>CM031237.1:729006823-729487635 GCA_018340775.1 Taxus wallichiana var. yunnanensis | reverse complement strand
CTTATTAGCATCAAATATAAATGATTCAATCCAATTAAATGTTGTCCTATCATAATCAAGACTAGGGATTAATAATTTAATTCGCTTTGTTTTAGCGATTCTGCTTAGGTATATTTTAATCCTATCTTCCAAAGACAATTTACCTAAATTTCAATTTAGCTTATGATAGAACATACCGTAATCGCTAAACAATCCTAAGATTTCAGTCTTATATTCTTACTGCAAAGCTTACATTGATAATCACAAAAGTCTCCAAATTATATAATAATAACAATGTTTAGATCATTTGAACCGAAGAAGGTCAAACTATCAAGATAAGAATATAGACACATAAGTAACAATATCAATTTCCATTCCTTCAGAACTAATCAAATACATTGTATGCATTCCACATACTTGATACATTACTCAACTGAAAAAGGAACATCTTTCCTTATATGGTACATTTAGAAAATCAAGATGTAATTCACTTATAAATAAAATTTTTATCAATCGATTATCCTATCGATGATGCATGCTTTTACCACTTCTTACGGCAACCATCTGCAAAAATAGTCAACATGAGTCAGTTCGATGAACTGAGCATGATAAGCACTAACTCTTAAAACAATTGCAATCCATCAATTGTTTTCATTAAACACCCTGTTTAAATGAGATCAATTCACCAAACAAGTAAACATATTCAGACTATGCCTTTGTAATACAAAAATGACTACAAATGTGTAACTTTATCATCGTTACAGAATAGTCCTAAACACTTCTCAAATATTTCATCAACATATTAGAAATCAAGAAGAACAAAAGTGTCCTAAGCAATTATTCATTGTAAATCCCAAGATGCACAAACATCAGGCAGTCATTATATTCAACTTAAAAAGAGGAATATCATATCAATCCTGAAACCGTCATTATGTAAAAATGTACAAATGTTAGTTAAACAATTATATCAACTTATAATTTACAACAGAAGAGAAATAAACAATTGTACATATTTCCCTCTGAACTAGCTCATGACTGTACCGTCTTTCCAAAAGCAAGGCATTCACTTAATACACATGCAAATAAATCAGTCGAGTCCATCATCAGCACCACTGTTTTAAAACTTACAACAATGCAACTACAGTACAGTAGCTCCCATGCCAAACAACGGTGTCTATCTACCAAGCAGACTCAGAACGACCTCACGCAAGAGCGTGCAGCAAGAAGACAACTACTGCCATTACCTGTTTAGGTACAGTTAACTCCTAAATTCATTCATACTCAAAAATGGATATCAAAGCAAGGAAGGCGTAACACGCCTACAATCCCAATAACAATCTACAGCCCCTTCAATCCTTTTCAACACTGTAAGGCTTTTATACCCAAGGTCGAATTCAAAGGAACTCAATTGTTGCCACAGCCAACAAGAAACTCGAACTCCTTTGAGCAATGACATCTCCCTACGACTTAAGCAGAGAGAATTTTAAACGAAAACCACGCATCACGCACAGCCACATCAACTGGCATGTAATCTTAAAGAAAACACAACATAGAATATCGTAGTTACTTCTGAATGAAATCAGAGTAGAAAGTATGGTATCCATGACCTACTTCATAAAAGCCATTATACAAGATGTCAAGCTATTCACAGAAATCCAACAAGGCCAAATAAACATCACATGTTCAATCTCAGGCTTATACAGAAACAGTGACACAGATTACCACTCAAGGACTTTAAACTAAATCCGCAAACAGTATTCGCAGTATAGCTTATACAGAAGCCAAAAAAAACAAGATATCATCCCATATTCAAGGAATCCACAGGGTCAAATAATAGAGTAAACCCACGATGTCATAATTGGGCGATTTACACTTTATCATCACAAGAATTCAACTGAGTCCCAACAACAGTATAAGATAAAAATAGTTAATGATTCTATCTATGCCAACTATAGTAAGCATTCAAAATCAGGTGTAAGCAAATCAAATACCGATTTCATAACAAGGAATTCAACTGAACCTCGTCAAAATTCTCGAACAAGCTTACACATAAGGAAACGTAAATGCATACCCAGGGGGTCTGTACCAAAATTTATTACAAATAACAGAGGTCGTATGACCTGTTACTTCTACAAGACTCCCACAGAATTCAATTTATCAATATTCAAGATGTATCTAATTCCTCAACAACGGATCATAATATACGATTCTTTCAGAGGACTCACAAAGAGTTGTTTCAATACAATAATCATATGTATTTATATATCAATACTATCAATGGGTTGAATCCCCATAACCTCCACGCAAGGGGAAAAACAACTCCAGCAAGGTCGTAAATGAATACTGTAACACAGTGAGTTACCTTTCACAATAACTATAAAATTTTATAAACGAAACCAAACAGTAATCATTATCACCACTAGATAACAACCACGGCCGAGAGCTTATAAAAGAAAAAGGTCAATTAACTGAACAATCAAACAATGTCCATCAGTATCTCTTCCGGCGGTTCCACAACAAGCATTGGCGACACAAAATCGACCAAAGCAAAACGGGCACCACTGCCCCTCACAAGAACAATTTAAGGGCTCTCACCGAAGCAGCCGAGCATACATTCTTTTCATATATTTCATATATTTAAACCAGAATGCAAACACAAAGAAATAAAGCCACAGTTCGAATTTAATAAACACCCATCAAAGGATAAATGAAAAAAATCGAACCATCATGAAGATGCAGTGCCAAAATCACACAATGACAACCATAGAAAATCATCTATTTCCATAAATCATTTGAGCAATGAGTTGTTCTAATGAAATCACTTGAAAGACAAAGAAGATGTTTAAAGGTTAGGGCCTAACATGCCTGGATATTTGCTCAAAATTCTGAAGCAGACCACTGAAAGAGCTCAGACTTCCTTTTCCTTTTCCAAGTTAGAGCGACCAACAAAATTTTGCTTTCCCCATGACATATATATTTTCCTTGCCAGAGAAAAGAGTTAGATAAGCTCATACTTGCCATGCAACACAAAGAAGACTGGTGCGAAGAACCAGTGAACAGGCAGAAGAAAAACCGAAATTCGCGATAAGCCAAACAAAACAACAACTTCCCACATTGCATGCCTTCTCGCGAATTCCGAGCTCGACTACCAAGCTCATTAATTGCATTTACTCCAAGTTTCCCGCTCAAACTCCACTGCCACCGACCGCCAAAGTTGGCGATAGACATATAAAATCTCAAGACCATTTTCAGTTTTGGCGACCTGCCACGTCGGCTTAGGTTAGCCGTTTCTAAAACCTCCGCCAATACCTGTCCTTCATACTTATCCATTGTATTTAATGACATAGAAAATGCCGCCCATGGTTCGCACCCCTCCATAGGTCCCCAAAATCCTTGTTCAATAGTTAGGTTAGTAACTTAGGTTAGAATTTAGGATAATACTTAGTCTAACCACTTTACACATAGATACTAACTTAGAACATTAGCTCTTAGCCTAGGTCTAGGTTAGATTAACACTAATCTAACCCCTAGATTAAGTTTAGTTTTAGGTTACTAACATTAATAATTCCAAATCAGTCTAGATTCATGCGCTCGAAAAGACTTACAACATGCATTCTTGAACAGGGTTAGCTCCTGTTCTGCCTTAGGATACAGAATCTTATGTAACTGAATTATTACCTGGCCCACGATCGAGACCTTCCAGATATACTTCGATATCGGGTACCAATCCATTTCACATGATCAACAGGTTATACTCCCACTATTTTATTCAACGAATTCAGACCTTACAACCTGTGAAAGGTTTATAATTTTCTTTTAATTCATCACGAATAACTTAAAGCAATACTTGGATCAATTCCACTGATCCAAGGCTAGATCTTATAGATGGATAACTCTATAATTCATTCCGAGATCAGATTAAACTCAGATGCAAAATGAAATAAATAAAAGAGTCTAATCATATTCAGACTCAGTCAAAGATCTGCAATCTGCAAAGAAGATACAGTACATATCAAGCATGACTTCTCAACCAAAGGAACACATCCTTTTTACAAAAGAAATCACATATCAACACTTGTATGCATAGGAGGAAGTAACACAGTTCAGGGTGTTACATGCTTCCCTCCTAAAAAGATTCATCGTCCCGATGATCACATATTCAATTAACCTTCAGGTCAACTAATTTATTAGTTCTCAAATCAATGCGACTATTTTCCAACTTGAATAGTTCCAGAAATCAATGTCACAACACATTTTATTCAACCTGAATAATGTTTGCCTTCATCTGGCTTTCATAAATACTTAAAAAAAATAAGTTCATAAAAGAATGTTTTGTCAACAGATTTCATTCTGTTGAAAAAGAGAAGGAAAAGCAATTTTCATCTCTTCCAGATTTTCCCAAGTTGCACTTTCTTCATTAAACTGGTCCCACTGGACCTTACATTGCTGTATTTCACGATTTCTTAAATGCAATTGGTGAGTTTCCAGCACTCGTGTGGGTTTAACCACGATTATTCCTGGGTCTTGGACTGCAAGGAATTCAATTTAAAACATGTGACGATCTCAAACGTATTTCTTAAGCAAAGAAATATGGAAAACATCATGCATGCGAGATAAAGCGGTGGCAATGCTAAACGATAAGCTACGAGTTGATTATTTCGACAATTTTGAATGGTCCCACGAATCGAGGTGACAATTTGGCAGCCTTGCCAAAAGTTATAGAACTCTTTCTGGGTTTAACACGAAGAAAAACCTTATCACCAAGCTCAAACCTTCTATCAACCCGCTTAAGGTCAGCATAGCTCTTCTATCTATCCGCTGCTTCCTTTAATCGTTCACGAATCAGCTTAACTTGCTGTTCCATTTCTGTGAGAATTTCTGGTCCAATTACCACTCTATCCTCGACACTGTCCCAACTAACAGGGGTTCTGCACTTTCTTCCATAAAGTGCTTCAAATGGTGCCATTTTAAGAGATGAGTGATAAGTATTGTTGTAGGCAAACTCAACTAATGGAAGGTACTCCTCCCATTTATACTGTTGATCCATGCAATACATACGCAACATGTCCTCCAACACTTGATTTACCCTCTCAGTTTGTCCATCCGTTTCCGGATGATATGCAGAACTGAAGTTTAGTTTTGTTCCAAGAGCTGTATTAAGTGTTTGCCAAAACCTTGACGTCATTCTAGGATCTCTCACTGGATATAATCAATTACTGTACACCATGCAATCTGAAAATTTCGTATACGAATCTTTTTGGCCAAAGCTGGTGAATCATCCTTTAGATTTCCAAATGATGAAATGAGCTACCTTAGTGGGTTTATCTACAACTACCAGATAACATCATGTTTATTCTGTACATGGGTAGTCCTTGTACAAAATCCATGGTTATTACTTGCCATTTGTATCTTTGCGGTATGCTATGAGGATATAATAGTCCAAGTAGGGGTGCATATGTTCTTCCTTCACCCACTTTGACATTCCAGACAATGAGTCACAAAATTAATTACATCCTTTTTCATACCTTTCCAAAGTATTCATTTCAAATCAGCAAGCATCTTTGTGATACCCGGGTGTCCAGAGAAAGGTGAATTATGAAATTCAACTAACAACTTCTTTCTCAAATCGTTCAGCATAGGTACATATACCCTGTTTTCATAACGCAAGATTCCTTCATTATCAAAATGAAAACCTTTATACCTTATATCCTTAGGTTACTCGCAGCGAAGTGTCTTGCTTTTACTTGTTGAAAGTATGCATCAAATTACAGAGGCACTTTTACCTCGTCTTTAAACTCGAGTTCTTAATGTTATAAGAGCGAAATGTGCCTCCTACGACTTAGAGCATCAACTACTCTATTCTCCTTCCCTTTGATATAGCTAATATCAAAGTCATATTGTGATAAAAATTCTAACCACCTTCTCTATCGGCATTCGATTGGGGTGAGTAAAAATATATTTCAGTCCCAAGTGATCATTTTTCAACTCAAAGGTTTCCCAAGTAAGTAGTGTCTCCGGACTTGAAGTGCATGAAAATATGGCAGCAAGTTCCAAATCATGAGGGCATAATTCAGCTCATGTATCTTAAGTTTTCTACTTTCATATGCTATGACACTGATCATTTTGTAGCAAAACACCTCCAAGGCCTTCCCGGAAGCATCATATACAAGAAAATTCCCATTAGGGTCAGGTACAACTAATATAGGTGCAGAAGTCAACCGGGTCTTTCGATTTTGAAAGCCCCACTTGTCGCTCCATAAGAATTTCTTATCCTTTTTCTGCAATGAGGTTATTGGTGCAGCTACCTTAGAAAAATCCTTTACAAATTTTCTATAGTAACCTGCAAGACCCATGAAGCTTCTTACTTCATGCACATTCTTTAGCGCAGGCCACTCAGTTATTGCCACTATTTTTGAAGGATCTACAGCAATTCCTTCTTTGCTTATGACATGACCCAAATAGTGAACTTCTGAATCAAAGAAAGAACATTTGGATAACTTACCATACAACTTTCTTTTTCTCAGAATTCCCAAAACTATCCTCAAATGCTCATTGTGCTCCTCAACGCTTTTAGAATAAATGAGAATATCGTCCAAGAATACAAGTACAAACTTGTCCAGATATTCTTGAAAAATATTATTCATTAAGTTCATAAAGGCTGCGGGTGCATTAGTTAATCCAAAGGGTAGAACCGTGAATTCATAATGTCCGTACCTTGTTCGAAAAGTTGTTTTATGAATGTCTTCTTCTTTAATCCTTAACTGATGATAACCAGATCGAAGATCTATCTTAGAATAAACCGCTGCTCCACGCATCTGATCAAATAGATCGTCGATCCTTGGAAGTGGATATCGGTTCTTGATTGTTGCTTTGTTCAACATCCGATAATCAATACACAGCCTAAGTGTTCCATCCTTCTTTTTCACAAATATCACAGGCACTCCCCAGGTGAAACACTTGGTCTGATCAAACCTTTTGTCAAAAGTTCTTGCAACTGTGCCTTAAGCTTGACTAACTCTGTAGTAGTCATCCTATAAGGTGCTTTGGAAATAGGTTCAGTTCCCGGTTTGATTTCAATGGTGAAGTCAAATTCTCTCTTGGGTGGTAACCCTGGTAATTCTTCAGGAAAAACATCCCTGAAACTTTGTATCAGAGGAATTTGCTTCATGTAATCACCATCTTCTTCTGAAGATTCAGATATCTTTACCGCATAAAGAGTACATCCTTTATTTTTAGCCTTTTTAAGCTGCATAGCTGACAGTTTTCTAACTGAAATTTCCCGTTTCACCCCTTGAATCTCTGTTGTTTCCAGCTGATCATCTAAACACTTTATGTTCTTTTCATAGCAATCTACCTTTGCCTTATGGTCAGCTAACCAATTGACACCAATGATAATGTCATACGATCCTAAAGGTGTAACATAGAGATCAACTTCCGTGGAAAAGTTAGGTAAGTCAAGGACTACCCCAAAAAGACACATACTCACTGTATGAACAGAGTTATTACCATACTGTACAGTCCAAGATTTATCCATTTTTCCAGCTTTTCTTTTAAGTTTAGAAGCAAGTTTATTAGATATAAAACATTCAAGTAGCTCTGTATCAAAAGAATAGTAGACAGTATGCCGAATAACTTACCCTAACTTCTATATGTGTCACTTGCTTTTCACTTGTTTGCTGCTCTCGCAAGCATGTATCTTATCTTTCTGATTACGATCATCCTTCTTCAAAGGGCACCGATTTACGTAGTGATCTTTGCCAAAATTGTAGCAGCCTCCTCCCACAGTCCCTTTTTAGGCTCGTAATTGCCTCCACCTTGTAATTGTCATGTTGTCCTCCATAGGGCTTCGCCATTGTTATAATTTTTAGCAAAATTATCCCCTACGTTTCAAAGCAGTTTATTTACTGCTGCTTTCTTATTGTTATCTCCTGAAACTTACTCTTGTTTCCAAAATTTTTCCATGGTCCTTTTAAGGTGCAAGAGAGGTTGAAGAAGGGTTTGCGCCTTCTTCCGCACTTCCTCCTTATGAGCAGAAATAGCCTTTAATTTTTGTTCTTGCCTTATGGCCTTTTCAAAAACCTCCTTCCATAGTGGTTGGACCGTGAACATCGACCTCTCCCCCTATTACTGGGATTCAATCCCATGATGAATTTCCGTATTCTGAACTTCTCGTCAGTTTGATACTATGGTACATACTTGAGGAGTTTTGTAAACCGCTCCCAGAATTCGGCCAATTAGCGTTAGCTTCCTTGAGCTAAGTTCTGAAATTCTGTCATTTTCTGATCATAGAAAAGTTGTGGCAGCAACGTTGCCTAAAATAGCCTTTAAATTGATCCCAAGTAATATTGGTCTCATCAATGTTTAGTTCAGCTTTACGGCTATCCCACCACGAAGATGCTTCATGGGAAAGCTGATAGGCTCCCCAAATAGCTTTGGTTTCTCTCCGAGAAGTTCATTATTGCAAAGTACTTCTCCATTTCGCTGAGCCGCTTCACTCCATCTCCTAATGTGGTGCCATCATACTTAGGTGGACTTATCCTTTTATATCATTAGTGAGTTCTACTGCAACTGCCTTTTTGTTTTCTCGGTTTGACGGTGCATTCACAGCATTAACATCAACACCCATATTGGGGTTGTCCTCAGGAGGTGGCTGATTATTATTATCAGCTTCTTCATCCTCCTCATTTCCCATCACCTGCTGTTCCAGTACAGCTAAGCGATCTCTTGTGTCCAACAGGGCAGCAAGGATCTCATCAAGTTTCTGGGTTGTTGCCGCTCCTCCTTCAGGTGGAGCATTATTCACAACGTTCCCCCTTGTTCTAACCATTTTCTGTTACAAGAAAATTCAGGTTTTTATCAGATTATGGACACAATAGGTCCAAGAGCTGCAACCTTCAGCTCTGATACCAAGATGTAACATCCTCATTTTAGACAATAGAACAAGTCAATTTTTTTTTTTTTTTTTTGATAATTACATCCTGGTTCTAAATACATAATTTAGAACTCACAATTCAAATAACCATTCATATAACAGATAACCATATGCAGCTGTAATGACTCGGAGTACCTCCGATCTATTCATTCCATGACTCGGTAATCTACCGATCTATTCATGATAAATAAGAGTTGGCATTTTTATTTAACACATCACTCTTGCGGTTCTCTTCCCTATTCTGGGATTCAGAATGCTCTGTCCAAGGAACCTAACTGAATAATTGTTACCATTATTCATCGGCATCTCATCCCTTAGACTAGGTGAATTAGGACAACGCAATCAGCAGCTTGCGATACTTTGGCCAAAGATTTGAAACATACTGCTTATGTCTCGTATTCCTTAACGGCATACTCGTCAATCTGGAATACGTCCTTCACCCCATTCCCATGTTATGTAGAATGTCTTATACCGACTTCTGTCAGTCCCTTTTATCCCAGTTAATCACTCGGGAGCGGATTAGTAAGGTAACCACGTTATATGGATGCTCCCGAAGACTAGGGATAAGATGACATACTGGGTCAATCCTAATTAAACCAGTGTGTCAAGATACTCCGAGTCTCCTAGGCAGCCATATAATGTGACCACATACCTAATCGGTCCAAAAGTAACTTGTACGAGATCAAGTGTAAATCTTAGCGATCAATGCAAAGGGTGTCGTCATAAGTCACCTGCATTGTTGTAACTTCGAGAAGATCCTAATCTTCTCGAGGTACAACCCTGCAGTTGACTTGTGCCGTCAACCTTTAAATCCGCCTCGAAAAGATCTACTTAATACAATGCGTTACGCACGTTGATTTTAAATTACAATAAAGACGTTCCCTTAAGGTTAGCCTTTCCCAAACCCGGGACTCCTCATCAAAGTATGATCTTTCTCAATTAAACCCACTACACAGATGAGTTATTAAGACCAGGGTCTCATCACGGAGCTCTTAGAATATATATGATTCTAAAACAACGGAATTGGTCGATATCTCATAAATTTCACATGAGATAGCCATCTGAACCCCATTAGATTTATATCAGTTCTCATAACTGAATTTATATCATACTTATTAGCATCAAATATAAATGATTCAGAATCCAATTAAATGTTGTCCTGTCATAATCAGGACTAGGGATTAATAATTTAATTCAGTTTGTTTAGCGTTCTGTTTAGGTATATTTTAATCCTATCTTCCAAAGACAGTTACCTAAATTTCAATTTAGCTTATGATAGAACATACCAGAACTGCTAAACAATCATAAGAATTCAGTCTTATATTCTTGCAAAGCTTACATTGATAATCACAAAAGTCTCCAAATTATATAATAATAACAATGCTCTTTAGATCATTTGAACCGAAGAAGGTCAAACTATCAAGATAAGAATATAGACACATAAGTAACAATATCAATTTCCATTCCTTCAGAACTAATCAAATACATTGTATGCATTCCGCATACTTGATACATTACTCAACTGAAAAAGGAACATCTTTCCTTATATGGTACATTTAGAAAATCAAGATGTAATTCACTTATAAATCAAATTTAATCAATCTGATTATCCTATCAGATCTGCATGCTTTTACCACTTACGGCAACCATCTGCAAAAATAGTCAACATGAGTCAGTTCGATGAACTGAGCATGATAAGCACTAACTCTTAAAACAATTGCAATCCATCAATTGTTTTCATTAAACACCCTGTTTAAATGAGATCAATTCACCAAACAAGTAAACATATTCAGACTATGCCTTTGTAATACAAAAATGACTACAAATGTGTAACTTTATCATCGTTACAGAATAGTCCTAAACACTTCTCAAATATTTCATCAACATATTAGAAATCAAGAAGAACAAAAGTGTCCTAAGCAATTATTCATTGTAAATCCCAAGATGCACAAACATCAGGCAGTCATTATATTCAACTTAAAAAGAGGAATATCATATCAATCCTGAAACCGTCATTATGTAAAAATGATTACAGATGTTAGTTAAACAATTATATCAACTTATAATTTACAACAGAAGAGAAATAAACAATTGTACATATTTCCCTCTGAACTAGCTCATGACTGTACCGTCTTTCCAAAAGCAAGGCATTCACTTAATACACATGCAAATAAATCAGTCGAGTCCATCATCAGCACCACTGTTTTAAAACTTACAACAATGCAACTACAGTACAGTAGCTCCCATGCCAAACAACGGTGTCTATCTACCAAGCAGACTCAGAACGACCTCACGCAAGAAGCGACAGGCAAGAAGACAACTACTGCCGTTACCTGTTTAGGTACAGTTAACTCCTAAATTCATTCATACTCAAAAATGGATATCAAAGCAAGGAAGGCGTAACACGCCTACAATCCCAATAACAATCTACAGCCCCTTCAATCCTTTTCAACACTGTAAGGCTTTTATACCCAAGGTCGAATTCAAAGGAACTCAATTGTTGCCACAGCCAACAAGAAACTCGAACTCCTTTGAGCAATGACATCTCCCTACGACTTAAGCAGAGAGAATTTTAAACGAAAACCACGCATCATGCACAGCCACATCAACTGGCATGTAATCTTAAAGAAAACACAACATAGAATATCGTAGTTACTTCTGAATGAAATCAGAGTAGAAAGTATGGTATCCATGACCTACTTCATAAAAGCCATTATACAAGATGTCAAGCTATTCACAGAAATCCAACAAGGCCAAATAAACATCACATGTTCAATCTCAGGCTTATACAGAAACAGTGACACAGATTACCACTCAAGGACTTTAAACTAAATCCGCAAACAGTATTCGCAGTATAGCTTATACAGAAGCCAAAAAAACAAGATATCATCCCATATTCAAGGAATCCACAGGGTCAAATAATAGAGTAAACCCAACAGTCATAATTGAAGCAGTTACACTGTTTATCTGTCAAGAATTCAACTGAGTCCCAACAACAGTATAAAGATAAAAATAGTTAATGATTCTATCTATGCCAACTATAGTAAGCATTCAAAATCAGGTGTAAGCAAATCAAATACCGATTTCATAACAAGGAATTCAACTGAACCTCGTCAAAATTCTCGAACAAGCTTACACATAAGGAAACGTAAATGCATACCCAGGGGGTCTGTACCAAAATTTATTACAAATAACAGAGGTCGTATGACCTGTTACTTCTACAAGACTCCCACGGAATTCAATTTATCAATATTCAAGATGTATCTAATTCCTCAACAATGGATCATAATATACGATTCTTTCAGAGGACTGCAAAGAGTCGTTTCAATACAATAATCATATGTATTTATATATCAATACTATCAATGGGTTGAATCCCCATAACCTCCACGCAAGGGGAAAAACAACTCCAGCAAGGTCGTAAATGAATACTGTAACACAGTGAGTTACCTTTCACAATAACTATAAAATTTTATAACGAAACCAAACCAGAATCATTATCACCACTAGATAACAACCACGACAGAGCTTATAAAAGAAAAAGGTCAATTAACTGAACAATCAAACAATGTCCATCAGTATCTCTTCCGACAGTTTCCACAACAAGCATTGACGACAAAAATCGACAAGCATAACAGTGGCCTGTACCCCTCACAAGAACAATTTATGGGCTCTCGCCGAGCAGGCCGAGCATACATTCTTTTCATATATTTCGCATATTTAAACCAGAATGCAAACACAAAGAAATAAAGCCACAGTTCGAATTTAATAAACACCCATCAAAGGATAAATGAAAAAAATCAAACCATCATGAAGATACAGTGCCAAAATCACACAATGACATCCATAGAAAATCATCTATTTCCATAAATCATTTGAACAGAGTTGTTCTAATGAAATCACTTGAAAGACAACAAGATTTTTAAAGGTTAGGGCCTAACATGCCTGGATATTTGCTCAAAATTCCGAAGCAGACCACTGAAAGAGCTCGGACTTCCTTTTCCTTTTCCAAGTTAGAGCGACCAACAAAATTTTGCTTTCCCCATGACATATATATTTTCCTTGCCAGAGAAAAGAGTTAGATAAGCTCATACTTGCCATGCAACACAAAGAAGACTGGTGCGAAGAACCAGTGAACAGGCAGAAGAAAAACCGAAATTCGCGATAAGCCAAACAAAACAACAACTTTCCACATTGCATGCCTTCTCGCGAATTCCGAGCTCGACTACCAAGCTCATTAATTGCATTTACTCCAAGTTTCCCGCTCAAACTCCATCACACCGACCGCCAAAGTCAGTGATAGACATATAAAATCTCAAGACCATTTTCAGTTTTGGCGACCTGCCACGTCGGCTTAGGTTAGCCGTTTCTAAAACCTCCGCCAATACCTGTCCTTCATACTTATCCATTGTATTTAATGACATAGAAAATGCCGCCCATGGTTCGCACCCCTCCATAGGTCCCCAAAATCCTTGTTCAATAGTTAGGTTAGTAACTTAGGTTAGAATTTAGGATAATACTTAGTCTAACCACTTTACACATAGATACTAACTTAGAACATTAGCTCTTAGCCTAGGTCTAGGTTAGATTAACACTAATCTAACCCCTAGATTAAGTTTAGTTTTAGGTTACTAACATTAATAATTCCAGTCAGGTCTAGATTCCGCACGCTCAGAAAAAGACTTACAACATGCATTCTTGAACAGGGTTAGCTCCTGTTCTGCCTTAGGATACAGAATCTTATGTAACTGAATTATTACCTGGCCCACGATCGAGACCTTCCAGATATACTTCGATATCGGGTACCAATCCATTTCACATGATCAACCTGAGTTATACTCCGGACTAGTTTATTCAACGAATTCAGACCTTACAACCTGTGAAAGGTTTATAATTTTCTTTTAATTCATCACGAATAACTTAAAGCAATACTTGGATCAATTCCACTGATCCAAGGCTAGATCTTATAGATGGATAACTCTATAATTCATTCCGAGATCAGATTAAACTCAGATGCAAAATGAAATAAATAAAAGAGTCTAATCATATTGACTCAGATCAAAGATCTCGCAATCTGCAAAGAAGATACAGTACATATCAAGCATGACTTCTCAACCAAAGGAACACATCCTTTTTTTTACAAAAGAAATCACATATCAACACTTGTATGCATAGGAGGAAGTAACACGGTTCGGTGGTGTTGCAAACAAAGTGATGAGGAGTGAGTGGCTCAGTGTGTACAGGGGATACAATTTTCAGATTGATTATCCCTAATGACTTTGTTTCACGGTAGACACTACTAGATTTGGAAAATACAGGGGTAGAATGAGATGCAAATATTTCAAATATAGGGGTAGAATAAGAAGGTCCCTCTCTAGATGGATAATTCAAATTTACAAAGAGAATACCTAATTTGGAAGCATTGTAGTCTTCAATCACGTGCTTGATCGGTTTCCAATGGAGACCTCTTTTCTTGATGCTTGATCTATAAAACCTACCAAATTTTTCCTCCTTCGAATTAGACTTTCCAAACTTTGGAAAAACCTTCTACTAGGGTCTCATGGTGAAGAAAATCTTCTTCCTTCTAAGTTTGTAAAGGTTAGTAACAAATTTTCAATTCACAGAGGTTAAGACACTGGCATTTATCAAAATAAATCAACACGAAGTTGCCACTAAGGATTTTTGCCTCAAATGTGCAAAAATTAACTAAAAGATAATATGTCAAATGTCTATTAGTACTAGAATCTTGCAAAACTTATTAGATCTGATCTTCTTTTACCTAAATTTATCAATGGTGAGGCAAACCTAGTACAATAATTGCTGGAAAAATTGGACCAAAATACGTAGAACTTATAACTTTGTTCAATCCTTAAATATTTTACCAGAGAATGATGTTTACAAAACGTATTTGCACACAAAACTGCAAGAAACATTACCAGGGTTTGGAAAACTTTAAATTCTTCAAAGAGTCCTAGGCAATAACACCACGAGTGTTGGTATCCAAATTCATTCTCTCTTTCAAGCCGAGTAGCAAATAGATTCAACAAGGATCTTAGAGGTAGATAGATCATAAATGTGTATCATTTTGTAGCCGGGGAGGAAATCTAACTAACCCTTTATTACTCGGTTTGTGGAGAGATGGATAACACCTTAAAAGGATGTGATCTTATCCTAACTATTTTAGGTTGTGCCTTTCAACCAAGGTAAGAGAACCTATTTTGTAACCTCTGATTATTGAAGGAGATGTAAATACTTTTCTTTTGCACAAATTTTATAGAGAAGACCTTGGGAAAATATGATCAACACACCAAATCTGACTCTCACGAGTTGTCACTTCCAGATTATGGAGATATTTTCAACACAAGGCTAAGGTTACTGAAGACATTTGGAATCCTGATCTGTTTTGCATACTTTAGCAAATGGATTTTGTTCTTCTGTGGATATACAGAGCAAAACAGGGGTAGTTCGGGGTAGGATTGGTTATTTGAATAATTTTTGGTGGGAGATCAACAAGATAGATTGGAATTTGCTATATCCTTGAGAAACTTCACAACAAATGGAGAACTTAATAACAAAAAGCTTAAAAATAGTTAAAAATTCCTTAAACTAGAAGGTGTACATAAATGGAGGCCCAGACATGCACTTTTTCACACAATCTTTGAGATTATAGCACGAAGGCTCGAGTTAGAAGACCCAATAAAACATCAAAATCTAAGATCAGTCACGCCTGAGGTACACCCAGAGGCTTACAAAAATATCTATCAACAGATGAAAGAAAAGTGATTTTAAATCATTTATTTCATTCCCAGATGAAAGCTCTTCTGAAAAATGAAATTGCATATGCCACTAAACAATCACAAGGATTGATATCTATGTGATTCAAAGAGATTTTGATACAATATTTCAATAGGAACAAGAAAAAATACTTGTAGACATTCTAAAAGTGAAATAAACACAAAATTTGCTAGATATTTGACACAAATTAACTCAAAATTTATTAGATTCGTCAGAAGGGGAGATTCATTTAAACAATCTCAGAGCTTGTTGATGGATATACAATTGTAACCAACTCAACATGAAGGAAAATCTAACATAGAGGAAGTTAACTTGGTTTCTCAAAAGTTTTCTTAGAGGCTGAGATTTTCTCAAAATTTTCTCGTGAAAATGAACTCTTGACCATTTGCAAGAGTAATCTCATTACATTTATAATACACCCTTTACATCCAATTTCCCCCAAAGAGGAATATTTGAAGCACCTTTGTTGCACATATCGGATCATGATTTGTAGAAAGTGACATTCAACAAATTCACAAAAAGGTTGCCAGGTGTTTTAAAAAGGTGAATCATTGCAAATATTTGCATCATTGTTCTAACTTGAGGCATATTCTTAATCTTTGGTTCCTACAACACCTTTTCCCCGTAAAAGAGAAGAATATTCGAGGGACCTTTACTTATTACCAATTTGTTTCAGATAGAGATATTTAACAAATTCAGATCCAAAATCTTTAAGGTGGACCAACTGTGAATAGATCACATTTCTTGGGCCCTCGACTAGTGACTAGGATGCCATGCCACAACTTTTTAGGAGTCCCTTTAATCATTCTGATTCTGTCATGTGAGAAATCCCATTTTTAATCATTTTTCGATCCTCTGGATAGTTGGACTCGATAGGTCATCCCTTTTTGTTCTCAAGGCATGCCTTTTTCACCTTTTGCACCTTTAATAATTTCATCCCTTTTCCCTTTAAAATTTTACTCTGCAACTTCTGGATCTAGCATATTGCATTTCTGCATGAGCCCGAGCAAAAAATCCACTTCAAGAGTACTTCAGATCTACAAATTGAGCTCCCAAATTGATTCAATTAAACTTTGCAGACCCAAACGACACAAATTTGCCAAAAATTTGATGAAGAATGATGTAAAAATGCATCTCCAAACATCCTGGAGCTTCAATGGTGGCAAAATCAAATGAAATGTATAACTACCATTGATCCTGCATTTTTCAACTTTTAATCTAAGCCCTTCAGGATGGAAAATGCGATTGGAAATGGGTCTGGGGGCACCTTTTGACATTTTATAATTTTTGGAAAAATTAAAATGTTAACATTTTTCTCTGCCCGTCACCCTCTCGAAAAACAGGCTTGAGACATGTCCCAATGTGGGTGCCAGCGGACTTGCGCTTCAACTTACAAATTTTATCCCTATTTTCCAAAAAGGAAAAAGTTCCATATTTTCCTGTGGGCCCACACCTCCATTTCCCTGCTTTGCTACGTGTCTCAATGGTGCACTTTGAGATGGTCCCAAAAAGTAGAGACCCCAAACAAGCGCGGGCCCAACACATGTCTTAGTCCGACAGAGTCTCCAAGTGTCCTCCTGGTGCTTCTTCAAAATAAAACTCAAGGGCTGGTCCCCAAACATGCACGGTCCCTCCACGTGTCCTAGGCCCTTTAGGAAGTTGCATGAAAAGTCTAAGTACAGGAAAGCCCGACGGAAGCCTCCACATGGACATGTTTTGTGTTGAAGTGAGCCTTAGAATTTTTAAAGTGCCCAGAGCTGCATCCAACTAGAAAGGGACACTTTTCAATTGATGCAAAGAAGTAATTTTGACTAAGAAATTACACCACCAAACTCAGTAAAATGTAGGACAACAACCATTTGAGCCCTGGGAGACAAAACATAACAGAGGCCGCAATCTGAATAATTTTAATGACAAATGGGGCGAGAAAAATTTGAGCACCAACAAAATGTAAGTAATATATTTTAAGTTTAGTGGCTGGTAAGTTATGCTAAAACATAATATTTGGATCTTAGTGGTCACTGAGATTTAACAAATTAAATCAACATAGTTTGAGATTAGTGGCCACTAGGTATTTAAACAATATAATATTTGAGCTAAAGAGTCACTACCATTTAAAAAATTAAAGAAATACATATTGATTTTAGTTTCTGCTAGTATATCAAGTTACTTGAATGATATTTTGAACTTAACATCCACTAGCTTATGACACAACATAATATTTGGATCTTAGCGGTCTCTAGGTTTCAACAAAAGAATAATATGATTATTGGATTTGTGTTCTCTTTAAATAATTTGCTTACATGATCCCATGTCATGTTGACATGGAAAATCATAAATGTATGTCTAGTATTAATGTTGTGATGAACCTCCACCTAGTTGGAGGATTGAAATGATATAAAAAATAGGTATAGTAGTTAGTTATTGCATTAATTTTGTGAAGTTGAGAATGACAATAGTTGGGGATTGAAGTGAAATTTGTAACCTATTTTAAAAATTTATTACTACTTGAAGAAGTTCATCTAGCCTCATGGATGTTAAAATTTCTTGTTAGTTATAGGACTTAAGTCTTATTTGACTTAAGACTGGTGTGAGTATATATATTAACTTGAATCAAGATTGTTCTATTCTAGGTAATAGTCGGTAGTTGGTTTCTTAATTGCATTTCTTTCAATTCAAAATAAACACTTTGTTCAATTGTAATAGGTAGGAATACTCTGCTAGGTTCCTAAAAATATTAATTTTCATCTTAATAAGTGCATTGAAATAATACCACAACATACTCATGATGCACAATAAACACCAAAATTTGTGAAGCCTTGTCATGATACAAGAGATTTAAGTAAAGGGGTAAGTACTTGTAGGTATTTATGTTACCAACATTTAATAAAAATGATTTGGGATTTTTGGGAGTTAGTACAAGAATTCAGGCATGGTAATGTATGATCGGTCCGAGTGATTTACATCTACAAGATCCTCCCAATGACCTCACAGTCCTAGTTGTTTCGAACCGCATGAAAGATACTCAAAATGGCACACACATCTACACTTGGAGCAAGAAGAAAGGAGGAGTCAAGACTAATTTCACTTAACCAAAACAATCCATCATAAATACTAGTCTCTACTATAATATTTGGATCTTAGTGGTCACTGGGATTTAACAAATTAAATCAACATAGTTTGAACTTAGCAACCACTAGGTATTTAAACAATATAATATTTTGAGCTAAAGAGTCACTAACATTTAACAAACTAAAGAAATACATATTGAGTTTAGTTTCCACTAGGTTATGTTGTTTTGAGCTTAGAGTCTTCTATATTATGAGGCAACATAACCTAACAAATTATATTTTAATATAATAAGTCGCTAGGTTTTAACAAACAAGAGCCATGTGTAGCGGAAAGTTCTTTCCTTCTATAGTTTAATGTTGTAGACCTTGATAATGTTGAAAATTAATATAATTTGTAGAGGGACTAAAAAAATGTCTATGCATGTAAGCATTAGACTAATGAATTCCCCATTGGCCTTCCTCAACTATGGCATTTGGTCTAGAGGAAACTTTGACAAGTTGAAGTCTGCCTGCCTTAACTGGAATTGAATTGTAAAGATTGGAGGATGAAAATTGTATTTATTTGAAATATGTGTTAGTTACTACAAAATTCCTTTTATGTTGTACTTATAATATGTTGTTGTTTGAATGAAAAATATTGAACATGTTTCTAAAATAGTTTGATGTCTTTTAAACATCCTAGATCAATTGTTTTCACAAAAATGCTTTTCCTACATGCATTGATGGAGATCAATGACTATAATGCTTAAGTATAACACCTAACATATTAGTTATTGGACCAAACATATTCATTTTCGAACATATGTTGTCTTACAAAGTGTTCACATGGTAGAAGCATTGGAACAAAAGGATTTATAGAGGAAAATTTGGATTAAGGATTTACTCCCCAAGGTCAACATGTTTTTCTAGTTAGCTGTTCAAAACAAGATTTTAACCCTTGAGAATATGAGAAAGGATAGAATTAATAATTAGACCTTAAGAAATATCCTTAAAGATACTAAATAAATGCTTAAAGATTTTGATAGCTTTGATCTTATTCATACCCCTAGAAAGGGTAATAAATGTGTGGATCATCTTACCAATTTGGGGGCTAAAGGTAATAATTTTAAAGTGTGGAGAGAGGAGATGATATCCCTAATGTTATTAATATCATTAATAAAATTAATTACTTATGTGGGGGTGGATTTTTAACCTCATCAGGGATGGAATCCTTTTTCTTATGGTTAACTAACCCTTCACATGTGCATGATATATGGTGGGATTTGTATTAATTTTTCTCTTAAGATTCATTTTGGCCATTTTTTCTTCAATTTTCATTCTCAATCGACTAAAACCATGGGAGGTGTTCATTTGAGAACCAAGCCCATGAGCTATGGTTCCCTAAAGGACAACCCCTCCTTGTGGTGCATTCTAAAAATTGGGGGTTTAGGAATTTCATCTCAAAATCACGGGGTATGATCCTTATCTTGCGTTGGAGTTTGGTTGGGCATGGAACAATGGCAACATGGTGATTAGAAACATAGAAATTTAGGTTTTAGAGGATTCAATAGCACAGATGAATGGAATGGAGATAGAGGGCTTAAATATATTCAAAGACCACACTAGACGCAAGCATGAAATTGAGAATTTCTTCCATGGTAAAGAGAAGGTTTACTTGCTTGTAGACGGTATAACTAGTTTCTACATCCTTGATATTTGAAATAAGTTCTGCCACCACCTTATGAGGTACATTACTCTTGAAGGTATTTATAGAAAGATATATACTCACCATATTACTATGCTTAATATATCTAGGCATAATATTTCTATGAGCCTTCCTTTTTCTTAATTATGTCGCTCTCTGATGTCGGTGAATTATTTTCAAAAGGGGAAGATTGAAACCCCGTTACACCATGATCTAATTATTTTACTTTTTAATAATGGTAAACCATTGGTGGTAAAGTAATTAGAGCCCAAATTGAGGGATTCAAATGAAAATTATACTATTGCTGACCATATGAAAAATAAGAGAAAGAAGATTATGGAATCTTAAGAAGGGAAATATTGAGTACTGGGGCTGCAGGTTCTCTGATTGATATGAAAGGGGAGTCATCTAAACTGGAAAGAGAGAGAGAGGAGATGGGTTAGAATGTGGCTTTTGATAAAATTATCTCAAGGTGAGGTAGGTGGAAAGGGATATGGAGGCCTTAGGCAAAGTTGGAATGGATATGGGAAACAATGTAATGTATTACATCAACACCTCTAAGAAAATTTGCATCTCCCAAAATCTATCATGGTGGATATGGCCAAGATCAAAAGTATGTTTTTGGAGTTACAGGGACATGTGGCCAAGATGGAGTAGGGATAAAAAGTTCATAGGTATAATATCCACCTCATTAGTTATTGATGTAGCCTAGAATTCACTAGTAAAAGCCCATGTGCGCTAGCACATCACTCAGCCTAGACCGAGTGCTCACTCAAAGCACACAAAGGTATCAGGCCCCTCTTTAGGGTTGCTGTTGTAGGATGTTAGCATGATGAAGACTTAAAACATTCAGATCTATGACTAATATATCATTCTACAATACATATTCAGATCTAGATCTAGAGAATAACAGACTTAAGAGATAACCATGATGAAATCAAGCATGCACGAACCAATTATACTCAAGATTTGACACTCTGATTCAACCAACACATTCCATTGCATTAAACATGATAAATACATAGAATTTTATTACAATAGATAGTACCATAGTCTATGCGCACATCATATTTGGCAGCATAACCTCACAATAATTCAGTTCTCACATCCCCCACTATGCCATATAGTTTACTACATATTTATAAGGGTAGCGAATTTCCCTTCACTACCTATATAATCCAAAAATAGGTCACATGCTATTATTAGCCACACTCTGTTACAATAATAGCCACACATATAAGTGTGCTAACAATAGATCTCTCTTAGTCAACTATCAGTTCGCAATTCTATCTTTAGCCCACATCCATGCAAAGTGCTTCATAGCTGATCCTCCAAAAATAACCAATGCGTGTTGTGCAAGTCTCTAACTGGTTTGTGTGTTCTACATGCTATCTTCCAAAAATAGATCCTCATCATGAAAATGGCTAAGTCCTGAATCTATCTCTATCCCCAATGCGTGATTCCTTTCCAATCCTTCCATGCTTTTGAATGTGCTCTACTCTTCCATGCAAACCTTTTGTATGTTCTTCACTAAGTGTTAGATTTTAATTGATCAACATTACCCCACACTAATTTCATTTCCACCTTGGAAATGATTTGTCTCCAAAATGAATCAAAGAATATGAATGAAAGAATAAAAAGAATTTTGATGAATAAAAGAATGTCTTTACCATGCAACATCTTCTGCTTCAACCTAAAGAATCAATTTTAGATATTCTTCTTTTATTTCCACCTCTAAAGTCTACCAATCATTGAGCATGACCTCTACCTTTTCTGGAATATCCACTACAATTGACTCTAACTCATCCTTTGCAATCTCTCCTTTCTCATTATGCAAGACCAACACAATGCTATACATGGCAGTCATTCTTCCTTTTAATAAGTCCATCTTTTGTGTGATGAGTTTCTCAAGCTCATCCAAACTTTCCTTGTGTGGTTCTTGAGCTATTGTAAGGGCTTTGTGCTTCTGCTTGACAAGCACTAATCATTTTACATGGCCCAAGGTCTCATATTTCATGGCCTTTAGGACTTCATTGTCTTCTAAAATGGTCTTGGTTCTTATAACGGCTTCTGGGGCTGTACGATATTCAACGCTTAATCTGATTTCTTCAGTTCCTCCTACAAGCTCTAAAGCAACCCCTCATATGATGCAATATTTCTCATCACCAAAGCCTTTTCCTTCTCTACTTCCCGTACTGGATCCTTTAGTTCTGGCATGCACAAAGGTTCATCTTCAAGCACTTAGTCCATTAATGTACTTACATAGTGCATTCATCAAGGAAACGTTTTAGGTACCTTTGACTCTAAGTGTGGCTTCGATTTCATGATATTATCCCCAACTTCCTCTACCATGATGATACAAATAATGTTCTTCTTCTCGTGCCAAGTATTTTTTTGCTTTAGGTGCACTATTTTTGCATCCTTAGTTTTGATCTCCTCCCTCGGTTCCTAATTATTTCAGCCCTATCCATATTTCACCATGCCACCTCTATTGAGACCTTTACTAAAGCATTTCTCACTTTTTCATCTAACATAATTGTACACTTTACTATTATGTGTCCGGCTTGAGGTGTCTTCTTCAACCTCCTTGATACACATGACTCCTCACATACATCAAATTTCAGTTTGTCCATGTGTGTGTGCATCGACTATGATAATTTATTCCTTGAACACATAGTTACCATATATTCATCCATTAGCTCCTAGCCATACAACTCCTTTTGTGTCACTGTTCTCTCAAAACAAAGCGAATAATTTTACCTATGTTCTTAGTGTAGCCCATGACTGGTGGAACATATTCTCCACTTTTTCTTTTCAATCTTGGCCCCTTAGGAATTTGGGCTTCAAGATTTGGAGCTTGTTCTACTGTACCTAAATAGTCTCGATCCACTTGTCTCAACTGCCTCCTTTTCTCCCTCTTCTCCATCCTTCATTTTTCCATCCTTTAGTTCTTCCTTGTTCTCTAAAGGTGTAGGGGAATTGGGTGAGCTTTCATCAAAATCTTCTACCTCCTTGTTCAACTTCAACTTCCTTATTATTTTCTTATTGTCTCCTTCTATGGAGAGAGTCGAGGTGATCTGTGCATTGATTGCGGAGTAGCACCTTGGGTCCTTGTTCTCCTGAATACTCTTTTGAAGTAGTGCTCTCCTTGTACCACATCTAGGTCCTCATCTTCTCCTTCTTGTGGCTGGGGTGGATTAGTCACGCACTCAGCTTCTTCCCTATTTAGAGGCTACCTCCTATCTCTGTGCTCCAAATCACAACTGTCTTCATGCTCCTCTTCTTCATCATCTACTTGTATTGTCTCTATGGGCTTAGGCACTGGAACATTTTCCATTTTATGCTTACCTTTTGACAACCCTGGGAGTGTGAACTTATTCTCCACATACTTAGTGTTCTCTACCTTAGGCTTGAGTTGTAGGTATAGAAGCACTACTCCTCCAGTGTCCCCAACCGCCAAGCTTACAGGCTTCATGCTTACATTATCTAAGATAAGCCTCTCAATGTAGGCATTCTACCTTAGATATACATATTTCTTTCTCGAGTGTGGTAGTCACAATCTTTTTTTTTGCATTGAAGGTTAGGTGATGCACATCCAAAAACTGGTGAACTGATGCCTTGAAATATCTTTCTGTGAAGGCATATGGTAAATTTCATGATGGGATCCAAGCCCCATCCTTCATGGTAAATCGCGTGATGCAAAATTTTTGGTAGAATACAAAATATACTACCTTACCCACCATCGAAGGAAAGTCCTTAGGTATTTTCCACTCTTCTTTGAATGCTACATGAAGTCTATCATACCACTTCTCTGCTCTCTACTTGAATGGTCTACTCATTGATCCTTTGCACAAGTATTTTTGAAATCTTTCCGCCAAAGATTTTTGTTCCGTGGGGTACTCCCAAATCTTCTCCTTTGGCCCATTGGGCACTCTAATCTCCATAAACACCAAAGATAATAAAATAGTGCCAAAAATTATTTTATCATATGTCCGTACTTCTTTAATGATTGTCTTTACTATGTGATCCATGATATTATAGACCACTCCTTGAGACATCTTCTTTGTAATGTGCAACCACATTGTGTTTACCTGTGACCACCTTTCTTGGTCATTCAACTTTGTTACAAGATGTGTAACCACCTGCACTATTGGGTCCTTCTTCAATTTTTCAATGTGCATACCGCATAGACCTTTTGTATTCCCCATCTCCTTCTTTATCTCTAGGATTAGGCCTTATCAATTAAATCACTCTTTAGATCTGCCCCGATTCCCTTAGTCCTGTCACCATTGAAATCAAGGAAGTTGTGATTCTAACTCTCCGTCTGGTGAAGTAGAAGAAGTCCTCATGGACTATGCTCATCAACCATCAATAAAATGCTTCATACTTCCCAAAGTATGGCAAATCGTACAACTGGTAGACTCTAATTTGCTTGAGTAGCTTCTCACTAGCATCATTGTACACTAGCATATATTTTGTTGTGCACTTGTTCATTTTTGTGCTCAACAACGCATCAAGATCCTTCTTATTATCTGATGTACGATGGTTGTAATCATTGATTTTACATTGACAGATGTGGGAATCCCATTATTTTCCCACAATCACACCCTCTAGATACTACATTTATGATAAATTACTCTTAGGAGAAATTTATTCTTCCACTTCAACCTTCTTCTTCCCTTTTACTCCTGCTGCAGGTGCTTTCTTTGGTGCCATCTAAAATCTCTCTTTTCTTCCCTCTATAATCAAGCAAGTTGAAACCCTAGTTCAAATATTCATGCCCTAGTGGAAATTGCATGTCCTAGCTCATTGGTAACACATTTTCTTCACTCAAACCCTTCACCTATGGGAACACAAGCTTATCCTCGCACACAAACCTTCTCTCCACATCCGGTTTTACACTCTTTGCACCTTAACATGTTTTCTTGGCTAGTTCGTACTTAGCTCTCTTTAAATTCTTTTAATTTTAACGATAAAAATGAATTTGCATCCCATCCTTATATATATTTTCAAAATTTAGTGCATTTTATGCTCCTCTACCTACCAATAATCCTCTCATTAAACAACCATTTTTGTTCCTTCCTCATGGTACATCTTCACGCCCAAGCTTTAACCTTCTAGTGCACCTTCCTACCTTCTAGTTGCAGACTTCTCTTTAGCGCACCTCCATACACTTGAGTACCTCATCACTACACCTTCCCTTGGTAGTTCCCATGGCCTCTACTTACCTCGTGTTATACTTGTTTCTTCACTCATCTCCACCTATGGCCCTTATTTCAAGAAGAAATCTATTTTCTCTCTTTCTTTCAAATTTCCAACTTGAATAACACCCATAACAGAGATAGTTTCTATCATGTGTACTTATTTTCATTAGTCTTGTACACGGATATCGATAACCACCCACAATAAGGGTATGTGCAGGTCCTCTGCAGGCATAAAAATCTCTAAATAGTAATTATCTTCTTGCGCGTAAACACGCTTATCACACAAACACACCAACTAAATTCACAAAGCATAGCAAAAAGAAGGAAACACATGAAGGAAATGCAAAATTGAAAGCCTAATCTAAATGACAATGCTACCTTATTACAAACACCAAGAATACTTATTTATAGTAGGGATTCAACTTACTCCCATTGAAGTATTTGGGTAACCGTATTCCATCAAGCGCCTCTAATTGATAAGTGCATATTTCAAGTATGTGAGTAATAACATATGGCCCTAACCAATGTAATTTGAGTTACCTTGATGATGCAAAAATTTAGAATCATAAAGGAGCACCATCTATCCTATCTCAAGCTTTTTATCACCGATGTTCCCGTCATGTCATACTTTTTGAATGGCCTTCTCTTGTTTCTAACTCCAACGTCCTATTGCTCATTGCCCATCCAACTTGATTAAATTTTCAATCTGTTATTCCAATGCTTGCTCATTAGCTAGACCTCCAAATAGCATCCAATATGTAAAGAAGGTAACATGAACTCCATAGGAAGAATTGCTTCTATGCCAAGCACTAAATTAAATGGTGTGGCTTTGTTCAACCTTTTATATGTTGTTTAATATGCCCAAAGTACTTTGTAGATACTTTATCATCCCAATTCTTTCTTCCAAAATCACATATTTTTTTCAATGTCTAGCTCAATTTTTTTTTGAAAGTATTAGTAGTCCCATTTTCCTGAGGATGATATGGTGTAGTCTTATGGTGTCCAACCATGAATTCATCCAATAAAATTCTTATTATCTCATTCGTAAGGTGTGTGCCCTATCACTGGTCAAACTTAAAGGACATCCATATTGTGTAATAAAATTTTCCCATAGAAACCTAGTCTGCGTAGCCTACTATGTAATCCTTTGTAGGTGTTGTTTCTTCCCACCTTGTTAGAAGTCCATGTGCATGTTATGATATAGTGTCATCTAATTCTACGTGTAACCGGTGAAATAGGACCCAACAAAATCTATAGCCCATTTCTCAAATGGCTCTACTATAGGAATAGGCCTTAATGGCATCTCATCTCATTGTCCCAGTTTTCCAAGACGTTGACAATGATCACAAGCTTTGCAATAATCCTTACAATCTTTATACAGGGTCTCCCACCATAATCCAGTGAGTAGAATCATGTGTGTAGTGGCATCACCTACATAATTTCCACCTGTTATCCCACCATGAGCTTCCTCCATTATATCTATGTGTTCATGTTCTAGGATGTAACAACGCAATACTTCATCCTGGCCTAACTTGTACAGGTCACCGCTAATTAACATATAGGGTGCCACGTATAGAAAGTTATTTCTTTTCTAAGGATTTCATTCCTTCTGGTGCCATTCCCTTCATATAAAGAAATAATGTCTTCTAATTTTGATGGCACTCCTTATAACCTATATAACTGTGCATCTAACATTGTATCTTTAATTTCTTGTGCTTCTTCTCCTGACTATATTATGGATAAATGGTCTGGTCCAGAATTACTTTTCCCTAGTTTTACCACAACTGTAAAATCAAATTATTGAAATAAGAGTACCCATCTGCATATGTGCCCTTGTAAAATGGGTTTTTTTACCAAATACTTCAATGCCATGTGATATGTATAGAAGAAAAATGGTGTAGCTAGCAGGTACTGTCAAAATTTATGTAGCGCATAGATCATTGACAAAGCTTCACACTCTGTAGTTGTGTAATTATGTTATGTAAGAGTTAGCTTTCTACTAGCAAAAACAGATAAGATGATCTATAATACCTTCTCTAGGCTGAGCCAATACTACGCTAATGGCCATGTCCGAGGTCTCCACATATACATGAAATGGTTGATCCCATAAAGGAAAATAGAAAATAGGTGTGTTAGTAAGTTTCTCATTTAATATCTTGAATGCGTGCTGCTACTTGTGGTTATCCCTAGTAGAACATACCTTTCCCTTTCGTAACTCCTCCAAAGGCATGACAACTTTGGCATATCCTTTAATAAAATTTCTGTAATATCCTCGTATGACCCAAAAATCTGCACACCTCACTCCGACTCGGTAGGCTCTTCTAAGCCTATAATAACTGCAACCTTAGCTAGATCAACCAACAAAACTTCCTTGTAAAATATATTTCCTAACAAAGATTCCAAATGGTGTAGTAAATATGCACTTCATGATGTTCAAAGAGATACTCAATTATCTACATCTTTCAAAATTAAGTGGAGATTGTCACAATGATCCTTAACTAATCCATACACTCTCAATCATCCAAATAAACCTGTAAGAAGTCAAACATGAATAAACTCCTTGAATACTTGGACAACTATGCACAAAAATACAATAAATGCATTTTTTCGGACCAAAAGGCATCATAGTATAGGAAAAACTACCCCATTCAAGTAGTAAAGTAGTCTTTTCCCCTGTTCCTCCCGGGAAATCCTAACTTGATGATACCTAGAGAACCCATCTATAAATGAATAGATTTCATGCCCTACAACTCCTTCTAGGATTTCCTCCGTGAATGGCGTAGGAAAGGGATCGATCACACACACGCAACATTCAGCCGCCTTGTAGTCCACACAGATTCTAATCCATCCATCCTTCTTAATATCGATCACCATTAGACTAACCCATTCTCTCATCGAGGCTTGATAATTCCATAGACTTTAACATTTTGTCAATCTCTTCTTTGACCTTTCCATCACGCAGTTGGGGTTCATCCTGTAGGGTCTTTTTCTAACTAGGCACACACCCTCTTTAATATTTAACTTCATCTCCCCTAACGATTTATGCACACCTTTAAGTTCATAGTACCCTCAAAGGAATAAGTCTTGATAATCTCGTAGTAGCTCTATGATTTTTTCCACTTGAGTCTGACCAAGAGTCCCCCATTATGGCCTCCTTAGGCTCAACATCTAATCTAATACTCACCTTCGTTTTCTTCATAGGTTCATGATAGGCGTGCATGGTTTTATCTTCATTTTCTAACACCTCACGCTTACATGTATAATGGTTTATATCCAGATCTTCTACTACTTCATCATCCACTAAGTAGACCATTTTTCCTTTTTCTTTCTCAAGATGAAAACACGCTGAAGTAAAGTCATTCGACATTAGCTCTATCTCTTCAAGCAAGAAATGCTCCACGAGGTTCCTTTATCTAATAAATTATGAAGGAATTCTTGACATGCTTCCTTGACACTATCTCCCATAGTTAAGAGCTTTATGACCTTTAATGCTTCTTCCACACCAATTTGGAGGCTTGGTAGAGAAGAAGTCAAACATGTGGGTCATTCCTACAATTAAATTCTTATTAATTTCTAGTCTTTCTATGGAGTTCGCATATACATACCAAGCGCACGCGTAACCTTGTAAAGTGGAATAAAACGTGCACACCTAGAAAAGGTGGTAAAGCTTCCTGCCCCTCTCTATGAGTCTCTCACACTTCGAACGTGGTGTTGAATAGGTTGATTACCATGAGAATTGTAGATTTGAGTAGGTGCATTGATCCCGAAGAACCTAGTGGAAAGAGCAATGCTAATTTCATTCCATCTTACAAGATTATCCTTGTGTGCCACCCACCAACGTGCTAATGTCCCACATAGTGTATATGCTACTATATTTCTTCTTTCTAGTGGGTTTATCCACTATTCCTCCTGGCAATGCAAGAACACCATAGGATCTCCTTCTCCAGTGTAAAAAGGTACCGAGTTTTTCTCTATTCTCCCGACATAAAGCGGTTTGTTTCCCTTAGGAAATATGCTCTTTACTTCGCACCTTACCAACTCATAGGTGTTATGAGCCCAATTATCACAAGTAACACTTTTAGTATCACTAATAGATCTCTTAGTGCATCCTCTCACCGAATTATTCCTTCTTTAGATGGCTAAAGCATCTATGGATCCCGGATGGTGCGTACACAAATCCTATTTAGGTCTTCTTCACTCAATAACTCAACATAGGGCATAAATTTTACATCGGTTAAGGGGATAATAACCCTTTCCTCCTTATTTTCAAAATAGATATAACCCTTGTTGATCCAAAGATCAACATTATTTTCATAGCACCAAGGACACCCCAATAGAGTGGGAATCTATTTGACTCTTTCCTGACTAAAACCTCAAAATCTCAAGTGAACTTGGCTCCTTGTATGGTAATGGATGCATCTTTCAAAACTCTGATGGGAGTGGCCTTAGTCCAATTAACCATGAAAATACATTAGAGGATGGCTGCAATGGGGGTCTCTCCATTTGTTACCATGCATTTAAGGTAAGAACATTGACTTCGCACTGCAAAGATATCAATTGGTATATTACTCAATAGCTACCCGTCCACAACAACATTCAAAGTTATTTCCTTGTCATAATCTAGGCTATGAGGGGGAAGATTTGCATGTATAATCTACCATTTAGTCTCGTTTTACACATAGAGTATTTTCTTTTAACCAATTCCCCAAAAATGGAATGATATTCTCCTGGCATAACAATTTACACACTTCTCTAAAGTCATCCATATCAATTTGGACCATCTCTGATGCTTTCTTTTTCTCCATATTCTATGATTGCTCTTTTAAATACTATATCTCACCTTGAAGATTCCTGAGTACCTCCATGGTTTCCTAATAAACCTCCTTCTGATGGGTAGGATCTGGGTACTGTGCATGTAGAATCTCCTCCTTAGTGATGGTAGGATTCTATTGTAGTGCTTCTCGCGTGTACTTTGCAACACGGTCGTGATCTTTACCTACAATGCCTCATATTCGGCTCCAAGTTAGGTATCCACTTGATTTCCCCCAACGTGTTGTATCCTAACCATTCCTATGCCTTTGTTTTCTTGTTTATATTGCTTGCTAAGATGCTTGTACAGTGCAGGGCATTCCTCATAGCTATGATTCTTTCTAGAGAAAGAACATGCAATATTCTCGGGACATTAACTCATGTAGTGGTTAGGAGATCCGCATGTATAACATGTTCCATGAGGGAACTCACTTCTTCCACCACCACTACCTCATACTCCAAATCAACCATGGTATCCTTGACCTCGGCCATGGCTTCCTTCAAAATGACCTTCATTCCGATCATAACGTGCCTGATTGTGATCCTGATCATGATGCTCATTCTTTCCTTTAGAGTTATTTGAAACTCATGTCTATCATACACCAATATCTAAAACATCATGGATTTGACCAATCAGTTGGTAGTATTCCGTGTCATGAGTCATGGACCTACAAATTTTGCAATAGCATGAAATGTTATTCCTTTGTGTTGTAGTAATGGGCGTGACTAACATCATGGATTAGATGGAATATCTCACGATCCAACAACAATGAGCACACTGACCTAATCATTTATTATGATGTGCAGGGAAAACTATCCTTTGTGTGAACTTCCACTTCATAATGTGTGTAGCAAACCCATATGCGCATCTCATGTGCTGATTTTGCTGATACTTTCTCCAACTTCTTTGCCATATATGCAATATGTGCTTCTAAAAATGGGCTTACCCTATAGACACAAAAATTAGGTGACACTTCCTTTGGTCTCTCGACAAATAAACACCATTGAACACATTCACTTAACCATGGCCCCATTCACCCCACTAATATTAATTTAATTAAATTAATTCATTATCCTCACAATATTTATTATTTAAATATCTTAATTTAGATAATGTCCACACATCCTTCTCACCTAGACACCTCATCTAGCCACCTCACCCTAAGACCTATTCTTAGTAAGTTGGCCATAACTAACTAAGTCTTACCCAAACCCTAAAAATCAATGCCTACATTCCTCTAACCACATTCCCACATGCTTAAAAGAAGCTTCCATCCTAATCCATGGGTTGATGATACGAGAGCCCAAAAAATCAAGGGGATCTCCCTAGTTTAGTAAACTTAGGAAATCCCACCTTGACCGACACCGGTTACCCTTAACCATCATTTGGTTAAGCTAGAACTGATGTCAGTCACCTTTTAACTCCCAAAATAACCTTATTTTTGAGGTTGGAAAAAATTGGCACATTCCTGAGAGATATCACATCTTTTGAGAACAAATTTCAACGAGAACACATGCATGCAAGGAAGGAGATCAAGCATTTTCTCTTACACAGACATCCAACATTCACCCAAAGCACTCACCCCAACAAATATTTGATCCAATCGGGAAAGAAGGAGAGCACATGTAAGAGCTCCCCAAAGTTTGGTGATCCTCTGCAGCCTTCAACCTCTTACCAACACCTTCATTCCTCACTCACAGATGTCCAGACCATGATTCCAAGTAAGTAGAACGTTGTACTTCTTTGGTTCATTCATTTTATCATTGTATTATCATCCTTTGTTCTCTTAGCCATCCACTAACCTCCATTAATACTCACCCCTCCATATCCCCATTAAAACTTCACCAAATCCCACCCAAACCACCTAATACCTCATTCCATCAACCAAGTCCTTTGTGCAATCACAAGGGAGACCCAAAGCTCATTTTGTGGCATTCCCGGTATTCCATAAGAATCGGCACTAGTTATCCCCAACCAAACAAATCACCCTTAACCGCATCGGTCTCTATATTTACCCATATAACCCATAACAATGACTTACCCACCTATTCCCACATCACCCTTATTCATCTGTGACCTACCTAAGACCTCTGTTAGACCTACAGAGACCCAAAACTAGTTACTTGACCTTCGATCTTATTTTAACTTAGCCTGTTATATTAGATCTTTCTTATTGTGTTTTAAATGAGATACCCAAATCAATTTAATTACAATAGGATTTAATTTATTATCCACATTAAATTGTTTTAAATAGTGGATTGATAAATATCTCAGAGGAAGTATCACACTTCCCGATCTAGCACACGCTAGGCTAGTTTACTACACATATTGTTTAACTCTTTATGGTGGTCTTTCTTTCCATTATAGGTAGTTCCTCCTAGCCAAAAGGAAGCTCTCACAATCAGTTGTGGATCAAGGAGTGAACACATGCGTGCACAACCCATCAAACAACATTTCAATAGGTATTCCTCCTACGCCCGTTACCCTATCTATTTCATCTATATTTCAAAGAAACGTCTAAGAATCTGGTGAAACATTTTAGGACACCCATGGGGACCATTTGGGGTTCCTTGCATTTTATTCATTCCTAGGAAAATTTGTGTGTTTGTTTCCCTTCTAAAAAGCATACACATTAATTTTCTTCCTTGGTAACCTTATTTTTCTTTCTATTTGCTCTAAAAGAAACCTTTCTTTTGGTGTACTTAAAAAGAACCATTTCTTCTTATTTTCTACATTTTAGTGAAAGAGCATCCCTCTTCCTCTTCATCTATTTGCATCATCCAACTTCATATTTCAATTTGGGCTTAAAATCATTACATTTCATTCTATTTTTGCATTAGCTCACATTAATTGAGGGCAACCTATATGTTGGAAGTCATGCCCAACTGATGGTTGACAAACGAATCGTAGAAAAGAACTTCTTTTCTTTTCTCTTTCTCTGAGTCTTACCAAACCTCACAAAAATTTAAAATACATAGATTCTTAAACAACATCTTACCCGGAAGAAGCCTAAGTGATCACATGATCACGATGACCACAATCTATAGTGGGCACCTAGCTCACTCGCTTTCTGTCGAGTCATACTTCGAGCGAGCCCCCCCCACATAACATACTCAAAACCTCACCTTGTAGATCTCCTTCTTCATAAGAAGCCATCCTCACCAAAAAACTCTATTTTACAATTCATGTGTCAGTCCTTAAATAACATAAGCTAAACAAACATAATAGAAAAGGCACTCTTAGGATCACATTTTTTTAGTGTTTCTACTTGGCTTGTGTTTTGAGGTGAGAGGTCATGTTCTTCATTTATTTCTTGTTCATCCTCACACACGCTCCTCATCATAGTTGGTGTATTCTACTTCATTTGAGTGTGCTTGGACCATATTCTCATCATTCTCAGAATTCTAGGTTTGATTCCACATCAGATTTTAATTCACAACCACTTTTCTTTCATCATTGTTTCAATTTCACAGTGACCGGTGTCGGTCCAATGACCATCGTCGGTTACCCTCTGACCGTCATCGGTTATACCCAACTGGCATTGGTTCTAGGTCCTTTTTGTTAACCTACCCAAAAGGACATTTATTCACCTTCTTCAACTATTCAGAGTCCCTATCACTACTATCATTCCCATTGACCTTGTAAATCTCATCAGTATTTGGCATACCTATCAGATTTAGCCTTATACCTTATTTTTAACCAACTTCCCACTTTCCATAGTGACCGGCATGGTTACTTGTGACTAGAATTGGTTTACCCTAGCTAACCGGAATCGGTTAGCTTGTGTCATTTTCTAGCTGACATTTGGTACCTAATCCACTTTTTACTACCTGTTTCACTTGTTCCTATATTTTTTCTGGTCATTTACAGAGAAGTATCCCAACCTGATCAATACTTGTTCACATGGTGCTGACCAAAAAAGCAAGCGCACTTGTATTCCATGCCGCCATCAACCACTCCCACCCTGTCCTTCACCACCTTCCATTTTATCACCAGCCATGGATCCTATCCAACCTATCACTATCACTACTACCAGATGAGGAGTTCACACGACTCCTTGACTAAACCTTTGCACCTTGTAGTTTTATCTTTCTCATTCATCCACTCGAGATGCCTCGAGTTAATTGATATATGACATGCCCGTATCTATCCCCCGAATCTTTCTCCCACTCCTGCATCGGCCACATCATCGGCTCTATGCTCCACGATGCCCCACATCTACCTTACCCCAGGTCGTTTTTCACACTAGGTCCTATACCCATTATGACTATATGTCTCCTACCTCCACATAACACCCACCACATCCACCATACCTTTAAAACCACCAAAATGCAACCTCATCTGCCCCTAATGTCTCGCATATACCCGTAGCTACACTTACCACCTCCCAGTCGGTGACCCCTACCCCTTTCTCGAACGTGGTCCTTTCCATTCCACAATCGTTAGCCCCCATTGCCACTAGGGTTACCACGACCCTTCCACCTCCATATACGTACTATCAACAGCCTCCCATTTCATCTATTATTCACTCTGGGTATGTACCCCCTATTTCACTACCTTCTTCTCAATCAACCTACATGGTAGCACCATATACTAGAATGCCACCCCCATTATATGCCCAAAACCAACCCTCTCACACTACAGAGGCACCTAATCATCACAACCTACCAATGACCTAATCAAATTGATGTTGGATAAGATGCACAACATTGAAGGCATCGGTTTCGGCTCCTATGGAACACTCTCACCTATGAAATTTGTAATGAGCCTATCCACCCATCCATTCCTATTCATCCATACCCCATGCATTAGGAGATGCCTAAATTCAACCACTTCAATAGCAAGGAAGACCCACAATAGCATTTGTGGTCATTCAAACACGGGTGCTACCTAATCGCTCACGATGATGCTTTGCTCTTAAGAACCTTTCCCATGTCTCTGACTAGACCTACATTAGATTGGTATAGTGGGTTACCTAGACACTCTATATTTTCATTTAATCAGGTAGCCCAAGCCTTCTTGGATCACTTCTCCATCAATATCATCAAGAAGGTTACCATGACTAACCTATACTCCACATGTTAGTATGAGGATGAATCTATCACCAATTTTTCAAGCTTGCTTTGGCGTAGCCTAATCAATCAACTCACCTTCCAACTACCACAAATATAACTCATCGAGCTCTTCACACATGAGCTTGTGCTAGACATATCTCACCAACCCTGTAGGTCCATACTTTTTGAACATTTGATGAAGCATTCACTATGGCACGAAAGTTAGAGATTTGGGCCATCGAAGAGAAGAAAATCCAATTACGCAATAAGAATTCAACATTCAAGTTAAATGATACCTCTTCTTCTTCCAAACCACAAAATGATTATTCAAAGGCCAAGGGCACCACTAACTACAAAATAATTATTCAAAGGCCAAGGGCCCAGATCATTAATCAAATCAGGATACCCTTCATCTAGTCTCTCACCCGTCCAGACTTTTCAATTCAGATGAGAACAATGGAAATACACCCCAATTGGGGAGCCTTACTCTTCTATCTTAGAAAAGCTTATCAAAGTTAGGCTATCACCTTTCCACCTATAAAACCACACACTTTTTTTGACCACTCTTGCTCTCATGCCCGCATGGTATAAAGAAAATGATTTCTGTAACTATCATCGCATAAAGGGTCATAGTGATGGCAATGCATCACTTTCAAAAACATTGTCCAAGAAATGCTTGAGAAAGGCGAGTTAACCGTAGATAATCCTAATGCACCTTCCAATCAAAATCTACACATCTTTAAGAAACCATTTCCCAATCATGCCCCTTCATTTGATCAAACCAATGAGACCTCAACTCATGATACCCATACCCGTGAGGTCCACGCTATTTTCAGTGACACACCCACCCATTTCTTCTCGCTACCTTATATTCCTTCCATAGAAAGAAATTCTAGCCCAAAGTCCTCCTTCCACATCGAACCAACCTCCCTATTCCTTCACCTAAAGAGGAACACCTTTCACCTCCTTCCTCACCTATGGAGGAGGAATCTTTCACTAACATCAAGACCATTTCACCTTTGGCTTCTCCACCCAGAGAACCGACACCCACAATACTTCTTCACTCTATGGAGGATACTTGTTCACCTCCTCCACCCATAGAGGAGCAGCCATCATCTCCTCCACCTACAGAGGAGCAGCCATCATCTCCTCCACCTATAGAGGAGCACCCATCATCTCCTCCACCTATCACAGACCCAATTGAAATACATTTGCCCCTAAGCAACCATTCTCCATCAACTACCCAAGATCTTGCAGACCTACTTTCGGCCCTCTTACCCACAAAAGCTAAAGCTAGCCAATTCCCCACCTCTAAGACACATTTTACAGGAATAACCATTAGGTCCTCATCAATGCCACCTACGACGTGCCATTCTCACATTTGCCATCGCTTAGATTATGTGGATAGGGCCTTACTTTGGGGTGCCTTTTGCTTCCCATCTCAACGCAGATGTAGATGTCACTTGTTGATACTTCCACTATCTACCCAAATATATTTCAACTAATCAAACCAAACACACAACAACCTCTATCACAACTTCATCCACGACACCCTTACCAACACACACTTACCCATAACCCAACATACATCTAAACCCAAACCCACACCTACATCATCTTCCTCGACTAAACCTATTACTCCCTTAGGGTCACCCTAACCACCACCTTACTCATCCACCTATTAAACTAGATTTAGCTACATCCTCCAAAGTCAACACCACACCTACTCTAGCACCTAAACAAAAGAACCAAACCTATAGAACTCATACCTTTCTTTGTGCTAATCACACTTCTACACTGTTCCATCCGTCTTAGGACCTCAACCTCCCAACATGGTCAAGAAACTTCCACATGTCAATAAACCAAAAACACAACAGCCCATCCCTTCCTCACAAACCTCTAACCTACCTATGCCCAACATGGCTTACACCTACACCTACTACATCTCTATGACCCATACCTCCAATACCCTCTGCTAACTTCTTCACTACCCACTACACTTCAGTCTTTGTCCCTCACACCTCCCTACATGACCCGTGTCATCTACCTTCACAACACCTCTCGTTATCCCCCTAGGTAAATCATCCTCTTCCCATGTCCACTTTTCCTTCTAGCTCCCATGCACCCATATCACCTTTACCCAAGAAGGTGTAACCCAAAGACAAAAATCCACTACCCTTCAATAAGGTAGTCAAAACAACCACACACCCTCCTACCCATTCATCTACCATACCCCTACCTAGACAAACACGACCGACACCCAAGACCACGCCAGCACCTAAAACCATAGCTTGACCTACTCCCCCTCCTACAAGGAACGTTCCTCAACAATCAGTCACACCTACACCCAAACCCACTTTCACTTCTCATTGTGACCCACTAGCAGGGTCCTATGCCAAAATTTTAACCAACCTCCTTGAGACTTTTGTCATCACATTACCACCACTCAAACCTTATGACCCCCTCAAACCCAAGCCAAAAGGGTTTGATGACACTAAAATTTGTGCCTACCATCATGTGCCAGGGCACATGTGGAGAAATGCAAGGCCTTGAAAACCATCCTTATCTAGTTATGTCCTCCGAAGACAACTTTGACGATGACGACCTTCTCGATGAGGACCCTACTTCACCAACACCCATTCCCACACTACCCACTCAACAACCACGACCTCCACCCCCATAGCTCCTAGAGCCACCTCCAAGATTTGAAATTAACATGGTTTGCATAAGAGAACTTGCCACGCCATCACCTAAATTTCGTTGCACCTAGCTCACCTCACAAGGCTTTTCTCCTCCAGTAGGTTTTTTCCCATCATGTCATTATACCACTCATCCTACACCTTCTCCATTTAACAACTCCCCTCAAATAAACATGATACATGTCACTACACGTTCTCAGAAGGATAAGGGAAAAGAAAAGGCAACTGACTCACCGACCAATCCTATACCCAACATACCATCTGCACCCATACCTAAAATCACTATCCGTGGCCCCACATACCCTATTTCTAATGGAGTCACACATCGCACCATGCTCAAACAATTACACCAATCTCCCCTCAAAATGTCCTTATATGACCTCATCCAAACCTCGAAATCCCATCATCAAGCTCTCATGGAGGTTCTTCAATCTATTGAGGTTTTACCCAATGACCCTACACCCATAGCCTCCATTATCACACCCCATCATGTAGCCTCTCTCACCAAATTACCACATTCATCTTCACCCCACCCTACTCACCAAGTAGCCTCCCTTAGCTTCTCATAGGAAGAAATCACGCCGCACCAAAATGATGACCCAGACCCTACCCTCTTCATCTCTATTAAAATTGATGACATACATGTACGACATGTAATGATCGATGGGGGTACTAGTATCAATATCATTTCATCCCATGCATTCTCTCAAATGCGCATACCTAAAAATTGCATGCATAAACATCCTATCATGTTGCATTCATTTAATGACACTATCACCTCTATACTAGGCACCGTCATCCTCCACGTTCGTGTGGGCCCCCGCACTGTTCTATTTTTTTTTTACATTTTGGAGGGGGAATTTCAATATAACTTGTTGCTTGGCAGACCCTAGATTCATGTCATGGGTTGCGTTCCTTCCACTTTGCATCGTTGTGTAAAGTTTGAGCATGAAGGACATACCTACACTATCCCAACTGATCCATCACCTTTTAAAACATGTAACATGCTTTACCGACCCAATGATGTGCTCATACCCATTAAGGTGTCTACCTCCACAACCACTACACTTCACCTACACCTCCGCTTATACCAAGATAGTTACTACGTCACCACACATGCCTCCTCCATTCCTACCACCACCACAACCTCCACGGCCAACCCATCAACCTCCCAATCCATTAACTCCACCTCCACATCGACCTCCGACACATCATCCATTCTAGCTACCTACATACCAACCACCGATCCCTTGGAAGGTGTTTTTCAATGCCTCACTCTGGGGGAGTACTGCCTATATAGTGTCAACACATTCCTTACTCCACAAGAGTATGGAAGTCTTCACCAACACCCTCATTATGATCACCACATAGGAGAACACACCTTTATGGTCCTCCTCATCTTCATACTAGTCTCACCTATGGGGGACTTGATACTACCACTTACATACCTAAACCACTATCACAAACCCACCCATTTTCCACTGACTTCCAGTCTCTCACCAATCACCATTTTTCCCACACCTTCATACACTGATGTGCATGGAAGGGCTTTGGTTTTGGATTTTACAAGCAAGGATGCCATATTGTTATTCCATGTACCACCCAAAAACATAATGACTATAGTGGTATCGGCTTTCCTCAACCACCTACTAAATAGGCCCGCATTGAACACATCAAGGACATCAACCCTTCTCCACCTTCTTCACCCGCTCCACCTTCATCACCACCTCTTCACCGACGAATTCGATGGATCCAGAATCTATCCCTCCTAACTTTTTTTTAAACACCATTTCCTTGGGGACTTTGACTTATCAATGCAAGGGTGAGGCTCCTTCCTCTCTTCCCTTCCTGTATCCTAAAATGATCGATGATGATACACCTTCAATTAATGTCATTCAATGTCAGGATGATGAATCTATACTCACCTACCTTGGTGTAGAAGATTCATATATTCATCGGTCGTTACCATCTGAGATGTAAACCATGTTGAATGAATCGACTATCGAGATCAACATTCATACTCAAGATGACCCGCACATCCTAAAGATCGGTCAATATTTAGATGCTGCTGAACAAGAATCCATCACTTATTTTCTCAAAGATCATAACCACGCTTTTACTTGGTCTTACATAGACATGCCCGTATTGACCCCACCATAGTGGTCCACAATATCATAACCATTCCCGATGCCAAACCCATCAAACAAAAGTTGAGGAAAATGCACCCTCGCATTGCCCTTCTCACAAAGAAGAACTTCAACGCCTTCTTTTGGTCTCATTCATATTACCCATTGATTATCCTCATTGGATTTCTAACATTGTCCTATCATCACTAAGGCGACAGGGGACTCCACATTTGCATAGACTTCCGTGACCTCAACCTAGCCTACCAAAGATGACTTTCCCTTACCCAGTATTGATCAACTGGTTGACCTTACCACTAGTCACGAGATGCTATCACTCATGGATGGCTTCTCGGGTTATAACCAAATCTTTCTTTCCCTAGAAGATCAACACAAACATCATTCATCACCCCTTGGGGACCTTCTACTACCAAGTCATGCCTTTTGGCCTTAAAAATGCTGGTGCCACATATCATGGGCTATGACTTACATCTTCCATGACATCATGCATCATATATTGGAAGATTACATGGATGATCTCTTGGCCAAATATAAATTCCGCTCTGAGCACCTTACCATCCTCAAAACCATCTTTGACCATCTCATTAAATATTATGTTCGCCTTTACCCTAAGAAGTGCATCTTCATGGTCCTCTCAGGAAAACTCCTGGGCTTTATCATTTCCCTATGTGGTATAGAGGTCGATCCTACCTATTAAAGACAAGGCCATTCTCAAAATGCCTCCACTTACTAACCTTAGACAACTCCATAGCCTCAAGGTAAGTCATATCTATTTGCCATTTCATTTCACAATTATCTAATCGGTGCCAACCATTTCATCATCTCGCTCAAGAAGGATGTCTCCTTTAAATGGGATGATGACTTCCAAAAGCTTTTGAGGACCTAAAACAATACCTTCTCCAACCACCCATACTAATTCCACCTAAAGATGATCAAAATTTCTACCTATACATATCAGCCTACCGATCACCCTTGGGAGCCATGCTCGCTCATCACAATGAACAACATAGGGAGCAGGTGGTTTATTACATAAGCCTTACTCTTTTGGACTACAAACCCGATACACCCATCCCAAAAACTTTTCTTAGCCTTAGTTTTCATTGCCACCAAACTCCGCATTCTACTCAACCACAAAACCTATGTTGTGACCAACACCGACCCCTTACACTTCATGTATGCCAAACCTTATCAAAATAAATGTGTTGCATGTTGGCTTATGCTTTTAGTTGACCTTGCCCTTGGATTCATTCATCAAAAGTACATCAAGGGCCAAGATATCACCAACCAATTGGCCGATGCACACTATTTCGGGGATCAACCCTCTAATTTTGACTTTCCAGATGAGTCAATTGCTACCCTTTCCTTGGATGAACCCGCTTACAAATGACACTCTTCTTCGATGGTTCCAAGTGTCAGTGTGGGGGTGGGGCTGGTATTATCCTCATTTTCTTGATGGTGAGCCCATGCCTTTGTCTTTCAAACTCAATTTTGAATGAAAAACAATATCACCGAATACGAAGCACTCGTTTTAGGTCTCCAAGTACCTATGCCCTAGATGTCAAATCAATCAACATCTTTGGTGATTCTCAATTGGTCATAAACCAAGTCAATGGTATATACCAATGTCGTAATGAGATACTTCAAAAGTATAAACATCATGTAGACATACTTTTGACCACCTTTGACCGTTACGCCCTTCAAACCTATTCCACATTCAACCAACAAATTTGTGGATACCATGGCTTGCTTAGCTTCCCAAATACCCGCTTCACCCCTGATTATATAATCTTTCTCACCATACGATGACTCTAATCACCTCTTATTTACCTCACAACGTTTAATCCATCCATCGGAACCGCTACCCCCGACCCGAGTGAACTTTGGTACAAACAATACTCTGACTATCTTTCTCTCTCCATTTTACCTCCTGATCTCACCCGTAATGGAAACATGCCTTCCTTAAAAAGGTCTCTCGTTACGTCATCATGGGGGGCCTCCTTTATAAGCATGACTTTGATGGTATTCTCTTACGATGCCTCACAAGTTCTGAAATTCCTTATACCATTAAGGAGGTTCATGATGACATATGTGGAGGTCACTTTAGTGGCCTTGTTCTTTTGCTTAAATGTATCCTTCGCCTAGGCTATTATTGGCTGACCCTTAACCATGATTGTTTCAAATATGTCAAGCGTTGTGTAAAATTCCAACAACATGCCAAAATTCATCATACACCTAGTCATGCCTTATAGGTCACCTGTGATCTTTGGCCCTTCTCTCAATGGGGTTTCGATCTTGTCGGCGAGATCAACCCCATTCTTCCCAACGACATCAATCGATCATCATCACTACCGAATACTACACAAAATGGTGGAATCTATACTACTCATCTCCATGAAAGTTGAGAAAATATGTGAGTTCATCAATCATCACATCATTTATCACTTTGGTGTTCCTCATCACCTCATCACTGATAATGGAAAACAATTCAAAAACAAAACATTGCAAAAACTTTGTGACGCCTTCGGTATTCAGCTCAGTTTCTCATCACCTTATTACCCACAAACCAATGGCCAAGCCAAATCCACTAACAAAACCTTAAATAAAATTCTCATGAAAGTGGTTAACAATACTAGGAAGGACTAGCATACACATTCCTTTTTCCCTATGGGCATACCACACTAGTATTCACACTTCCACTACCGCCACCACACCTTTTTTATGGTCTACGGTATAGAGGTTGTTCTACCTCTCAAGTCCAGATCCCTCACTCCACATTTCTCTCTATGACATGCTCAATGATGATGAATTTCATCAGAGACCATTTAGCATAGCTGGAGTTATTAGATGAATTCCATCTTAACGCTCTTGACCACCTTCAAGTTTACCAAAAACGATCAAATGTGCCTACGACAAAACGTGTCCATAAACGAACCTTCCAAGTCAATGACCTTGTCCTAAAGAAAATCAACATGTAACTAAAGCAGAAAAAAGCAAATGGGGAAAATTTTCTCCTAATTGGCTTGGACCATACATCATGACTCATACTTATGGATCGGGTGCTTATCGTTTATCTTCACTTGATGGTAAACCTGAACCTAAGCCCTTAACCCTTGCATCTTCGACCATTCTATTGTTGATTTTTAGTCCTACCTCACCTTTTACCTTCTTCCATGCTCATCCTTTGAGCGCTATCCACTTCATACACCTCACCAATGATTAAAAAGAATCATGTGAGTACCCGTCACTTGCTATATTCTCTTGAATATGTGTACCAGGTGTGCACATAGCATGATTCTCATGAATACTTTTCATCTACCTCTAGATGAGATCCCATGGTCATTTCACCATGATTTTGAAAAAGAGTCCCATTCTTCACCTTGGACTTATCCATGACTTCAAAGCCCTCACATGGGACCCAACTCCTTGAGTCAAACTTCTAATAAAAATATGACTCCTTCAAAAGGACATCTTTCTCTCAAAGCAATCGCTACTATAAATAGATTACTCCCTCAAAGGACAAAACTATGTAAAAAAAAAAGAAAAAAAAGAAGAGAAAAGTGGAAGCTTCCCACATCAATCAGCTTCACAAAGACCTCAAGGAGTTAAATTCCTCATCCCATATAGATTTCCCACATTGATCAGTCTATCTCAAATACAAGTCAAAATAGAAAAATTTTAGTCATGAACTTTCCCATTGTGACCTACGGATCTCTTGCCCAAAGAGCATGCTACCTCATACCATATAAAAATTTGACCACCTTTCACCCTTTTCACCATTCCCACTCCCATTCCCTACCACCTCAAGGGACCTCTTGGAAACCAAGACATTTGGTGATCATGTGACTACTTTTCACCTTAGAACAATCACTCATGCAATGTCTTTAAGGTCTTACATTTATCACCTCCTCTAAGGTATGATCTATTCGGTCTAATCCTAACCAATCAAGTGGCTTTATTTCCCCCTCTTATCTTTTGACCATCTTTATTTACATATTGATTACCTTATACATGACTTGGTCCTCGATGCTTATCTTTGGGGTAATCTTCTTCTTTTACCACAATTGACGTCACCTATATCACTTTACCTATAACCTACCCACACCTAATGACCTAAACCCAAATCATGCCTTAAACCTACCGACTCATTTTCATACCTCCTCATATTCTTCCCTAGTGCATGGGAGAACTACATTGGCTTGAGGTCCCTTTTTTTGGGACTATGTAGGCAGCACTCCGAGGGCATGGGGCCCTTGGAGGTTAGCTCGACCACTCTCTACCCTAAACAATTCATCTTTCATCTTCCTAACATTACATCATACCCCACTTAGTTTCCCTTTTATATCCAAAATTGGAAATTAAACCAAACAAACAACAAGTTGCTTCACATTTTTATCATCATCACAACATACATTTATTACGACTACCATTTATCTACCATCATCAAACATGTATTATAAAACATTGTAAACATGGCCCATATCATCATTCATTACACAAATTAATGAATCACAAACTTCAACTACTTTAAACACAACCACACCTAAACAAACCTAACTCACCATACCTAAACAGACCTAACTCGATCCATGCCTAAACCAACTTTGACTCAATCCATGCCTAAACCAACTTGACTCAACCATGCCTATGACTTGACTTTGATCCATGCCTAAGACTATAACTCGACTCAATCCATGCCTAAACCAACCTGACTCTATCCATATCACCTAGTTTTCATCCATATCACAACAAAAAATTAATATTCTCATCAAACCAACAAATCAAGAATCTCATGTATCTCATCATATAAATAAATATGTATCTCAATAAAATATACATGGATATCCCATCATGTCTATCTATCTAAAAAATCATCAGCACGCAGAGAACCGATAATCAATACAAAATGTCATCGCACGCAGAGGCGGTCTCATCATATACAATAAAATAATAAACCAATACAAAATCTATTTGGCATGTAGGCTGGTATATGCTCAAAATATACAAAAACTCTCGTACATCCTCACTATCTTTGCACGCAGGCCAGTATATATCAAAAATGACTACAATACATCAAAAATCGGAGCCATATATCAGGCATCTCGGCAGATATCCTCCATATCTGTATCACCTGTACCCTCTACCTCCTCGGCCCCTATCTGGATGACCTACTAACATCTCCCCACCCATCATAGGTGGTGGTTGGGTCCCTGCTAGCCGTCTCACCCGAGCTGGTCTCCATGAGCTGGTGGCCTCTCCATGATCTAGCCTCGAGAGCTCGATGGCCCCTTGTGCTCTCTACACTGTGAGTGCAAGATCTAGTCCTCTCACTCAAAGAATGTCTGTGCCCAGCATACTTTCCATAGGATACAAAGTCTATCCCATCCACCATCAGCTAGTCCTGGTAGTATCTGGCCTCACCTAGGGCATCCTCGTAGTCCGGATATGGGCATGGTATTTGGTGGCCCCATAGGCCTCGACCCCTATACATGTCCCACGGAACCATGTCCCACTCCTTCTTGTGAACTGGGATCCTGTCCCGGTGCCTATGGTGGTGCCCTCTACCCCTGTGCATGTATATGGGCCTTTAAGGCCCCAATCTATGCCTGAGATGTGGCCAAATGGCCCTGTAACCTGTCACCTGTGCCTGTAATTACGCCACATGACCATCATCCTTATCTCTGTCTCCATCCCCACCACCGGCCATCTAGGTCTAAAGACTATCCACCTGTATATGTAGCTCCGCTACCTCTTCCTCTCGAGCTCACAACTATGTGTACACTATACCCAACTAGGTAATTAGAGTAGCCACCTACCCCTGTAAGGTGTCTCTTTGCACCGTGATAGTGGCTAGATCTCGGTTGCCTTGGTCTGGGTGGTATGGCTCATAAATGAGCCGCCCACCACTTTCTATACCTATCTGTGACCTTGACATCATCAATTCACCGGTCCACTTCTGCTCCTCCTCCCCCCTATGGGCCTATCAGCCATGGTAGAGGTAAGGTCCTCTCCACATCGTCTCTCTCCTATACTATGGGAAGGGCGGAGGTTTGTCTTGTAAAACCCAAACTCCACCCGACTCACAACCAGGATCATCTCATGCTCCCTGGCATGGTGACCATATATCCATTTCAATAGATAGAGCTTAGCTAGCTCCTCATGCATATGCCTATATGAGGGGAATCCCACATACGACCTCCATATGATGTCCACTCTAGAAAACCCCTCTAATAAATGCCGAAAAGGCCACATCATGTGTGGGCTTGTGTGATCTCTCTCTCTCCAATAGTAGGAACCCATCTCCTGTACCCCACCCGCACCAATCTTGGTGGAAATGCATCTTCTCAGGGCATCCCTACTAGCCACACAAAATATGTGCTCATAAGCCCAACAATGAAGTAAAAAGGTACAACACAGGCTGAACCTACGCAACCGCCCATATGCCCATAACTCCCTTTATAGCTACACCAGGAATGCTGGCACCTAGGCAAAGCAGGTCTACTCTATCATCATGTCGTGGAGTACCCCCATTAATGATCAGGGAAAACACCTTCCCTCTACATCTGGCAGTGCAAAGCAACACACTGCCTCCATCAATAGAACTACTAGCCTCGTCTCCTTCGGACGGGCTGCTAGTACATCTCTCCATAGCGAAATGTTGGCACTATGGAATGTTAGCTCAGCCATCCCCTCTCCAAACTCCATCAACATCATTAGCTCCTCCGAGGCCTTGGAGGAGATAGAGTAGACCTATGTACCCAATATGGGTAGCATGAAAAATCCTAAACACGTCCTCCTCAGGGTGACAGGTGATCTCACCCATCGGTAGGTGGAATGTGTTAGTCATGAATCCCATCTATCAAAAATCTTGCAACCCCCAAATAGAAGAACCAAACCCATAGAACTCATACCACAGCCGTGTCTATTCACACTGCACCTATTCCATCCATCTTAGGACCTCGGGGTCCCAACATGGTCAAGAAACTTCCTCATGTTGGTAAACCAAAACACAACAGCCCATCACTTCCTCCTACAAACCTCTAACCTACCTATTTATGCTGAACACAACACTACACCCCACACATGCAACATCTCTACCACCCATACCTCCAATACCCTCCACTTCTTCTTCACTACCCACTACACTTCACCCTTTGTCCCTCACATTCCCTTACGAACCGCATCACCTACCTTCAAAACATCTCCATTATTCCCTAGGTAACTTTCCCTCTTCCCTAAACTACTTTTCCTTCTAGATCCCATGCACCCATATCACCTTTACCTAAGAAGGTGCAACACAAAGACAAAAATTCACTACCCTTCAATAAGGTAGTTAAAACAACCACACACCCTCCCGCCATTTCATCTACCATACCCCTACTTAAAAAAACATGACCAATACCCAAGACCATGCCAACACACTAAAACCATAGCTCGACTGCTACTCCCCCTCCTACTAGAAGGAACGTTCCTCAACAATCATGTCACCTACACCCAAACCCACTTTCGATTCTCATTGTGACCCACTAGCAGGGGTCTTACGCCAAAATTTTAACCAACCTCCTTGAGACTTCGTCATCACATTTACCACCACTCGCCTTATGGCCCCCTCAAACCCAAGCCAAAAGGTTTGTTGACACTAAAATTTACGCTTACCAACGTGTGTTAGGGCATGATGTGGAGAACTGCAAGGCCTTGAAAACCATCCTTATCCAGTTGTGTCCTCCAAAAGACAACTTTAACGATGATGACCTTCTCGATGAGGACCTTACTTCACCGACACCCATTCCCACACTGCCCACTCAACAACCATGACCTCCACCCCCACATCTCCTAGAGCCACCTCCAAGATTCAAAATTAACATGGTTCACATAAGAGAACTTGCCACACCATCACCCAAATGTTTCTATACCCAACTCACCTCATAAGGATTTTCTCCTCCAGTAGATTTTTGCACACCATGTTGTTATACCACTCATCCTACACCTCCATTTAACAAATCCTTAAATAACCATGATACAAATCACTACACATGCTCAAAGGATAAGGGAAAGAAAAGGCAAATTGACTCACCAGTGACACCAATCCTATATCCAACATATCATTTGCACCCATACCTAAAATCACTATCGCTACTAGAGATGAGGAGTTTACATGACTCCTTGACCAAAACCCTACTTGCCTTGTAGTTTTATCTTTCCCATTCATCCACTCGAGATGCCTCATTTCACTGATATACATCATGCCTATATCTATCCCCATACCTTGGACTCACTCCTACTCCCGTGTCAACCCCATCTAGCTATGAGATGAACTAGAGTTGGATGCCCACCTCATTGTGCTTTGCCATTGTCATGGTGGCATGTCTCGATCATTGCACCAAGGTGGCCCACCCGATCCCTCTCTGGCCTCTACCATCACCAAATCTCTACCCGTGTCTCCAACCAATTGAATCACACACACCAATCCTATGGACCCACCTCTCACCAACTAATCACCCACCGTTTAGACTACCAACTCAACACTCTGTTCCATCTAGACACTTTTCCCTCTTTTCTCTCTCTTTTGTCATTTTCTCAATTCGCTAAATGACAAATTAATAACAAAAACACTATTTTTTTATAATAAACCCGACCTAACCGACCCCGGTTTTACCTTCATTGGCATTATTGTGTGCCCTACCTTACCGTGGTCGGTTGCACTATACCGACATCGGTTACCCCTTACCGGTGATCGGTCACTCTCCCTTACACAAAATCCAAAATTTTATCCTATTATCCTACCTATCCCTCTTTTTTTTTTCCCACACCTAACCCTTACCCCCGATCATTTACCCCACCCCACCTTTACCCAACCCATTTACCTCACCTTCTAGACCTCCTCATTTACTACCTACATTTTTATTCCTTTGGGGACTCATTATTTTACCCATACCTCGGTCTTACCCAGTGAATGCCTCTAGATATTTGACTAGACCATATTATAACAATGGCCTTTAAATTCATTTGTTTGCTATACCTTGCAGTAAATGTTATCTATGATTGATTGATTGGCATGATGAGCTTACCTTTCCTCTTTTCTTACAAGATCTTGTTTATCCTAACCCTACCTTTGGTGTACTTCCTTTTCTCATACCTAAACGTTTTTACACCTAACCTACGTTGTGTTTCCTGACCATATCCTATACCTTGGATACCAAAATCTACTTCTAACCTTGTTTAGATAAACCTATTGACCTTCGATGATGTAGAGTTTGATTGCTCTTCGACACAGGTAGCGTGTTATCGACTATACGTGTGCGTGCATTTGATATTTACTACCTTTGATCCTCGATCCATTACCTAGATTACCCGAGTAGACCTTGCTCCTTTTTACCCCTTACCCACCTTTCTCTTCATCACATTCACCTTTCCTCAAACCACTCACCACTTCTTCCTTCCGCCTCGTCGGTTCTATGGTTTTTTAATCACCTTCACCACCCACACATGGGGCAACCACATCTTATTTTTGTTAGCGTCTTCTTACCAATATCCCCACTTACATAACAAAAAGGGGCAAAATGTAGACACCAAAATTAGGTGACACTTCCCTTTGGTCCCTCGACAAATAAACACCATTAAACACATTCACTTAACCATGGCCCCATTCACCCCACTAATATTGATTTAATTAAATTAATTCATTATCCTCACAATATTTATTATTTAAATATCTCAATTTAGATAATTTCCACACATCCACCTCACCTAGACACCTCATCTAGCCACCTCACCCTAAAACCTATTCTTATTAAGTTGGAATAACTAACTAAGTCTTACCCAAACCCTAAAAATCAATGCCTACATTCCCTCTAACCACATTCCTACATGCTTACAAGAATCTTCCATCCTAATCCACGGGTTAACGATACGAGATCCTAAAAATCAAGGGGATCTACCTAGTTTAGTAAACTTAGGAAATCCCACCTTGAACGACGCGTTACCCTTAACCACACGCTTAAGCTAGAACCACCATCGGTCACCTTTTAACCCCAAAACAACCTTATTTTTGAGGTTGGAAAAACATTGGCACATTCTGAGAGAGATATCACATCTTTTGAGAATGAATTTCAACGAGAACATGCATGCAAGGAAGGAGATCAAGCATTTTCTCTTACACGACATCCAACATTCACCCAAAGAACCATCCAACACTCACCCCAACAAATATTTGATCCAATCGGGAAAGAAGGAGAGCACATGCAACACATGCAAGAGCTCCCCAAAGTTTGGTGATCCTCTACAGCCTTCAACCTCTTACCAACATCTTCATTCCTCACTCACAGTACATCCAAAACCATGATTCCAAGTAAGTATAATGTTGTACTCCTCTAGTTCATTCATTTCATCATTATATTGCCATCCTTTATTCTCTTAGCCATCCACCGATTCACCTCCATTAATACTCACTCCCTCCATATCCCCATTAAAAATTCACCAAATCCCACCCAAACCACCTAATACCTCATTCTGACCAACCAAGTCCTTTGTGTAATCACAAGGAGATCCCAAGCTCATTCTCATGGTATTCCCAATATTCCATAAGAACTCGGCACCAGTTATCCCCAACTAGGTGCGGTCACCCTTAACCGACATCGGTCTCGTATTTACCCATACAACCCAAAATGCAGTGACTTACCCACCTATTCCCACATCACCCTTATTCATCTGCATGACCTTCCCGAGACCTTTTTCAGGACCTACGAGACCCAAAACTAGATACTTGACCTTCGGATCTTATTTTAACTTAGCTTTGTAAGATTAGATTTTTCTTATTGTGTTTTAAATAAGATACCCAAATCATTTTAATTACAATAGGATTTACTTTATTATCTACATTAAATTGTTTTAAATAAAGTGGATTGACAACCATCTAGGAAGTATCACACTTCCCGGATCTAGCACATGCTTAGCGAGTTCACCGCACATATTGTTTAACTCTTTCTAGTGGTCTTACTTTCCATTACAAGTAGTTCCTCCTAGCCTAAAGGAATCTCTCACGATCAGTGTGGATTAGTCAATACACGTGCAACAACCCATCAACTAACATTTCAACAGTATTTCTCCTACGCTCATTACCCTATCTCTGTTTCATCAATGTTTCAAAGAAATGTCTAAGAATCGGGTGAAACATACCCCGAGTGTCTTTACTTCTAATTGTCTCAATGTGTAAGGTGGATTCAAGTGCTTCACATAGATCAATGTATGTTTTATGTGATAGACCCTCCTAAAAGGTGTAATCAGGCATCCAAAAAACCATTGTGCATGTTGGATTGCATGAATATCATAAGAAATCTTAGATAACAACATTTTAAAATGGGCATCATACTTTCTGACACTCTCAGTAGTGCCTTGCTTAATATATTTGAGCGCACTTATACTCTTTTGCTTGAACTTAGGGATGTGAAACTATTTAAGGAACACATCTTTTAAAGCTTGATTGTCTACGCAAGTCTAATCGTGGTCAAACTTTGTGTACCAACTATGTGTGTGCCCTTGTAATGTATTAGAAAATTGACTTACCATACGCTCATAAGTCATGATTACTTTCATGCCACATTATTTCACACATATGCACATGTTCTAAAACATCTTCTATGCCCATATACTGGAAGATGAATAGAAATATCCATGTAAATATTTTGGGGTTGGTGCGGACCTTGCCCACCTGATCTAGAACCTCCTGTGTTTCCTCAGCCTCTAGAACCACCAAATCCACTGGAGCTAGAGCCACCTTTACCTCCGCATCCCAAACCCGTAGCTGGGTCGACTGTAAGATGTACTTCCTTGTGTCCCAACAGTAGTACTAAACTATACCCCAACAGTCTGCGAGGTGTTACTACTCCTGAAGATAGTCCAAAAATATGTGCGCCTGAATTCTGTGTAGATAATACACCCGAAAAGGTACTCCCATATAACAACAAAGTCATTTGCACTGCCATTGTTGTGCCTCTTATAAGACTCGCTCCTACTCTCCCACTACTTAAATTAGCTTGTTGATTGTTTGTTGTACTAGATGCTAGAAAACCAAGTACAAGGGTAAGGTTACTAGGTGGATTTAGATGTGTGATTTTAGCCCAGTCATCTCTTCTCGTGCGCTTCTTCATGATTCCCGAGGAGGGTTCCTTGTCATGCTTTCCCAAATGGGGGAGTTCTTGATGCTCAAGTTCCATGTATTCTGTGTGAACTTCAACTCCTTCCCGAACTATCTTTCTCCATAATGCCATTTTCTCTACAATATCCCATTACTTCTCTACCACCCTCTCACATGCCTCATTATACTTAATTCACCTTTCCTCTCTATTCCTCTCTAATGCTAAGTCTTCCATCTTTCACCAAGCCACTCCTACCCCGTATGTGGTGGGATTTAGTTAGCCATCTGTTTTCTCTCCAAATTCAAAGTTACCATTAGGATCTTGATCGCGAAAGTGGAATGCCTTGCAGTAAGTTCCCTTAGGATATCATAAAAATTGGAATTCAGCTACCTCTAGGTATGAATAAGTCAAAATTGAGTACTCTAAGATATAAATTTTTAGAACACCATGGAACCATGTATCCATAGTGTGGTTCCGATTAGGTTAGCATCATAGAGGGTCTAAAATTCTTCCTACATCCAGACAAGGGTGCGATACCTCCAATTCCATTTAGATGCATAGGCAACAAGCCACTCAGACATTTCTATTCGTAAAGATAGCGAAGAAACTCTCATGTAAACAAATCATACAAATTTACTCCACCCACGTGAGTGCATTAAAATCAGATCCAGTGTTAAACCTCCATTTGTATTCTTCTTCTAAGTTGTGTATCCACTCCTCAATACTTGCTAGGTCAAACAAGATGTCTTCAAATGAACCATCATGAAAACAACTAAAAAAGTGGTCCCCTGCAACTGGAACCAATGATGTAATCTAGAATTCACTAGTAAAATCCCAGGCATGCTAGCACATCACTCAACCTAGATCGAGCACTCACTCAAAACACATAAAGGTTCCATGCCCTCTTTAGGGTTACTTGTTGTAGGATGTTAGAATGATGAATACTTAAAACATTCAGATCTATGACTAATATATCATTATACAATACATATTCAGATCTAGATCTAGAGAATAATAAACTTAAGAGATAACCATGATTAAATCAAGCATGCACGAACCAATTATACTTAGGATTTGACACTCTGATTCAGCCAACACATTCCATTGCATTAAACATGATAAATACATAGAAGCTTATTACAATAAATAGTACCATAGTCTATGCGTGCATCATATTTGGTAGCATAACCTCACAATAATTCAATTCTCACATCCCCCACTATGCCACACCATTAACTACATATTTATAAGGGTGGGGACTTTCCCTTCACTACCTATCTAATCCCAAAATAGGTCACATGCTATTATTATCCACATGTCGTTACAATATTAGCCACACATGCAAGTCCGCTAACAATAGATCTCTTTTAATCACCTATCATTTTTTACTTCTATCTTTAGCCCGCATCCATGCAAAGAACTTCGTAGCCAATCCTTCAAAAATAACCAATGTGTGTCACATAAGTCTCTAACCAGTTTGTGTGTTCACATTATATTCCAAAAATAGATCCTCATCGTGAAAACAACTAAGTCATGAATCTATTTCTATCCCTAGCACGTGATTCCTTTTCGATCCTTTAGCTCTTTTGAATGTGCTCCGATCTTCCACGTGAACCTTCTATATGTTCTTCCCTAAGTGTCATATTTTAACTGATCAACAATTATGATGAGGAAGAATAGGTTGAAGACAAAATCCCTATCATGAGCGAGTAGGAAGATTAGATAAAAGGACAAGAGGAGCGTTAATCGAAGGAGTACAAATGTTTGAAGACTAACTAGTCCCTTGGCTCTTAGAGATTTTTTTTTACTGTTTGTGGATTGTATTGTTTGGGATGTTTTCCTCCCTATTTTTTAATCAACTCTAGCCTATTCTTTTTTGCAGTTTTTAGTTATATTGATATGTTGGACTACATAGTTTGGGCTAAGCTATTTTTCCCTTTTTTTATGTTTCTTTTTTGTTTCTTCTTGGTGATGCTCACAATGGATTCTATTTTAAGGTTTTGGGTGCCTTAATCCATGTTATAAACTAATCCATGTGCCAATCATTATGTTCACATATATTTGATAAACCTTGTTAATAGTAATTTTATCAATGAAATTTTAAATTAAACAAGACATAGTGAAAGTTCATGCCTCAGGGTTGGGAGATGTGCTAGTTGTGGGATTGTTTTAAAAGTTTTCTATAATTTTTGCATTAGCTGCTTTATATTGCTAAGAATAACCACATTCAAATTTTTCTAGAAAGTAGAATGTACCAATACTTAATGTATAAAATCTGCACATACGGTATGCCAACATCCAAAGACTACTAAAAAATAGAATGCCCCTATGTAATGATTTTGAATGCATAAAATATGTATATATTGTAAGTACCCAATTTAAATGTTGCACATAATGTAAATACCCACATTAAAATTTAGATAGAAGACAAAACAAAAATTAAATTATGCATCAAATATATAATTCTTTGAAAAACATAGAGTGATCCAGAATGCATAAAATATGCATCTGATTTTGATTATGCATGAAGACTACATAAACAAATACCCACAATCATATTATGCTTGAAAATATTGTAGCAATATAGGTGGCATTTTGAAATACATAATATGCTAGCTTTTTCAGGTGCAATAAAAAACAAACCACCATGCTTTTACAAGTTGAACATGCCTACATAAAGATAAAATTTTGCTATTAAATGGAATAGCTGAAATAAATTAGTTAAAATATTTATCTGGTGATTATGTTCAAGACACACCCAACTTGTCAACTGATACACCAATTCTAGTAAATTTTGAAGATATTGAAATATTTCCAATAATGGATCAATTCTAGCATGTCACACCTAGCCTAAAGGTGGGAAGAAAAAAAAAAAAATTGGCATAATCTGAATCCTAGATATCAAAATCATCATTAGAGTTTCATAAGAGGTCAAAATTGTAGTAGCAAGCACATGATGAGACCAAGTGTAGCAAGTATTTCAAATAGATGTAGGATATCACAGTACTCATAGATAAAGGACCCACATTTTATAACTGAGGACCCACCAAAATATTTTATGTAAATGGATAGAGTCATGAGTTTGATCATGTACGAATTATCATCAGAGTGAGGTCATGTGAAAATTCCAACCCCCAATATAGTCATTGTGACTCATTGATGTCCATGTATATTGTTGTAGTATCTCAACTCCTTAGAAACCATAGGCAAAAATAAGTTGAGATCAGAAAATTATCAAAGATGAGATTTTGGAAAAATATTGGGGATTTTGTATAGGTTGGATCAAAATATTGTGGATGTAGCAGTGATGCTTACATCTCTTTGCATCTGATTTAGAAAACCATGGCAATCAACTAGGATGTAGCCATTGCTTTTTTGTGGAAGACCTGCACATTTCTAACTCAACCAGTGAAATTTTCTAGAAATTAATCTAGGCCTAGCTTTTCAAACAACAGTATAGTGTCATACATAGATCTATCTAGCAGTCATATAGAATATTTTCAATGGAAAGAAAAATAAAGCCAATAATTTATTACTTATTACAGGTTTTGTAGTCCACCATTGACAAGGCCTCCATTACAAATGTATTCTAATCGGTGAAAAATTTAAGTAGATTGATGATTTTCAAAATATTAGAAAACCAGAAAGCATCAACAAACCCAACATGAAGCCCTCAAATCAAGCTAGGTCTATGTAGTTTCCCAAATTATTTTTTCTATAACTATGATGTTGTTGACATCATTTATTTTGGAAGCCTCATCAATGAAGATGATCAAAGAAGTTGCTAATTAAACCTTTTTAATTTTTTCCTACTATTTTTTTAGAGAATGGTATTAAATGCAATGATGGTCATTTCAATATATTTTACAGAGGCAAGTCCTATTTTCATAAAGCTTATTCACTTTTGAATAGACATGACAATTGAAATATGTCACTTCCAAATTTCTAAAATGTCATTTCTTATATTTTATATATGTAGTTAGTTTTTTTTTTTTTGAAAAGTGTCTCCTCGTATATGTAATGAAATCTAAAAAATCTAAATAATAAATGCATCACTTTAAAGTTATTAAATATGATACTAAATGTTCTCGATATTTGTATTATGTATTAGAAAAGCCTTTAAATACGTCTTATCATATAAAACCACCAATATAGAGATAGATAAATGATTTATTGTATAATTATAATATTACAAATTTACATATCCAACATTTAGACATTACAAATATTGACTCTAGGAAAATAATCTTGAAAAATGATTGGTTAGAAATTGTTGAAGTAATAAACTTGGATGAAAGGTATAAGTAACTTATTTATCTTGTCTTTAACAATATAGCAATGAACTAATAATAGTATTATTTATCTTGTCTTTAACACAATATAATTCATATAAAATTTTGTATTGTTAAAATTTTTAATACAAACATAGAAAAAATTGTATTTTAAAAAAATTAACTTACAAATCTAATTTTTATTGCAAACGGGGATAAAGAAAAGATCAAACTTTTTTACTAGCAAAACCAAAATAGTAAAATATATATACATAAGGAGTGGGATGGGATTTAATTTAGAAATGTTTATGATGTATTTTAAATAAAGTTTATTAATTTTTATGAATAGTGTATTTTTTAGTGTGCACTTATCCAAGCTTTTGATAAATAAGTCTTCCTTTTTGGATAAACATTAAATGCAGTGAATATTTTATTAACATTTTTTTTTTTCTAAATGTCATATCTTATTTAAAGATTGGACAAATATTTCTTAGAATTTTGATTTTTATTAAATAGAATAAATCAATGTTGCAACAAGGCCTCATATTTGTCAAATCAATACTAACTAAAAAAGCCAATAAAGAAAAAGATAAATAAGTTTTTTGTAGATTAAAAAATTATTTAAATAAAATATAAACATTAGAAAGTTGAAAAGTTATAGATTTTTTTATTTTGATTGGTGGATTGAGGAGAAATTATTTGTTTGAATGAAAGGTATAAAATTCTGTAGGAGGAAGGAACTAATAAAGTAAGATGTTTTGAGCTTAGCACCCGCTAAGGTAAGCTAATACTTCCACAATATAATATTTTGAGCTTATGGATCACTAGCATTTAACAAGTCAAAGAATAATATTTTTATCTTAGCGTCCACTAGCTTATGCCACACCATAGTAATTGGATATTAGCGATCAATAAGGATTTAACAAAATAAAGTAAGATATTGTCATCATAGAGTCTATTAGGTTATGCTACAATTAACAACATATTTCGATGTACAACTACTATGTCCATTTTTTTTGGAAAAGGGTAAATATAGGGGTTTTTGAAAGGACCCACATCCTTTTACAAAAAGGCCCTTAAGGAAGAATATGACATTGAAGCATAGAAGAGAGAAATCTTATATAGAGATAAACAAAAGACAAAAATCCACAAAGGCATGACCCAAACAGAGAAAATTTACATTTTTTGAATAGTTTTGAGGATAGTTTTGCTTCCACAGTAGCAGAAGTGCTGCTTTTATTAAATATAATAAGCAACATCTTAGAGTTTCCTTTTCCTCAAAATATCCTTTCACAAATTTGTATTCGTTCTTTTGTTCTCCAAAATCTATTTGGTTCTCCTACTCTTGCATTACCATATTTTTCACAAATACCTCACTGTAATCCAACACCAACACATTGAGTGAAAACTCATTCTTAACATGAATATCTTCTAAAATATTGTCATTGACAATGTCAACGACGTCGTAGCCATTGAATTTTATTGAGTATGTGCAGCAGAGGACTATTTGTGGACAAAAATAAGGCCAACAAAATAATATCAACTTTATCAAATATCATCTATGCTCATCGATTCCTACGCACCACCATGACCATAAATCAATTCAATATTCACTTTTTTATTGCAAAAATTGACCCACCATCCATACCACCAAGATTCTTTTTCAAAACACAACAAAACAAGTTCTTGAAGGTGTGTTATGGGTTTGTAAAAAGTCTACAAATTTTCCTCTCATGTTATTACATAGATTAATCTACATTTTATCTGTCAAGATGTGCTCCATTCCGTCCTCTTTCACTGCTCTTCCAACTATTAAATATATTACAAAATTATTTATTTGATAAAAAAACTACCTTCTACAAAATATTGAATAACAAACTTTCTTTCATTTAATTATCTACAAAATCCCTAAATGAATATAAGCCCTAATCAACTATGAAAAATTTTACATTAACAAAATTTCATAATTTTGGAGGGGCTGATGGTGAGAATGCATACCAATTTTTGGCATGGAGAGGAAATCAAAACATTTCTAGAAATCAAGCACAAAATTTTTGATGCTTTCCCTTGCTCAAATTTTTCTATTGATGAACATAGTGTCTCGCTTATGCATTGATGAAGAGAATAGAAAGGAAAATGTTAAAAATATAAACTCAAAAATGTCTATTTATAGTGATATGTAACTAAAAATCCAACCACCAATTTCTTTGGTGCATGAATTTAAGAGGGCACACGTATGATTTTACATTGCTTTAGATTAAATGGCTAATTAATGGATGAAAAAATTTCATGCTCCAAATGGCACACATATTTCCAATGACATGTACTTTTAAATGGTGAATTTTACATAGTTTGTTTTAATGGCTAATTAATGTTGAGGAAACCAACATTAATTAGCATTTTTCCTTACAAAATGGTTCTCATTAATACTACATTTGGTATTGTAAAGAATTAATGTAAGAATTTAATAATATAATTTTTGTAATGTAAATAAAATCCCTTATATAATTTGGGTAAAATAAATCCCTTAATTCTTATGCTTGCACTTCAACGTGTGAGTGATCGCACTTAGCTGTGTGAATCAATAACTCACACTTAGAAGTGCGAGTTGAGACTCACACTTAGAAGTACAAGTCAAAAGAAGTGCACTTGAGGCTCACACTTAGAAGTGTGACCAGTCACACTTGTAAGTGTGATCACTCACATTTTGACTTTCCAATCTAGTAAATATCTTTGTATGAGTGCATGTACAAAACAATGTTACTTATACACTACTTAAAAATTTATAAATGACTATTCCATATTTTTTTAACTATGCTTAATATATACGAATAATTTTTATATAAATGTATATAAAAATTGACGGTCACATTTTAAACATGCAAGTCACACGTGATGGTTCTATAAAATATTTGAAAGTATGTTACGTCTAAAATCACGAAAAACATCTAAATGACCATCAAATTTAACACCATTCAAGGATGTTAAGTTCTAAAATAGATGACATCTATCTTAGAGTATAATTTGGATAGGATTTTCAACGTCAACATTTATTGATTTGAATAAGGTATGCATAAATAGTCATATATGTATGATGATATTAAGATTGATATGTGGCATAAATGACAACAATCACTTACACACTGTCTTGAATGCTACCCAAATTCTACATTTGTTCAAGATTTAGATTGAAGGAGGTTTAAGAGATGTTCATATAAGATGTTTATTTTTATTTTTCATTTTGATTTCAAGCATTTGATTTAACCTTGGAATTGTTATTGATATTTCTCATTTTCAAATTCTCTATACTAGGTTTAAGATTTAAGTGGCCACACTACTAATTTTCTCTTTTTATGTGTGGATATAGTTGAAAATGAACTCTATATTCAAGGAGGAGCATATGTGGATTTACCCTCCAAAGGTGTGATAGTTGTAGAGGGACTAGTATATCCATCCAGAACTACACTCCATTGCACAAAGAAATGGGGTCTAGCTTATTCATTGTCACAATAAGTATTGTATTCAATGGCAGAGTGAGACTACCATACACAATTAATGGTTGTGAAACCTTGAAGAAAGTGAAAACAAGGGATAATTGTATTGATGTCATGGAATCCCAAGAGCACCCATTATGGATACAAACAATCTTGGATGAATGGCAGAGAGGAGGGAAGTAAATGGAAATACAAGAAAACACAAAGGGCAGTAAATGGAAATACAAGAAAATAGAAACAACTACCAAGTAGTGTCACAACTATTGCATTGATATCCATAATGGTGGAGAGAAATTATGATATATCACCACACATGTCTCGTTAAGTGGGACATTTTTCCCATGTTTCAATCACCAAGAACAACTTATTCATCAAATGTGATGAGTGCACAGAGCTTAAGAACAAACGTCCACTTCATGTCCAGAAATAATGGCACAAGTAGATCAATGTCAGAAATGGAAAATTGATTATATTTCAAAGTTTTCATTCAACTTACTATGCTCATACATGATGGGAAGATGATACTAATAAAACCAGCTATGGTAATGTACCTATATGGATGGGAAAGGTAGAATGAATTCCAATACATGATGTCCACACAAAGGCTCAATAGATAAGGGTAAGTTGGTGGGAACCCACAAGAAAATAAAATACAAAAAAATAAAAGGTAGCATGAATGCTTAAAGAAAAAGAAATGGTGGCCAAAATGAAGGAAACATCAGATATTGATATAGAAAACATCATCCAGTCATGGACACCAAGAAAAATATGGAAAGGAGATCAAATAATTCTTTGTGACACATATTCTATTCTCAATTGTAACAATAAATCTATTAAATTGTTAAAAAATGTGTTCAAGAGAAGTTTTAAAATGTTGTTTAAAAATTAGTTACAATTAGTTTCAATGTTTGAAGTCTTTAATTATATATAAATATATATCAAGTGGGAAATTGTAATTCACAATATTAATAAAATTAAAATGTAATAAAGTTATGATAAATGATTTAGAAAAATATTGAGTGTGACATGCTTGATAAGAAAAAATAATAAATATAATGACATCATGCATTCTTGAATAGGTGGCATGTACTTATTAATATTTTATTTTGAAAATGAAGAACAATTCATTTGTACACTTATAAAATGTTGATGTTAAAGTTGTCATAATTGTTGTGACACTTGTTAATTGAAGATTTTTCCTTCAAATATTATTGAAAAATATGTACTTGAATATGACCCATAATGTGTCTTATCATGAAAAAGTAACCAATAGAAAATCAAGTAAATCAATTTTATTGATTTTTTAAAATTATGAAATTGTTTAATTTATATTCCAACATTTGAAATATAGACACTAGAAAAAATAAATGTCTTTGATTGGAGGATATGGTAAGAACTAATAAGTTGTGGTGAAAGGTATAGTAACCTATATAGGTAGGAACTAATAAACTATGAAATCCATGTTTCAAAACAACGTGTTTAACATAATTCTTAACTCTTTGTTGTTCTGTATGATTTATAGACTAGAAAAGCATAAAAGTAGTTCACATTATCTAGATTATCTTCTATTTTGAAATGCCTAGTGACCGCTAATTTCCATCACAATGATTTCCATTTTACAAATTGATCAAATAAGTGTTGAAAAGATGTATCTTAGCGGTTGTTATGCTTATGTGTCTTATCGACCGTAAGGATTATGTAGCTTATCGGACTTATGTAACTTAGTGGCCATAAGGCTTATGTAACTTAGTGACCGCTAGGGTTATGTAGCTTAGTGGTAGATGTAACTTAGTGGCCATAGGAAGATGTAACTTTGACGCCACTAGGCTTATTTCACCGAGTATGTGCTTTCATCATGTAGTTAGCGGACCATTAGGCTTATGTAAGTTAGCAACCGCTAGGACTTATGTAAGTTGGTGGTTGCTAGGATTATGTGGGGGAATCAAATAATAACAAAATATAAATCCTAAAATAGTGAAACTGAAATCCAAAATTGGGATTTAGAAATTGGATTCCAATAGTGGAAAAATTGGAATCCAATAATAACATTATTGAATCCAGTAATAGTGAAATTAGAGTCCAATAAAAGGGAAATTAGAATCCAATAATAGTGAAATTAGAATCCAATAATAGCGAAATTGGAACTCAAATAAGTCCAATAATGACAATATTGGAATCCAATATTGCTACTAATGGAATCCAATAATAGTAATAATGGAATCCAGTATAGCCAAAAATGGAATCCAATACTTGGGTACATTTCTAGGTCTTTAATATACACTAGTATTCATATGGCTCCTAAGAAAGAAAACTAGTAATTGACAAATTGTCTTTGGCATTTTCCCTTTTCTTATTATTTTCTATTTAGCCTTTTACACCCAAACTACCACTTAATATTTTACTCATTTATCTTTTATGGCTCGAGACATCAGTTCCTGAGACAAGATGCCAACGCCCATGTGCCCTCGTCCCCTTTAGGAACCCCCGACCTCTTTCCACCTTACTCGCTCTTTCTAAGCCTCTTTTATCTTTTGGGCATCTTATTTTCTTATGGGTCGGCCTTCCAGTTGTCAATTATGAAATTTAACCAAGGGAATCATATAAATACATAGTTATGTGTTTAAACTAAGGTAGTAAGCTCTAAGCATTATTACTAAAACCTAAGATTGCATCCAAATGGAACATAAAGAACTTCAAAGCATCCATTTGGAATTCATTCAAGGGACAAGGAACTAAATTTTTTTCTTACACTTCATAGGAAGGGGAAGTTCATTATTCCATTTACACATCCTATTTACATTGCTACATCTAGCTACAACCCACTATCAAGTACGTTTGCACAAGGGTGCCCTAGGAATGATTCTCACACACACTTCCAAGAACTACATGGAGTTTGAGATGTAGTGTAGTTCTCATCATAATTTCACTATGTTGGGTGACTTATAGGGTTAGTTTGACTCCCATATTGCATAATTTATTTGGATTTTATGTGGTATTATGGGTTTTGTAGGTGATATTTGTTTTGCAGTTACAGGTACCCTCAACAATCAAGGTGCAACATAAATGCAATCAATAGAGCTATTTGCAACATAGTAAAAATAGTTTTTGACAATGTTCATAGTCATGGGAACCCAATAGAAAAATATGATGCCCAAGCACTTCTTACCCAGTCATGTGCCCATGTCCACCTTGTCCATGATATACATGATTTATTCTAAGAATTAATGATACATATCACCTCCTGTTTAGAAGTTGTACCAATCCAACACACTTTAAGATCAAACACAAATCAACTAAGTCCTCTCTTCTTCCTCTTTTCTTAAGGTTTCAAATGTTATATCTTAGATTTCTTGTGTCAAAAATGTACTTTAGCATTTTACTATCATATGAAAATTTTTATATTGAGATTTAATTAGTTTAAATTAAATTAAATCAACATGATCAAAAGGAGGAGTGATTAGAGATGCTTCAAAAATGGATACTTTCTTGTTCTCGACACCATCAACTCATCCGAAGGCATCTATGGTTGAAGAAATATTTTTAGATGCCTTTGGACCTATAGTACTTTTTTATAGGGGTTGATGTTGTTTATAGAGGGAAGAGTTTTAGCTTTAGGAATCTGATTTTGGAAAAATACAGGGGTAAATGACTCTATGAGTTTTAGGCTGAAGTGATGGAGGGTATTCAGACTCTATATATGTAATGGCATGCCTCACATCATTCATGGAGATTGTGTTCTCAAAAGGATAGTCAAGATCAACCACATTTTTTGTGGAATTTTCTAGTTTCTTGGAGCTTTCTCTTGAACTTTGATTTAGCATAGGGTCGAGAAAAATTTAATTTCTTCATTATCTTTATTAAGGGAATTTTGATGATCCTTTTTCTTTGAGCTTCACAATCCTTTAATGCTTCATCAATCGCTCTTTAGAGAAAGCCTCATGGTAAAATTGAGGCATAAAAATAAAGTGTTGGTATCCGTATGAAGGGCATGAAAATTCTCATGAGAATGACCCCAATTAGAGTGCCACCAAAATATTTTTCTCATTATGCCATTGGGTAATTGGTAGAGAAGGATCAAGGATTTGACTAAATGGTTTAGGCATACACTTTCTCAACTCATACTTAGTTAATGTCGGATAATAGGTAGGCTGATTATTATTATTATTATTATCTTTTTGGTCAATGAAAATACGTTTCTATTTGTAGAATCCATAAGAGAAAGGGTAGATTAGACCCCATCATCTCGTGACACTCTTTTTATTTCATTTCTAAATGATCTATATCTATTTAGTCACTTGGTTCTTAGGATGATCCTTCACAAAATCTTTAATAAGATAATCTTTTCTTTTGGCTTGTTCGAAATCCTCATCCAAGGTGGAAGAAGAAAAGGACCTAACCTTGTATTGAAGGTGAGGTTTTAAGGATCGAAGGAAGAGTTGGAAAAGGATATTGTTAGGCATATTGTGTTCTGCCTTAGTAGATAGTGTTTTACACCACTTGACAAACATTTGAGATGATTCATTCTCATGTTGTTTGTAATTGATGAAAGATTGATGTTATTTTCAAGTAAGTCATGAAATTGAAATTCATTAACTAAGGTTATTACTAGAGATTATAACACCACTATGGAGTTGAGGTGTAAAGTGTGATACCAATCCAAAACATATCCTCCAAGAGTCTTAGCTAAGAGCTTAGTGGCAACATAAGAATTAACTTTGATCCATTCTTTATAAAGATTGTTAAAGGCCTTGATGTGTAAAGTAGGATCGATTGACCCATCATATGAAATAGAAGGGGTAATAATAGTAATATCCATATAAGAAATGTAAGGTGCTAATGACTCTTATTGGAATGCCCTTAAGACTTTGGTTTGAATGGGAGGTTTGGAAATAGGTGCCCCATTAGGTCCATTGGGTAGGGGTGGGGAATTGTACCCCTAGATCCCAGGTTAGGATGGTTAACCATTTGGACCATGTCATTATGCATTTGAAGGAGTTGGGCCATAGTGGTGGTTTGTTGCTAACTCATCTTGTCTATGAGCTGCAGGATAAGATTAGTAGGATCGGAGCTAGAGGAAGTCCCAGATGAGCCTGCCATAATAGTCTTCCCATTATCCACCCTATTTTCAAGTTACTCAAAGACAAATTCAAGGAGGTGTTTATGAATTACTGACTTAGGTTCCCCATATATTGAGGAAAATTATGAAGGATTTTTGGATTTCGGTGGGAGATCAAATATTTCCTTAATCTAAATATATTCCTATTCGTCATCTAAGATATTTATTTTGTGAGTATTATAGTTTTTCCTATTATCTTATACCACACAATAGTCCGAGTTAAAGGGAAATCTAGATTCTGGGTGATTAATTTATGATCACCAAGGATGTATGGTGAGAAAACATATGTCTAGAGACTGTGCACTCTTATCATTTGTTCAACCATGGTATTTGAGGAAATGAGTAAGGGACATACTAATACCGACACAAAAATGGATAGAATTAAAGGGGGTATAGGGACCAATGTGATCTCATACACCAAGGGAAGTAACCATTACACTAGGAAAAACTAAGGTTTCCAAAGCCTTAGGTTAAAGAAGAGGAATGAACCCTATGGAGGTATCGACACTATGGGGGTAGTAATCTTGAATAAGAGAAACATGTAAAGATTATACTAACCTAAGGAAAACATGTAACATGAAGTAAAGAACTGAAATGCAATATGTTAACCTAGAATTTCCATAAAATACTAAGTTAACATAGAACATGTGTCGAATGTAAGAAATACTCTATATAAAATGAAAAAGTGAGTCAAATCAATTATCTATTTGGAGGTGGTTGATGATGCATCTATCTCCCAAAGAAAAATACACCAATAGAGAAAAACTTTTAGGAAGAGAAGGGGAAACAATCTAGCCCTAACTCACTATAGTTGACCCAAAAGTGCAAAGAATCCAATCCAAGCAAGAAAAATCTCCAAGCCAAGAGTCAAGATGTAAGAAATGTAGAAGCTAAGAAGAAATTGTAAATTGACATATGAGAGAAAAGCTAATGGTAAGTTCTTATTGATCCGATGTGATTTCATTAATGTGCAAATAAGAGTTGGGGTACTTATACTAATGCCATCACCCGTGGTGAAAGTTTTGCAGGGTATTTGAATTTGACAATGACACAATCACTGTGAGATATTGCATTAGCAAGGGGGAAAATGAAAAGGGGATGTGTAAGGTGTCATGAGAAGTGGAGATCATGCTAGAAGAAGAAGTAAGGATCTATTTTAGAAGAATGTAAAAGAAAATAAGAGGAATATCAACAAAATAAATACATAAATGGGAGTGAAAGTCGTTTTCTCTCTTCATGTATAATCCCATACCCAATGGCTACGTGAATAACCATACCCTTATCCTAGAATGATATCCTTAAGGAACCCATTCCATAGATAGATGCATTAATGACATCTAACATAAAAAGAGAATTGTTAGTAACAGGTATGAAAATAGAAAGCGTAAAAAAATTAGGTGTATACACAAGGTTTGATAGAAACCCTAAAAACCCTAAATCCATAGGCACCCACTTCTAAAAATTGCAACATCATGATTATGATACATATGGAAATATATGCCTAATCTGATTGTTATTAGAGTAGTAAATAAATAATCGATTAAGTACAAAATTTAACCCAAGAAAACTAAGCCAAAATGTCTCAAACCCTAATTGCAAAGAGGAGGTAAATGACTTAGCTAGTTCATAGTGAAGTTTGGATAGTGCTAAAGTACTAAGCGGATGAACAAAGAAGGAGAGGTGTCACATAGAACCTAAAAAAAAAAGTGTGAGCTCATGATCTACTTGTACTAGGGAACTTGGAGAGGGATAGAGGCACTGTGGGCATCTGGGCCAATTTAAGGCATTGATGTCTACGGAAATGCTCAGGAAACCTCCTTTGAGTGGTCGCAAGATATTCACTATTGTTTCCCTTTGGTCACTATTAAGTCACACAATGATCTCCAAAGTCATTGGAAACATGCAATGAAGAAATGACCTACAAAACCCTCAAAGAGACATGAAATCCTAAAAAATAAAGATGTAGAATGAGGGTTTGGAGTGTCTTCAACTTTCACAACGGTGAACTTACAACTTAACATTATACTACATCTTAGATGCAATGTAGTTCTATTTCGTGCATGTAGAATTTTTCCCTAGGTGGCTCTTGTGCGTGTCACACTTGATAGCGAGAAATAAGCTAAATGTAAAGAAATGTAATATGTGTGTATGAAATATAAGAACTTACCTCCTATGAAGTGTTTACATAATAACCAACCCTTGTGTCCCTTGGATGGTGTTAGATGGATGCAATGGAGCTCTTAAATACTTGATGGATGCAACCTTAGGTGGTGATAGCTAATGCTTAGTGCTTGGTCCTTTATTATGATCACATAAATTTATATTTATATGATTCCCTTGCTTGAATTTCGTAATTAACCCCAAAAAGTATGACTACCAAAAAGATAAGATGCTCAAATGGCTAGAAAGGACCTGAAAAGTGTGAACAAAGTATACGAGGTTAGGGGTGCCCAGAGGGGACAAGGAAACCTGATGTTGGTGTCCTGGCTAGGCATTGGTGTCCAAGATGATAAATGATGAGGTGTAAAATGGAAGATTGAGTAAGCAAGGTGTAAGACCAAAAGTGGTAATAGAAAGAAAAGAAAAGATGCCAAAGACATGGGTTAATTAGTACTTTTATTACTTAGGAATCATATGAATAGTAGTATGTAATCAAGACTAGATAATTACCCAAAGTGTGTGATTTTCTGTCTACATATGCCCCCATTTTATGTTGTGGAGTGAAATCTCGATAACATAAAGTAGATAAGAGATAAAAATGTGAAACATGGATGCTAAGGAGGAAAAAATTCAAAAATTGATGATGAAAATGACCCTAGGGCGGAAACACATGTGTATATGTTGTGATGTGTTTGTTGTTGATGTCTATGTGATGTGATGAATGATGTTGACTACCGATTCCCATACAGAGACAAACCAGTAAAACAAAACAACAAACAAGCTGTCATATACACATGTATATATGTAGAAAGACATGTAAAGAAGTATATAAAATAAAAAATGTGAAAAAGGAACATGTGCACCTGATCCGTTATGAGGAAAGAGTGTAGAAAGGATCCTGTATATGTTTTAGGAGGAATTTTTTTGGCGATCTAACACTAGTTGCATTGGCCGTAATTTTTGGGGCAATCTCACGCTATATCATGTAAGAAGTGTAGGATAAAATTTTGGTGTTATCTTCTAACCTTTAACTACTTCTGTAATGTAGGACACCACCACAATGGTGTGCAAAATTTGAATAATTCTATCTAATGCAAATTTTTTTAGTAAATCCAAGTTGAAGTGCTAAGAACTATGTGCCCAATAAAATCTGTTGTTTGTGGAGTTATATAGGCGTGATGAACTACCAAATACATGTAACTCCCCCTTGGTCATAGGAATCCGGGAAGGGTCAAGGGTTCTAAGGTGTTCTTGTCTGGTCAGTCTGGGCATCGGTGTCTTTGTTGTGTTAAGGACCTAAGTATGATTTTGAGCCCTATTTGATATCGATGGTACCGTGTTCTACTTGTAATTTTTGTGATGGACTATGATTTGTATGAAATTGTATGGGGTGAATGATTCACCCAAAGGATGCCCTCTCATTTGGTGTGCACATGACATTTGAGAAGGATTTTATGGCCCAAAGGAGAACTATCTGCTGTGTTGAAATTATTCCATACGGGGGAGGGAATGTGCTTAATAGAAACTAAGTCACACAAAAAACATGTCTAGGAGACAAGTGTTAGTACAATAAAATACAAACACATATGTAGAATAAAATGTAAGCTAAACATAAAAAATTTAAGCTAAGATGCAAAAAGACAATGTAAACATGTAAGAAGACAATATACACTGCAAAAAGTGGGTTGCAAACATGGGAAACCACTCACAATGTTGCAAGACAATCAAGGCCGACGAAGCCAAAAGAAGACAATGTGCAAACAAGACAAAGGGAAAAGCCCATAAACAATGTCATACAAAGATAAAACAATGAAAAATAATGTAACAAACAACCATGGAAGAAAATAGTCTTGCATAATAAATGTTTCACACAAAAGCATCTGTAAACATGTTAGAAAGATAAAAAATTATGTCAAATCATGTATAATCTGATAATAATGTGCTATGAAACAATAACACCTGTAATGTACGAAAGTGGATGCCCCTAGGAATTATTGTGGGACTGGTAATAGGTACTACACCAAACATCCATGCTACGTGTAATAGATCTCGTATAATCTGTGATCACAACTACAAAAAAATTTAACACACATGTGTGTATGATAAAGACAATGACATAAAATATATCTATCTAGCATGTGTAATAAAGTTTGCATAAAAATCATAAGTAAGCAAGATTAAATGCAACCAAGATATGGAGTATGTTGTTGATGAGACGGAATGGAATGCCATGTGAATGATAGGAGTTTCTTTCTCCCTAAGTGGATGTGTATTCTTGTAATGAGATTAATTTATATATGGCCCCTCATGTAGTCAAGAATGAACCATAAATGAGAATGTGTCATTGGGAAGTGGTCCGATCATGTGTGTAATAGAAAGATGTGATCATAAAAACACAAAGTGTAGAGTGTAAGAATGTGTGAGTGAGTGAATGGGTAAACGTGTGAGTGTGATGAGGTCCATTTGAGATGTAAACCCTCAACATTTGAGTATGGACCACAAAACTAGAGTACATAATAGGGAAATGAGTGCAATGTGTAGAAGTGTATGTAAGAAAGATGTATTGTAAATGTGTAGGTAAATAAGATGCAAAGTGTGTAATAGATGTTGCGAGGGAAATATGTGTAAATAATGCATTATGTGTGAATAATTTGATGTATAGTGTGTAGTGTGACTAAGAAAGGCTAGAGGCATGTGTTGTAAATGTGCTAAGTGTAAAATGTGTGATATGGTCAAATGTGTAAGGATGCGCAATGTGTATAGTGTGTGGTGTGTGAGGTTGTGTATTATGTATTGTGTATAGTGTGTGTATATATATATATATATATATATATATATATATAGGATGCCCTCAATAGTCAAGTTTGAACCAAAGCACAAGATTACATCATTGGGAAATGATGATGTAAATGTATGGAGATGTGTATGATGAATGTAAAAGACTAGATGCGATGTGTGTAAGATGGAAGATAACTGATGATACAAAGTGGGGGAGGAGCATGATACCCCCATTTTATGGTAATGAGTGTGTTATTTGATGAATTATGTTTGATGACATATGATGTAAGATTATATTATATTCACAAATAGATGGTGATAAATTTATGCATATTTGAATGAATGTGTAGTATATGTCAAGATGAGGGGTTAAAAGGTGTAATAACCAACTATATAAATTAATGAATTATTATAAAGTAAAACATTACAACATAAATAAATTAAATAAAACACATTGAACACATAACACAACATGTAACATGGAAAACCCCTAAATGGGTAAAAACCATGGAAGAATAATCCACTATAGAGAAACTTTTACAATTTACCAGTCCTAGTAACTCCCTCCTCACTTCTATTCCCTATATTTTTACTAGGATCAACCTTCATATTCCACATTGAAATACTATTCCAATTATGCATCGATATCTCGAATATATGACCTAAGGTCATATTTTAAGAACCTAGAGGGTTATAACCTTATTAAGTGACGAGGCACACCTCCCCGATTTAATAAGTTGATTACATAATTTAAACAACTCCTAATATAAAGTTTATATTTAAATAATATGAATATAGTTTATTCTATATTATTTAAATATAAAATATATATTATGATGCACTTAATATTATAGTTCTAACACTCCCCATTAATATTAAGTGGGATCCATATGCCAACATTACCTGTTTGTACAACAGATTTACAAATCCATAAACCCTAAAGGTTTAGGCTAGCACATGTATTTGTGAGACTAAATCTCACTATTTCTCATGGAAATATTCTTATACCACATCTCTAGGATCCTTTTATAACACAAATTTATCCTTTACTAAAAAATGCACAATGGAATGTATTTTTTTCCGTAATCTCTATCGGTTTACTTTATATCATAGAAGATCTTTTGTAATTATTTTAAACCGAATATAAGTATAGAGGAGCAGTCAATCAACTGATCAACCATTAGGAGGTGGTATTGCTTCTCACACTCCCCCTTAATGGAAACTCTAAAAGGCAAAGAATTGCATGGAACTTGTAGAACTTCACAACACACAATGGCTTCGTGAACAAGTCTATAACCTGATCTTTAGTCGAGGGCAATATTGGAGATCTATATCACCACTGAGAACCTTCTCACGAATAAAGTGCATATGTATCTCGATATGATTCATTCTTTGATGTTGAACTAGATTCTTAGCGAGAGAAATACAACTTTGGCTATCACACAAAAGAGGAGTACTTCCTTTAACTTCCATGTGCATCTCTTCCAATAACCTCTTCAGCCACATGGCTTCTTTTGACTGCTTCTATTGCACTTCTATATTCTACCTCATTAGAAGAAATGGAAACTTTCAGATTCTTTTTAATGATCCAAGCAACGAAACCTTCACTAAACTTGAATATATATCCAGTTGTAGATTTATGATCTATTACATCACTAACATGGTCAAAATCACAATATCCATATAAATATGCATTGTTAGATGAAATATAATGTAAACCATAATTAATAGTGCCCTTTACATAACATAAAATTATTTTTGCTAACTTTTAGTGATCCTGATAAGGTTCCTACATAAGTGTTGATCAGCCGGACCTTAGCACTTCATAAATAAAATACGAAAGGTTCACATAGAAGAGAAGAGCACATTCAAAGGCGCAAACGTATCGGAAAGGCTCACACATGAAGAATAGAAACATGTTTGGGACATAGCTATTTTCATGACAAGGATATATTTTTAGAGATAGCGTGCGAGCACTCAAACCGATTAGAGAATTGCGTATCACCCATTGGCCATTTTGGAGGATCAACTATGAAGTGCTTTACATGGACACGTGTCGAAATAGATCTACTACTATAAGTCAACTAACAATAGTCTATTGTTAGCGCACTTGCATGTGTGGCTATTTTTGTAACGACGCATGGCTAGTAATAGCATGCGACCTATTTTGGGATTAGATAAGTGGTGAAGGGAAAGTCCCCACCCTTATAAGTATGTAGTAAACTATGTAGTAGAGATATAGAGATAGGTGTGCATACATAGGGAGATTATGTTGCTAAATCTATTACATACATACTACTATTGTTGTAATGAAGCTTCTGTATACTTATTGCATTTAATATAATGGAGGATATTGGCTAAATCTAAGTGTTAGTTCTATGTGTATCTGAATCTAGTATGTTCTTGATCTCATCATGGTTAATACTTAATTTTGTTCTCCCTTAGGTATAGATCTAGTATGCTCTATAGAATGATGTGTTAGTAATGGAACTACATGTGTTAAGTCTTCATCATGCTAACATCCTACAACAACAACCCTAAAGAGGACTTGGTACCTTTGCGCGCTTTGGGTGAGTGCTTAGTCTAGGCTGAGTGATGTGCCAGTGTGTTTAGGGTTTTATTGGGTTTGTATTACTAAATTCTAGGTGTATCATTGGTTCCATTTTCGAGACCTCGTTTTTAGTTGTTTTTAGGATGGTTCGCATGAAGACATACCGATTGACCTTAGTAAGTGTTGAAGAGTGGATACACGATCTGGAAGAAGAATATGCACAATTTTTAGCACTAGATCTAAGTTTAATGCATGCGTATGGGTGGAACACAACATGTATGATAGTTTATATGAGAGATTCTTCGATTTTTTTTACAATAGAATTGTATGAGTGGCTAATTTCTTATGTATTTAAGTGGAATTGGAGGTATCACGCACTTGTTTAGACACAGGAAGAATTTCAGCCCTTTATGATGTTGATATGATTTGGACTCAAGATGTGGATACGTGGTTCTATGGTGTTTTGAATAGTTATATCTTAGAGTACTCAATTTCCACTTATTTGTGTCAGAGGTAGCTAAATTCCAGTTTTAAAATATCCAAGGGAACTTACCAAGGAGGAATTCCACTAGTAAATCAAGATCCCGATGGTAAATTTGAATTTTTAGATTAAACTGATGGCTAACTAAACCTCACCATGAGCGGGGAAGGAGCAGGTTTGGTGAAAGATGGAAAACCTAGTGGCGTAAAGGAAGAGAGGAAAGAAGAAGGCTTAAGTATAATGAGGCATGTGAGAGGGAGATTGAGAAACAACGGGAGGTTACAAAGCAAATGACATTGTGGAGAAAGATAGTTCGGGAAGGAGTTGAAGTTCACGTAGAATACGTGGAACATGAACCTTAGAACTCCCCCATTTGGGAAAACATGATAGGGAACCCTCCTCGGCCTCATGTAGAAGTCGTACCAACAGAGAGATGACCTAGGCCATGGGTGCACATCTAAACCCACCTAGAAACCTTTCCCTTGTGCTTGGTTTTCCAACATTTAGTACAACAAGTAGTCAGCACTCTAATTCCATAGTGGAAGAGTAGGAGTGAGTATTATAAGAGGCACAATAATGGCAGCACAAATGACTTTGATGTTATATGGGAGTACTTTTTTGGGTGCATCATCAACACAGAATACAAGTGCATTGATTTTTGGACTAACTTATAGGAGTAGTAACGCTTCACGACTATTAGGGTATAGTTTAGTTCTACTATTGGGACATAGGGAAGTACATCTTTTGGTCCGACCCTAGCTACAAGTTTAGGATCAGGAGGCATAGTAGCTCTGGTTCAGGTGGATCTAGAGGTTCTAGAGGTAGGGGAAACATAGGAGGTTCTGGATCAGGTGGGCAAGGTCCGCACCAACCCCAAAATATTTACATGGAAATGTCTCTTCATCTTCCAGTAGAGTATAGGGGCATAGAAGATGCTACTAAACATGTGCATATGTGTGAAATATTGTGGAGCAAAAAATGAATCACAAATTCTACGAGTGTAGGGGAAAGCCAATTTGCTACTACATTACAATGGCGTGCACACACAGTTGGTATAGAAATTTTGACCTTGATCAGACTTGCATAGAATATAAAGCTTTAAAATATGCATTCCTTAAAGAGTTTCACATCTGAGAGTTTGAGTAGAAGAGTATAAATGCACTCAAGGATATTAAGCAAGGCACTATTGAAAGTGTTAGAGTAGTATGATGCATAGTTTAAAATTTTTTTATCTAAGCTTTCTTATGACATACAATGCAAGCCAACATGCACAATGGTTCATTGGGGCTTGATTACCCCTTTTAGGAGGAATTATCATATAAGACATACACTTTGATCCACGTGAAGTTCTTGAATCAGCTTGCGTTTTGAGGTAGTTGGAAGCATAGATACTAGGGTGAGCCCATTTTTAGAAGAACAAATAACAACTATGGAAAAACAGTTGGAGAAATTATCAAAAATTCAACACATGAGATGCGCACAAGGATTTGGTGCACAAATTGTGAAGTAGAAGGTCACAAAAAGGATAGTTGTCCTTACAGAATAATACACTTGTTGCTAATGGATTGTGAAATATTCCATTTAAACCATGATGCTAGCCACTGCCCATTATTACAACACGCGATAAGGAAGAATGTTTCAAACTATTGTAAAATCTGCAGGTCCACGACTCATGACATGGAAGACTGGCTGGCTGATTGGATAGATTCATGATGTTATAGATATTGGTGTATGACAAATAAGAGTTTTAGATAACTCTAAGGGAAGAATGAGCATCGGGACAAGGATTACAATTAGGCACGCTATGATCGGAATGAAGGGTGTTTTGAAGGCGGTCATGGCAGAGGTCGAGGATACCATGGTGGATTTGGAGGATGAGGCCATGGTGGTGGAAGAAGTGAGTTCCCTCATGGAACATGTTATACATGCGGATCTCCTAACCACTAAAAGTGTGAATGTCCTCGAGAATATTACATGTTATCTCTTTTTGTGGAAATAACCATAGCTATGAGGAGTGCCCTAACTTATTTTAGCATTTGAGTAAGTAACATAAACAAGAAAACAAAGGTGTAGGGATGGTTAGGATACAACATGCTATTGAAAATCAATGGATTCCTAAGTTGGAGGTAGAATGAGGCACTACAAGTGAGGATCATGACCCACGCAGGGCGGAACGTGCCATTGAAGCGTTGCAGAAGAAACATACCATCACTAAAATAGAATTTCTTCATGTATGGTACCCAGATCCTACCTATCAGAAAGAGTTTTAGTAGGAAACCATGGAAGTTCTAAAGAATCTTCATGGTGAGATATAATACTTAAAAGATAAATAACGAGAAGATGGAGCAAAAGAAAGCATCAGAGATGGTCCAAACTGATATATGACTTAAGGGAAGTGTGTAAAATGTTGTGCTAGGAAAATATCATTCCATTATTAGAGGATTGGCTAAAAGGAAACACTCCACACACAAGTATTAAGACTGGATAGATCCTGCATGCGAAATCTCCCCCCTATAGCCTAGATTATGACAAGGAAATCACTCGAATATTATTGTGATAGGTGGCTATTGAGTAATGTACTGATTGATACAAGCATGGAAGTCAATATTCTTACCTTGGATGCATGGGTACAAATGGGAAGACCCCCATTAAAGCCATCCTCTAATGTCTTATTCATGGCTAATCGAACTAAGGCCACTCCCGTCAGAGCCTTAAAAGATGTATTCATTACCATACAAGGAGCCAAGTTCACTGGAGACTTTGAAGTTTTAGCACTGGAAGAGTCAGATAGCTTCCTAGCTCTATTAGGGTGTCCTTGGTGCTATGCAAATAATGTTGATATTTGGTTCAACAAGGGCTATATCAGTTTTGAAAACAAGGAGGAGAGATTTATTATGTCTTTAACAGATGGAAAATATATGCCGTATGTTGATCCCTTAAGTGAAGAAGATCTTAATAGGATTTATGTACATGCCATCCGAGATTCAAGATGATATAACCAACCAAAGAAGGAATAATTTAGGTGGGAGGATGCATAGTCTATTAGCATATACATAATTGTTTCTTGTGATACTTGGGCTCACAACACTTATGAGTTGGTAGGGCATGCAAAGTAAAAACATCTTTCCTCGAGGCACTAAAACCATGTTATATCGGGAGGATAGTAACAAATATTTACCTTATTACACGGGAGAAGGGGATCCCATGGTATTCTGCATGCCATGGAAGAAAAATGGATAGACCCACTAGAAAGAAGAAATATGCTAGCATATACACTATGTGGGACAACAACACACTGGTGGGTGGTCCACAGGGATAATCTTGTTGGATGGAATGAAATTAGGATTGCTCTTACTACTAGGTTCTTCAGGAGAAATGCACCTACTCAAATAAGTATTTATCACGGTAATCATCCTATTCAGCACCATGTTCAAAAGTGAGAGACTCTGGACAACGGGAAGGGCTTTTTCCACCTTTGCTATGGGTGCACAAGTTTTATTCCACTTTACAAGTTTACACGTGTGCTTGGTATGTGTATCCATAAACTCCATAGAGAAATAGGAAATTCACAGGATTTAATTGTAGGAATGGCTCGACATTTGACTTCTTCTCTAAAAAAGCCTCCGGTGGGAGAAGCATTGAAATCATTAAAGTGCTTAACTATGGGAGATAGTGCGAAGGCTAAAGAACTCCTTCAGGAGGATTAGATAAGGAAGAATCGGGCGCATCTTGGTGAGGAACCGAGAGGACGATGCAACATTATTTCAACACACTTGCCTTGAGAAAGAGAAAGGAAAAATGGTCTACTTATTGGATGATGAAGAAGTAGATAATCTGGATGTAAACCATTCAACAGTAGGTGTGAGGTATTTGATAGTCGAGATAAGACCACGTGTGCTTATCATGAACCTATGAAGAAAAAGAAGGTTAATATTGGAATAGATATTGAGCCTAAGGAATCCATAATTTGAGATTATTGGTAAGACTTTGAAGTGGAAAAAATCATAGAGTTACTAAGGAACAGAGATATTGAGCCTAAGGAATCCATAATTTGAGATTATTGGTAAGACTTTGAAGTGGCAAAAATCATAGAGTTATAAGGTTTTACCGGGTTAAAGAATTATTCCCTAGGGATTACCATGAACCTAAAGGTGTGTATGAATCATTAGGGAGATGAACTAATTCATGAAGATAAATCTTAAAGAAGGTGCATGCCCATTTGAAAGAGACCCTCAAGGATGAACCCCAACTTGCGTAAAAAGGTCAAAGAAGAGATTGATAAAATGTTAAAGTCTACATTATCGAGATCCCTTGATGTGTCAGAATGGGCTAGTCTAATGGTGATTAGTATCAAGAAGGATGGATATTTATTAGAATATGTGTGGGACTAAAGGGAACTAAATGTTGCATGTGTAACTAATCCCTTTCTTATGCCATTCACTAAGGAAATACTAGAAGAGTGTTGTAGGGTGTGAAATCTATTCATTTACAAATGGGTTCTCTGGGTATCATCGGGTTTGAATTTCCTAGGAGGATCGGAAAGACTACATTTACTTCTACTAGAATGGGGTAGCTTTGTGGAGCCTATACAATAATTCCTTTTGGTCTAAAAAATGTTACATGCCTATTGTATTTTTGCCCATAGTTGTCCAAGCATTCAAGGAATTTATTCACAACTTCTTACAAGTATATTTAGATGATTGGACGGTGTATGGATTATTTAAGGAACACATTGTGATAATCTACGCTTAATGTTTGGATGGTGTAGACAATTAAGTATCTCTTTAAACATCAAGAAGTGCATATTTTCTACACCATGATACATGGAGTACTTTTAGGACACATAATTTTTAAAGAGGGTTTGTTGGTTGATCCAAAAAGGTTGCGATCATTAGGCCCAAAATGGAGCCTACCATTCTCAGGTCGTAGAGTGAGGTGCACGATTTTTGGGTCATCCAATATATTACTAAATTTTATCAAAGGATATGAAAAAGTTTCCACACCATTGGAAGAGTTACTAAAGGGAGAGGTACATTCTATTTTCTAACAGAATAGCAAGCAGCATGCATTTGAGACATTGAAGGAGAAACTACTATCGTGCCTATTTTACATTTTCCTTCATGGGATAAACCATTTCATGTACATGTTTACGCCTCTTACATGACCATTGGCATGGTGTTAGCTCAACCTAGAGAAGGTATTGTAGATCATCCTATCTATTTTTCTAGTTGGAAGTGACTCTGCAACATAATTACACAACTACATAGTGTTAAGCTTTGTCAATAATATATGCACTACATAAATTCGACCAATACCTACTAGCTACACCATTCATATTTTATACAGATCATATGGCATTGAAGTATTTGGTAAATAAACTTGTTTTACAAGGGTGACATATGTCGATGGGTGCTCTTATTTAAAGAATTTGATTTCACAGTTGTGGTAAAACCAGGAAAAAGTAATTCGGGACTAGACCATCTATCAAGAATGTAGTCGGGAAAAGAAATACAAGAAATTGAGGATACCATGTTAGCTGCACAGTTATACAGGTTACAACGAGTGCCATTAGAACTAGAGGACATTGTGTCTTTCTATGAATAGGGATTTCACTTGAAGGAATGAAATCCTTGGAGAAGAAAAATATTGCTATATGCGCTACACCTTATTTATTAATCAGTGGTGACTTGTACAAATTGGGCCGAGATGAGGTATAATGTCATTGTATATTAGAACATGAGCGAACATATATTATGGAAGAGGCTCATGGTGGTATTGCAGGTGGCCACTATGCCAGTGAAACCATCACGTGCAAGATTCTACTCATTGGATTATGGTGGGAGACCCTATATAAAGATTGTAAGGAATTTTGTAAGGCATGTGATCATTGTCAACATCTTGGAAAACTAGGTTAATGAGATGAAATGCCTCTGAGACCTATTACTAGCGTAGAGCCATTTGAGAAATGGGTTATAGATTTTGTGGGTCCTATTTCACCAGCTACACATAGAACTGGATATTGTGCTACATCATAACTTGCACAAACTATCTGACAAGGTGGGTAGAAGCAACACCCAAAAGGACTATACAGTGGCTACAACAACTTGATTTCTCTGGGAAAATATTATTACAAGGTATGGATGTCCTTTAAGTTTGACCAGTGATAGGGCACACATTTTTTAAATGAGACAATCAGAATTTTATTGGATGAGTTCATGATTGCACACCATAAGACTACACCCTATCATCCTTAATAAAATGGAACTATTGAGGATTTCAAAAACATTTTGAGCCAGACATTGACAAAAATCATGATGTTGGAAGAAAGGGTTGGGATGATAAAGTCTCTATAGTACTTTGGGTGTATCATACAACATATAAAAGTTCAAACAAAGCCACACCATTTCATTTAGTGTTTGGAGCAAGATCCATTCTTCCTATGGAATTTATATTACCTTCTTTGCATATTGCATGTCTTTGGAGGTCTTGGCTGATGAGCAAGCATTATAAGAGCAGATTGAAAAGTTAATCAAGTTGGATGAGTGATGAGCCATAGCATGTTGGAGTCTAAAGAAAGAAAAGGCCGGGAGAAAGCATGGCATGACAAAAACATAAGGGACAAGAAGTTTGAGATTAGACAAATGGTGCTTCTTTATGACTCTAAGTTCTTGTGCCATCCAAGAGAACTTAAAGTACATTGGTTGGGGTCATATGTTATCACTTACATCCTTGAAACAGGGGTTTTCCAGATTAGAAGCACTTGATGAAGCACATGGCTACCTAGTTACTTCAACGGGAGTAGGCTGAAGCCCTACTATAAATAAGTCTTCTTGGTGTTTGTAATAAGGCAATATTACCATTTATATTAGGTTTTCAATTTTGCATTCCCTTAATGTGTTTCCTTCTTTATTGCTATGCTTTGTCAATTTAGTTGGTGTGTTATGTAATAAGCACGTTTATACGCTAGCAGAAGCTAATTACTATTTGAATAATTTTTATGCGTAGAGGATTGCACATACTTTTAGTGTGGGGTGGATTGTTGGTATCTAGGTACAAGAATGTTGGGATTAAATGACGGAAGGAATAAGTTGCTATGGGTGCTATTCAAGTCAAAGGATTGCTTCTAAAAAGTGACCAAAGATGGAGATGGATGAAGGGACAATATAACATGAGGTAAATGAAGGCCATAACAACTACCAGTGGAAGGTGTAGTGATAAGGTACTCAGGCATAAGGAAGCACACTGAAGAGAAGTTTGTGACCAAAGGGTAGGAAGGCATGCTAGAAGGTTATAGCTGGGGCATGAAGATGTACTGTGTGGAAAGAACAAAGTTGGTAAAAATGAGAGGACATTGGGTAGGTGAAGGAGTAATAAATGCATCAAAATTTTGAAAATATATATAAGGATGGGATGTGAGTTCATTCTTACCATTGTGATTAAGAGAATTTGACAAGATCCAAGTGTGAAGATCTGAGAAATTGTGTTAAGGTGTGAAAAGTGTGAAACCAAACATGGAAAGGAGGTTTGTGTGAAGAAGAAGCTTGCGTTCCCATAGGAGGAGGGTTTGAGCAAGAAGACACGTTACAACCAAGATAGGGCACACGATTACCACTAGGGCATGGAGATTTGAGCTAGGGTTTGAGTTACACATTGTAGAATTCAAAAGATGAGTATTTTAGAGGATTACGGGTAGAAATGGCACTAAAGAAGGAAGTTGTAGCGGGAGTTAAGGGAAATAAGAAGGTGGTCATTGAGGAAGAAGAAATGATCCCGAGAGTAATTTTTAAAGATGTAATATCCAGAGAGGGTTATAATAGGCTAGGAGTGGGATTTCCACATTTGGAAAATCAAGATAAGTGAGTACAACCATCGCACCACATAAAATAAGAAGGATCTAGATGCACTTATTGAACACAAAAAAAATAAGCACAATGTAGGACATGTTGGTCTATGATGATCTTTGGGAGAAGTTATTGAAGAAGATTGGAGTATATCAGTTATATGATATCCCTACTTTGAAAAATATGAGCCCTTGTACCAATGGCTCATGAGCAGAGTACACAAAGACTTCTTCTACTTTACAAGATGCAAGTAAGGATTTCAGCCACACTGATCTCCACAGTGATAGGGTTGAAGGCTACAGGTGAAGACCTCAAGGAGGACTTAACATAAAAGGCTGAAATTCTGGAGACTAGGTGGAGTTGGGGGTACACCAAGGGTCCACGGCATGGACATAGACAAGCTGAAAAAGTACCCAGTTGTGTAGGCAGCCACACACCTTGTGACAAAACTAAATGACCAAGAGAGGTGGTCACAAGTGAACACCATGTGGTGCACATTGCTAAAAGGATGTTTGAAGGAGTGATCTATAACATTTCATGTTACATTGTGGAAACTATCATCGAAGAAGCGTGTTTAGGAGGAAAGATCAGTTTTAGGGTCTGTTCTATTGTCTCTAGTATTCATGGAGATCGAGGTGCTAGATGGATCAAAAGAGAAGGTATGGGAGTATCCTATGGAGAACAAGTCACCTGCAAAACAATTCAAAAGTACTTGTGTGAAGGATCGATGATCGAAAAAGTCAAACAGAAGGTTAGGAAGTGGTACGATAGGCTCCACATGACATTTAAAGAAGAGTGGCACATACCAAAGGATTTACCATCGGTGGTGGGTAAGGTAGTTCAATTTTCCGTATACCAAATTTTTGCATAGTGATTTGTAATGAAGGATGGGGCTTGGAGACCATGGTGCAAACTACCGTATGCCTTCACAACAAGGTATTTTTAGGCATCGGTTCATAGGTTCTCAGATGCGTGCTAGACTAACATTCAATGTAGACAAGGTAGACTATTGCAACTACCACACACTGAGGAAAAAGTATGTATATCTAGGACATAATGCATATATTGAAAGGCTCATCTCAGATGTGTTGAGCATAAAGCCAATAAGTTTGGCTATTGGAGATGTTGGAGCAGCACTAGTGTACCTCCAACTGAAGCCCAAGATGGAAAACAACAAGTATGTGGAAGATGAGTTCACACTTCCAGAACCACCAAAGGGTAAGCATACCATGGAGAACATTCTAGTGCCTAATCCCATAGAGACAATCAAAGTAGAGGATGAGGAGGATGAGTGCAAAGATAGTGGTGGTTTGGAACATAGAGGTAGAAGACATCCTATGAATAAGGATGAAGCTAAGCACGCAACTACACCACCTCAGCCATAAGAGGGGGATGATGAGGACTTGGATGTAATCCAAGGAGAGAGCTGATTTAAGAGAGTGTTCAAGAGAACAAGGACCCAAGATAATACTCTGTAAATAGTGAAAAAATCACCCCGACTCTCTCCATAGAAGGAGATAACCGAGAAAAGGAGAAGGAAACTAAAATTGAATGAGAAGTGGAAGAGTAAGAGGAAAGCACACCTAATTCTCCTACACCTCCAGAGAACGTAGAAGGAAAAAAAGATGAAGAAATGAAGGAAGGAGAAGAGGAAGAAAAGGGAACATATGAGACAACTACCTAGACAACTTAGGATATGGAAACATAAGTCCCAAATTTGGAAGCTCAAGTTCTTAAGCAACCTAGGTCAAGAAGAACAAGTGGGGAGCACATTCCACCAGCCATGGGTTATGCTGAGGACACAGGTAAAATTATCCACGCCCATTTCCAAGAGCACACTGACACAAAAAATAAGTTATATGGCTGGGAACTAATGGATGAAGATATGGCAACAATGCACACAAGGAAGAAATTATCATGGTTGATGCACACGAACATGGATGAACTAGATTTTGATGTGTGTGAGGAGTCATGTGTGTTGAGAAGGTTGAAAAAGAAACTTTAAGCTAGACACATAACAATAAAGTCTATTATTATGTTGAATGAACAAGTGAGAAATGCATTGGTAAAAGTCTCAAGAGAGGTGGCAAGGTGGAATGTGAACAAAGCTGCCACAATTAGGGTGATAAGGGGAGAGATCAAAACTAAGGATAAGGAGATAGCACACATAATGTAGGAAAGAGACTTAACATAGAAGAAGAACATTGTATTTATCACCTCGCGAGAGAAATTGGTGATAATGTCATGAAGGCTAGGCCAAACTTAGAGCCAAAGGTACCAAAGATGTTTCCTTTAGCAATACACTATGTAAGTACATTGGTGGACTTAGTGCTTGAAGATGAACCTCTGTGCATGCCATGCGCCAAAAGGATCAACACAAGATGAAGAGCAAGAAAAAGGCTTTAGTGATGCGAAAGATTACATCATATGAAGGACCATTGCAAGTTCTATAGGAAGAAATAAAGAAGGAAGACCAAGCCTTGAACATTTATGCAGCATCAAGAGGCACTCATCAAAATAAAAAAATTGTAGGAGAACAATGAGGTCTAGAAAGTGATGAGGGATGACACACACCTGGCCACACGTAAATATTAGCAATGGTTAAACAAAAGCACGAGGCCCTGACAGCAACCCAAGAACCACACAAGGATCAGCTAGAGGAGCTTGGGAAACTCATTACGCAGAAGATGGATTTGTTAGAGGGAAGGATGACTACAATGTCCAACATTGTGTTGGTCTTGCAGAATGAGAAAGGAGAGATTACGAAGGATGAACTAGAGTCCATTGTTGTGGAAATTCTAGAAAAATTAGAGGAAGCACTCATTGAGTGGTAGACCTTGGAGGCCGAGATTAAGGAGGAATATCTTGAATTAATTTGTCAAGTTGCAGAAGAAGAAACTGTAGGTTAAAAACATTCTTTCATTCATCCAAATTCTTTCTATTCTTCTATTCTTTGATTTGTTTTGGAGACAACCATTGCTTCGGGGTGGAAATACAACTAGTGTGGGGTAATGTTGATCAGTCAGACCCTAGCACTTAGTAAATAAAATACAGAAGGTTCACGTAGGAGAGAAGACATTCAAAGGTGTGGACATATCGGAAAGGCTCATATGTGAGAATAGAAACAGGTTCGGGACTTAGCTATTTTCATGAAAAGGATCTATTTTTGGAGATAGCGTGCGGAGCACTCAAACCGATTGGAGACTTATGTGTCATGCATTGGCTATTTTTTGAGGATCAACTATGAAGCAATTTTCATGGACACAAGATGGAAATAGATCTACTACTGTCATTAACTAACAATAGTCTATTGTTAGTGCACTTGTATGTGTGGCTATTTTTGTAATGGTGTGTGGCTAGTAATAACATGTGACCTATTTTGGGATTAGATAAGTAGTGAAGGGAAAGTCCCCACCCTTATAAGTATGTAGTAAATTGTGTAGTAGAGATATAGAGATAAGTGTGCATACATAGGGAGATTATGCTACTAAATTTGTTATGCACATACTATGTTGTTGTAATGAAGCTTCTATATACTTATTGCATTTAATATAATGGAGGATATTGGCTAAATCTAAGTGTTAGTTCTACATGTATCTGAATCTAGTATGTTCTTGATCTCATCATGGTTAATACTTAATTATGTTCTCCCTTAGGTATAGATCTGGTATGCTCTGTAGAATGATGTGTTAGTAATGGAACTACATGTGTTAAGTCTTCATCATGCTAACATCTTGCAACAACAACCCTAAAGAGGGACCTAATACCTTTGCACGCTTTGGGTGAGCACTCAGTCTAGGTTGAGTGATGTGCCAATACGTCTAGGGTCTTATTGGGCTTGTATTACTGAATTCTATGCTACATAAATAAGACTTAAAGTAATCCATATTGCATAAGTAATATCAGGTGTAGTAATATATAGATAAATCAAACTACCTACAAGTTTCCTGTACAAAGTAGGATTAGCTTTTTCACATGCCGGTTTAGGATCAAGTTTACATCCTACTTCTACAGGAATAGAAACTGGTTTACAATCAAGCATATTAAATATTTTTTAAAAATTAGTTGCATATTGTGATTAAGATACTACAATAGAATTTTATCTTGAAATGTAGCCATGCCTAAAAAATAATGCAATAATCCTAAATTTGTCATCTCAAAATATTGTATTTTCCTTTAATTTTCATAATTAAAGTGTTAGAATTACTAGTGATAAGTAAATTATCAACATATAATACAATGAGAATAATATCATTTTCTTCAATTTTAAAAAATAAATCATTATCGATACATAGTTAGAAAAACCAATTTCATTGAAAAAATTGTTAATTTTAGAATACCAAGCTCTAAGAGCTTGTTTCAAACCATACAATGATTTTTTCAATTTAAAAACATATAATTATTTTCCTAGTTCTTCAAATCCTTTAGGTTGTGTCATATAAATATCTTCTTGTAAATCACCATTTTAAAAATCATTTTTACATCCATTTAATGGATTTCCCAACCATACTAACAACTATGACAATAAAAATCCTTATTGTGCTCATTTTTACAACTGGTGCAAAATTTTCTACGTAGTCGATACTAGGTTTTTGAGTAAACCCTTGAGCTACAAGTCGATTTTAAATTATCTATACTACCATCTACTTTAATTTTGATCTTATATAGCCATCTAGATCCTATACTTCATTTTCCAGGGGAGGGACTAATTCCCATAATTAAAGCAATGTACTTAGATTTCATAGCATCTATCCATATTTTGTCAGAAGAAGATTCTTCGAAAGATTGGGGTTCAAGTTCATACAAGGTCATCAAAGCATGATATGTATGATGAATTCTAGTCATTTTATGAAGGTTTCTAGAATTAGAGTCTTGAATAATAAAATCATCCCATCTAGGTATTTTAGATACAAAATTACTAGAACAATTTTATTTTCAACTATAGGTTCAACACTAGTTTCTTCATCATTTTCACAATTTTAAAATTCAAATTCATTTTTGTTTTCGTTAAAAACATCATATATAATAGAAGATGAAGAAGAAGAACAAAAATGTTTTTTTAAGATTTTAACATTCCTATTTTCTATAACTTCTCTTTTTATATATCAAATATCCTAATACCTTTAGTTTTTATACCTACAAAGATATAAGGAAAAGAGGTCTGATCAAGATAGATACAATGGGGAAATGAAATGAGTTCTTATTGTAAGAGATCCCTCAACAGTCATATAAGAATCGTAAGAACACGAGTGTGTCATTGGGAAATGACAATATAAGATGTGTATCAAAAGGTTTAAAATTTCTAAGAAAGATGAATCATGAAGTGGAGAGTGTTAAGTGTGATAGGACATGATAGAAACAATTGATAGTGTTAGAAGGGGGGATAAGTGTGATGCCCCCAAGTGTGCCAAATAGGAAGATTTATGCAGCAATGTGAGATATACCTTACCATTTTGGGAGAGTGTTGTATGTATTATGACAAGAGTGAGATTCATCACAATGGTAGGCCGAAGCAATAGTAGGACCATGTGATAGTGGCAAACTTTTAAAATATGTCTTGGTTATCCATAGAAGGAGTAGTTGCTTTGACAAGATGAATTGGAAATGGAAGTGGAGTAAGATGGGGAGGAATCTTGAATGGTGGTAACTTAGGTGGGATTGATGACACTTTGTAGAAGAATTGATATGAGAAGAAGGTGGATTGATTTTGAGATGCGGTTGCATATTTTGACTTGGTAATGTCATAGATGACTTAGTAGGAGATGTTGGATTGAGTTTTAATAGAGGTTGCTTAGATAGTCCTTGAATTTCCATAGGAGGAACATAAGAGGTAATGTCATGATGTTCATTAGACATGGATGAATCAGATTTAGGAACCCATTGGGATGTAACAATTGAAGATGTAGCAGGATGTCATGCAATGAATGAGATAAAACATTAACACACAAGATGTTTGATCCTTCCTTGTAAAGCATAGAAATCATTGTCATTATTTCCATTGATTCAATGATAATTACAATATGGGTGACCTCGATATTTTTCAAGTCGGTAAGGAGGATGATAGCCTTGTGTAGACGGTAAAGTGATAAATTAATGACTAAGGAGCTTAATAAGAGTGCATTTTTCTTAGCATTGTGATCAAATAATAAAGGCTCTGTAATGGAAATATTTGAGGATCACTAATATGAGCACATGTAAAAGACATAGGATGAGGATGAGATGTAGAAGGAGAACAAACATGAGCCTAAGAAGCGTCCTTAAGATGTTGGATTTCATATTTGAGAGATGTAATCATGGATTCCATAGCTTGAAATTTTTCTTGAAATAAATAATGTAAAGCTTGAATTGATTCCAACATGGATTGATTAGATGGAGGATCACAAAGACTAGGGTCGTCAAATAGATGATCTAAAATAGCACTCACTTGATGCGATGATGTATCGCTAGGGAGATACATGGTGTCTAGGATTTTTTCAGAACAACTTGGCAATTAGGATGCATTTGAATTAAATCATATAAAGAAATTTGAGAAATTTTAGGAGCCATGATAGAGAAGATGATATGCCAAAGAAGGATCTGAAAGACCAATCATGAGTGGGGTTCACCAAAATGATTAAGATAAATATGGAAATATATGCCTAATTTTATTGTTATTATAGCAATAAATAAATAATCAATTAAGTACATAAATTAACCCAAGAAAACTAAGCCAAAATATATGAAACCCTAAGTGTAAAGAGGAGGTAAAATGAATTAATTGGTTCATAGTGAAATCTAGACAATGAAAAAGTACTAAGAGGATGAAAAAAGAAGGAGAGGTATTGCACAAAACCTTAGAAAAATGTGTGAGTTGATGATCTTCCTAGACTGGGAACTTGGAGAGGGTCATGAGCGTCATTGGGTGCCCTAGGCCTATTTCTAGGCACACATTTGTGTAGAAATGCTTAGGAAACCTCCTCCTCCTCTAAGTGGTCGTGAGGTATTCATTGTTGTTCTCCTTTGGTCACTATTAAGTCGCATAATGATCACGAAATTCATTGGAAACCTCCAATGAAGAAATGACTTACAAAACCCTCAAAGAGACATCAAATCCAAAAAAAGAAAGATGTATAATGAGGGGTTAGACTATCCTTAGGTGTGACAATGGTGAACTTATGATTGTAAGTTGCACTTCATCTCAAATCCAATGTAGTTCTATATGTATGTGTGTGGAATTTTTCCCTAGGTGGCTCTTGTGCATGTCGTACTTGATAGTGAGAAAGTAGTTAAATCTAAATAAATATAATATATGTGTGCATGGACTAAAATGAACTTCAATCCTATGAATTTTATGTAAAATAACCATCCCTTGTTCCATTAGATGGTGCTAGATGGATGCATTGAAGTTCTTAGATGTTTGATGGATTCAACATTAGGTGGTGATAACTAATGCTTAGTGTTTGGTCCTTTATTATGATCGCATAACTTTATATTTATATGATTCCCTTGCTTAAATTTTCATAATTAACCCCAAAAAGGCCAATATAAAAAAATATAAGATTCTCAAATGGCTAGAAAGGACCCAAAAAGTGTGAACAAAGTATAACGAGGTTAGGGGTGCCCAGATGGGATGAGGCGCCTAACACCGGTGTCCTAGCTAGGTGTTGGTGTCTAGGATGATAAATGTCGAGGTATAAAATGGAAGACTAAGCAAGTAAGTGTGTAAGACAAAAAGTGGCAATAGAAAGAAAATAAAAAGTGTCCAAAGACATGGGGTAATTAGTAATTTTATTAATTAGAAATCATATGAATAATAGTATCTAATAAAGACTAGATAATTACCCAAAATGTGTGATTTTATGTCTACATATAATTATAATCATGAGAAGACCACAAATAACATTTCGCAATTTTAAGTGTTATCTCATTTTCAAGTTTATTGAGAAAATGGAGATAACCAATCAAAATTTTCTTAATGAACCTCTTTTGAGTCTTTTCTCATCCAAGAGTTGGTTTTAAAATGCCTTGTTTTATTTTCAATTCAGATTTCGGGTTCCCATGGTAGATTGAATGTTATATGCAAGGTGTTTTTCTACCCTCGAAACTTGACTTGAATTGTGCTTTCTGGTTTCAGTTCCAATTGCATCGGAACATTCCACCCCTGAAACATGTGTCATATGCAAGGTGTTTCCCGAAACCCGACACACTATCACACTTCATATTTTTAGGGTTTCTTGCATTGAGTCAAGGCTTATGATTTTTATATCATGTGCTCCATGTTTCCTGAACCTAAACTATGACTCATTCATAATCTCTTTTGTATCAAGTTTTGGGACCCGATTGCATGATCACACAAGATGTTGGATGTAGTCAACCTTCTACCCCAAAGATAATGCCATAAATGTCAGGCTAGAAGTTGGTGGTTCACACGTGTTGGCCTATGTGTAATCAATTCTAGGTTATTTATAAATAGGGGGATTTCCATGTCATTTGTACCTTTGTACTCCCTCTTCCATTCAGATTTTTGTCTTGCTTTTGCATTGCCAAAGTATGATTCGGGTTTTCTTGGAATGTTCATTTTTTTCTTGGATTTCAAGTGTGATTTCATCTTGCAGTAAGTAAACCTTCTTCTAGATTTCCTGTTTTGTGCTTTTAGACTCATCTTGATTTGCATTAAGTGGGAGGGGTTATTTTTCATTTTTCAAATATTTCTTCCCTCTCTTTTTCAAGTTTGTTTTTTATATTGCAAAGGGAAGTGGGAGTATTTTTAGGTTCTTTACTTGTTATTTCTTGATAAGGGTATTTACTGAATCAAACTAAAAAATATCACTTAGTGGATTTGCATCTAAAATTTCATGTTTAGTTTTTACACGTGCCAAGCAAGTGATCTTTTTGTGCAAGTGTTTCATATTTTTTGTTTCGAGTAGGGTCCAAGCTCCACCATATTTGAGGTTTTCTTTCCTATCATAAAATTAAAATCTTTTTCCCTTGTGTCGGTTTTTGAACTTACGAACAAGTCAAAATGTCATAGTGTATTAGGTTTCTTAAAGTTCCTAATAGGGGTCAAGTTACTCAGTACCTTTGTTTCATGTTTTTCTCGGGTGTCCAACAGACCAATCTTCTAACTAGTTTTTGGAATTTCATAGGTGTATTGCAAGGAGGAAAATATGAGTCTCTTTCAAGTGTTTCGGAAGTTTTTCATCTATTGTCCTTCGGTTCCTCATGTCCGATTCAGAAAGGGAAAGGGTAAGACAAAATAATTTAAAGAGATGAAGTACAAATATCAGGGAGTTATGCCTCCTTCACGTATTGAATCCAATTTTGATATCAAAGATACATAGTCAGGACACATGGATATGGATGAATTTTGGAGCATAGTGCAGAGTTCTTCACAGACTTAATGGATGTAATCCCTATGCACAAGTGGGATACCTTTGGCTACGGATTTTCCCATTTTTCCCAGTGTCTTGATTTTATCCTTGCATATGCTAGCCATTATGACTCGGATTCAAGGTTAGAATGAAATCAAGAAGGTGAAGTAGTCATCAAGCTAGATATTGATTATTTCGGCAAACTTCTTAGAAATCTGAAATTTGATCAATATATTGGGAAAAACCCTCAAATGGTCCAAATTGGCCTAGGATAATGACTTGGATAATTGTGTCAAATATGTCAACAAAAAGTACCTGATTAAGCCTAAGCCTTTTGTGTCTAGGTTCCCAAAAATAGTTCCTAGGAGTGACTTTATCTTGGAGATCAGTGACATTATCATGCTTCTCGGCATAATTTTTGATCTCCCAGACACCAAATATTTTCATGGGTGGATGTATCAGTTTATCTCCACAATAAAAATAATGAACAATTATTTTATTGGGGAACATTTATTAGTGACACTATTGACACCCAAATGAAAGAATTCTTATCTACGGGTAAGTTCTACATGATGTCTTATGTTACTTACAATGTGGTGGGAAGTAGGAATTATCATGGGTTTGTTCCATCAAGAAATAGGCCCTCTAATCACATTTACAAGTTTTATCCTCAGTTGTCCCTAAAGGGAAGAATCTCAAGTAATGATCCAAAGGTATTAATAATTTCATTCAGGAAGGATGAAACTGAGGAAGAAGAAGACAAGTTTGAATGATGGACTTATCATGTCATTTTTATTTTACTTTCGACATGTATTTTTCAAAAATGTTGAGACATACTTTGAATATGCAAGTTTGGCTTATTATTTTTACAAGAACCTTTCAAAGGAACTCTTAAATCATTTTTACTATTTTTAGTATGTTGTTCTAACTGTTTCCTTATTTTTCTTCCTCCCTACTCTATAAATGTAAAATTTTGTGGCATTGCAAAGGGTTGGATATTTTTGGTATGACATAGAGCTTAGAGTTGGAAAAAGAGAAAGAATTTGTGTTTCCTTTTTGATCATTGAAGAATATTAAAGATATATATTGAAAAATTTGTGTTGTGGGAATATCTTTTACATTTGAGGTATTATTCTTATGTTCAATGCGTTAAATTTTTCTTTGCTTTAATATCTAGTTCATCAAATCTTCAACAAGTTATTACAATTTAATCGCGTGTGATTATCTTTTGATCTGCGTTTTCTTAAGAGAAAGCACATTCTTTATCTATTATTTTCCCATTCTAATAAAATTCCTTTTTCTCTTCTCTCTTTCTACTTTCTTTTATTCTCTTGCTAAAAGGAATAAATCTACTGGAGATGAGATCCCAACCCCAATGGTTAGAATAGTGTAAATATTGTACATATATTTTGGTGTGTTGTAGATTATTAATAAACATAATACCTCCCCTTTATTTGAGGAGGGACATTGTCTCATGTACTGTAGTTTAACCTCATAGTTTTTATTTGACAAAATATCTAGCTAACATTAAGTAAAAAAATTGTCTTATGATAATGTGAAGAAAAAATATTCACAAATTCAAGTTATGTGCATTGTTTGTTGACCCAAAAACCAATGCACTTTTACAAATGAACTATAAAAATTCTGCATCCATTGGTGAAACAACGAGAAATAAAAAAACATATTTTGGGATGAATGGTGGATGGTGTTTGACTAGCCCCCTTGTAATAACTTTGTGGTAGCACAACATTTCTTGAAAAAAATCTGTTGTGAGTTCATCTTTAATGAAATACTTGAACTATTTTTACATTTGATATTTTTAAAGGTAGAGGAAAAGGATTTATGTAGGATAGATTGGGGCATAATGTTTACATAACCATCCAATGAGACCCCTTGCTCACTCATCCATTCATTATATGAAATTCCCTTTAGTTGTGAAGGAGATCATGTAGGTTTAAATACTTAAGGCTATTGGATCATTAATATTGTTTTTGGTTTAGCATCATGCACATCAATCCCAAGTTGATGAGCGTAATGTTTGAAGGCATCGAGTATCATGACACATAATATGCCATGCTTACATGTCTTCATGCACTTTGGGGGCTGATGAGGCTACTATACACAACCTAGTAAAGATTCTCTATAGGCTAAGTAGGGTGCTTGATAGGATGCGACACATCATAATTATGTGTTGGACAATAGATCATCACCACAAATGATTTATTAGAGACAACATTTGGTATTGAACGATAGGTAATTTTTTATAAATTTAATTACATTTTAGTATATATATTTCTTATTGAATATTAAAATCAACAATATTAATTCATTAGAAATGAAATAATGTGTATTTATTATAAAATTTAGGGTCAAATAATGAATCTTGTATACGATACCACTTCCACATACTTGTTTATAGGAGTGGCAACCCCTTAGGTATAAAATTATAATAAATTAGTACATATATTATTTGTAAATTTGTTTTTCATATCATAAAAAAGATATTAAAATCATAATTTTATGTTGAATAGATGGATGTTGGAGCTTCCACATCCGTGGATGTTGGTGTGAGGGTGTATGTTGTGTTCAATATGATGCTAATTTTGGGTCCTAATTAATTATTGTTAGAATTAGTTTTAATTGTGTTTATCATTTTAGGAGATTTATTTGAGTTGGTTTTGTGGTATATTTTTGGGTTAGCTGAAAAAATATTTTTAGCCATATTCTATTTATAGATGTAAGTGTCAATTATAGCGTAGTTCACTAAATATAAAATTAATTTAGGTAAGATCATTATAGATTCATCCCCAAGAGGTGGGGTTCCATTTATAAGTATAGATGACTTAATTTAGTCTTATTTTAGGCCATTTCTATTTTTAGGAGAGTTTGGGGCACTTAGTTTGAATAGTGTGCATGATGGCTTTGAATGTGTCACTTAAACTAATAAGGACTTATTGCATGTTGTATATATCTTATTAGTGGATGATACTTATCCTATTGAGTCTTTTTCAGATTTAGTTGATTTTAGTTAACTTAGGAGTTTTAAATTTTATTATTAGTCTTTAACTTGTAATGAAAAAAATAGACAAGTTTAATTGTAATGGTTGATGTAGCCTCGTTTGTTAATCAATTATATAAGCAATAGTGAGGATAATTCTTCCAAGTGGTAATCCTTTTTGCATTGATTTTATATTGTATTTTATTTTTAGGTATTTACAAATGAAACCAAAAATCTTGAGATTCGTTCTTTAAAGTTATTCAATGTATAGTTTTTCATCAATCTCACTTACAATAATACTAGTTTAATATCTAGTTATTTTAGGCAAGATTTGATGATTACTAGCTTCATTTAGAGGATATATCACATCTGATTTGCACTCAATCCACACATCAAAAACTTTGTTGGAGAATCAACTAAAATTATTTTTTAGTATTTTTAATTATTATTAATGTAGATAATGAATTATGTAATGTATGCAGATAATCTTTAGAGTATGTGCACAAATTTCATTATTTTGGTTAGATAGCCCTATTCTTATTTTCTATTGATGACATCATTACAATCTCCTCATGACATGTGTAAAAGACACAATAAAAACTAATACCATATCAAATAAAATCTAATAGTATTAGTTTTTATTGTGCCTTTACACATGTCATGAAGAGAGTGTAATGATGTCATCAATTGAAAATAAGAACAAGGCTATATAACCAAAATAATGAAATCTATGTGAACTCTAGACATTATTTTGATTTGATATGGTATTAGTTCTTATTGTGCCTTTTACACATATATACTCTAGTATTGTAAATTTCATTATGAATTTCTTGTATTAACTAATTTTTTTAGTGTAAATAAAGACATTGATACGTAATCTAAACTTCTTCTTCATGAAAACCACATGAGGAGGTGAGAACTCTAGTTTTGCATCTACCCTTGAGGTCAATGTTGAAAGGAAAATGATGATTTAGAGGGATTATAGCTTGTGGTAATAATTTATTTATAGTGTAAGACATTTTATATGTCATGTTTTATATACTAAGTGCTACTTGTTTATTTATTTATTGATTGATAAGGTAGGTATAAGGAGAATTAAAAAAGGGCCTAAATACCAACTAGAATAGTTGGGCATAACTTGTTTATTTTTATTAATAGGTATATCTACGATACTATATTGAGCGTTGAGGAGGTTTGACTAAAGGAAGGGAAGTGAAAAGTATGTGACTAGTTCTTCATCTTCCTAGTGGCCCAAGAGAGGCTGATTTTTTGGGGATACATAATAGTTTTTATGTACAATTTTTTTTTGTTTTCCTTCATGATATGTGGGTGTAGGTTTGTATTTTTCTTATGAATATCATTGTACATGCCTATGTGGATTTTTTTACATTCAATTTTTTAAAATTTAGTATGTCATCATGGATTTTAAAAATGAATAAATAAGACCAAAATAATTATTCTTTCAAACTTCTACATCGGATTACACCCTTTATATGTTAAAGTGGACTAATAATATTCCACATGTATGTTATGATAACATTTTTATCTAGTTATATATTTTATTATTTTTTGAACATGGGTATTAAAATATATACAATTAACATATAATTTAGCCATTATTATAATCAATTCCATCAATTATAACCATACAATTCTAACACTAATGCCATCCAATTCCGATCTCAATATCAATCTCACAACACTATGTAGAGGTTGTTTTTGAAAGAGGTACTACACATTTTTATTACTAAAAACAACCCCATGTAAACTATAACATATAATTTCATCTAATATAGACCTGCATTTATAAGAAGTCACTTTAAGAGATTAATAAAATGCAAGCTCATGCATATTTTAGAATGAATTTAAGTTTTCCACACATAAACTATTACAAGATACCATTATACAAATACATGAAAATGTGGATGTTTAGTGGATGATCACTAAGTGTTTGACCAAATTAATGAACATGTATCTTGGAAACTAACATCAAAAGTATGCTGAGATTGATTCCCATACATTAATCTAAAGCTCCCATTATGGTACAAGCTAGGAGTATGTTGAGAATGGTTATTATAAATAACTACTAGTAGATCATCTCTCCACCATATCTAAGTGGTGGATTGACTATAAGCCCTTCTCTCACACAAAGAAAACAAATCCATGCAACAATCAAATGTTTAATTGGAATTTTGATGGTAAATTAAATATTTTTATTGAGATAGCTAACACGAGATAAGAATATAAAACATATATACATAATGAACATCTGTTGGAATAATATCATTGAAGTGTTTATAACCCTCATCCAATAAACATACATAGTTACTGCTAATACAAAAAAATGAATATTACATGGTTAGAGTAAATTCTAAATTGCTACATTAAAGAAAAAGTTTGATAACATCCTTACAAAATCCATCATGTGTATACCATGTGATTATAAAACCCACATTCCATTATGCTTTGATGTTGTTCTAAATCTCCCATTCGTACAATCTATGAGTATGTTGTATTGGCGAAAAAATTTGTCAATGGTACAAATATGTGGGTTTATGCCAACACACTGGGACTAGGTCCCTCTACTTGAGTGGGGCAGCTCCATTATTTTGTGTAAGAAAAAATGAATTCTTTTTACTTGGACTAGAGGTTAGGGATCCAACAGGAACACTCCAATGCGCCTATGGAAAACATTTGTAAGTTCTTGCACGGGAGAAATTTACTAGGGAGGTGGGAAAGTAGGAGTGAGAAGTTAGGAGAGGGATTAATACTATAAGTAGGGAAACTTAGATTATTTTTAGGATTAATCAAAAGTCATTAACACACAAAATTAGATAGAAAAAAAAATTCGCTAGTTATACCAAGAAAAGATGAAACCATAAACAATTTTTTTTTATTTATTCACTCATTTATAAAAGCATGAAAATCCTTTCCTTATTGGCATAGTGGAAAATTTGTACAATGAGAGAGATGGAAGAATGTATGAAAAATAAAATGGAGGAATTAGCTATCTTTTTCTTATTCTAAGTAGTTATCCACTCTTGAACATATAAAATTGACAATCCTTTGGAATGGGAAAGATTTTATAAGATTTTAGAACCTTGACCTATCCCCCACACAACCTTCCATTTGTCTTTAACAACATGTGACCCTTCATATTCCTAGCTAAAAAAATAAGTCCTATTTTCATCAATTAAGGGTGACTTATTACATTATCCACTATAGTTACATAAGACAAAAGAGAATAAGATAAAACATGAATAAGACAAAATGAAAAGTGCAAACCCCCAAGGTAGAGAGAGAGAGAGAGAGAGAGAGAGAGAGAGAGAGAGAGAGAGAGAGAGAGAGAGAGAGAGAGAGAGAGAGAGAGAGAGAGAGAGAGAGAGAGAGAGAGAGAGAGAGAGAGAGAGAGAGAGAGAGAGAGAGAGAGAGAGAGAGAGATAACTACTCAGATGGATACATTGCCCTTGTTGATACCACTTCACTCTCGGTGAAATTTTATTGAGTACTTCTAGGAAATATCCACTCCTTTGAAATCTTTTCTACATCGGTTTGCCACAGTGTAACTTTCTCGGCACGGGAACACGAACAAAATTTAATGACTTCATCCAATAATCTAAGATGACATTGATATTTTTACACTTTATTAACTGCACTGATTTTTTCTTCGCAATGCTTGATATCATGGATCTTATCTCAACGGGGACTCTAGTATGTCCTCATTGAAAGAAAATGGATTCCCAACTTCTTGTTTGAAAAATTCTTCAAAAAGATGCAACAAGTCATCAGTAGAGAGAGAGAGAGAGAGAGAGAGAGAGAGAGAGAGAGAGAGAGAACTACTCGATGGATACATTGCCCTTGTTGATACCACTTCACTCTCGGGTGAAATTTTATTGAGTACTTCTAGGAAATATCCACTCCTTTGAAATCTTTGCTACATCGGTTTGCCACAGTGTAACTTTCTCGGCACAGGGAACACGAACAAAATTTAATGACTTCATCCAATAATCTAAGATGACATTGATATTTTTACACTTTATTAACTGCAATTGATTTTTCTTCGCAATGCTTGATATCATGGATCTTATCTCAACGGGGGACTCTAGTATGTCCTCATTGAAAGAAAATGGATTCCCAACTTCTTGTTTGAAAAATTCTTCAAAAAGATGCAACAAGTCATCTCAGTAGAGTTATTTTCATCAATTACAGAACTTGAATCTTCTATACCTTGATGTTAACATCATCGTGTATCTTAGAGAAACATTCTTCATTTACATATAACTCCTCTAGAACACGTCTCAACATTTCATTCTGGGTGACCAAAATTCTGGCCCATACCTATGACAAATACTTGGATGAAGAATTGAAGACCTTTGTTTCCACCAATACCAGAGAATGAGATTTCCCCATATCCATCACCAGTGAATACACTTGATACAAGTGTTACTTTTATTTCTTGATGTCATCCCTATTCATTTTAACCTTGGTGACTTTCACGCACATGTACTTAAACAATGAGATCATTTCCTAAGCAACACTTTCCCCTTTTCCTCAATATTTTTCACCCATTTGTCATTTTATCACCCATGCATGGTGAAAACCTTTATTTTCTGAATTGTCTCTAGGTCAAAGCTACTCATGGTAGTAACTTCTTCAATAAGAAAGTGTTAAGAGGAATTCAGGTCCATGCAATTTTACACGTCACAAGGAGATTATTTTAACTCGATCTTCCAACTAATCAATTTTGTCTTTACACTCTTAATTCCTCATGAGAATGTGAGTGGAATATTCCTTAAAATAATGTACATATCCCTCATGAGTTATTGGACCTAGGTGGATGGTGGTTATATCGTAGTCGGCTGAATTCATTTATGTAATGGGATTTATCACTTTTGCTAGAATAATTCAATATGTTGATTTCTGAAGCTTCACCGAAGAAGCATGAAGCTGCTTGGGGAAACTTTCCCTTATTTCCTTTGGCCATCAAAGCTATAGTTGAGAAATAGAGGAATTTCACATGTTGCACTATGTTATCTTATGTTGCGATCATTTCTTACAGCGATGGAAATATCGCATCCATCTCGGGCTCGACATTCAACAAGATTGCATCCTCTTGTTCTCGAATAAGAAGATCATCCTATGCAGGAGGGGCTAGTACAATAGTGGATGATGAGAAGATTTGAAATTATTGAGGGACTGAAAGATGAACCAAATCAGTTTACCATTACTCCAAATCAACCACGGTGGTCCTATGTTGTTCTCACCTTTTTATACAACCTTATGTAGCTAGGAGATTTGGGTTCCACTATCTTTCAATTTGAGCTTTCTCGAGTGAACTAAGATGGGATATTTATCCATGCCCTTCGAGGAGGAATGAAGAGAAACCTACCTTTGAATAGTTGGGAAGTTACCCGATGAAATGAGGGTAACCCATTTCCTTCGATCGATCCAATTTTGATCTTTTGATGATTGCCTCAACCCACTCATTAATATCCTTTGGCTCATGAATGCTCGAGGAAACTTGTAGAAGGGGTGAGGCTTTCATTCTTGTGTATTATGGGTCATACATCTCCATGTCATCATCTTGATTTACATCCTCATACAAATCAAGCTTGAATTCTCTCATTTTCTCAATTGTCATTCTCTTGTGATTTCTTTCATAGACCTCAAAATAATTGGCACAACTCACCTAGTAGCCTTCAACTTGTGGAAAATAATGCAAGTGGGGAAGGTGAAAAGTGTTTGGATCAATTTGGATATATAAGTCTTCCCTTGGGATATATGAGTACATGTTCATTGGAGAGAAGGAAGCTTCCATATTGGCAACCTCGTGAGCACTTTTGTATGTGAAAATCCATAAAGAGATAGGGAAAGAAACTTTCTTCTTCTTTCAACTTCTCAACTTAGTATTGACATGAACACGTTGTCTACACAACTCAAATAATATGACCCATTCACTAAGAGACAAGGAAGCCTTCATGGAGTAAGTTCAAAACCAGATACTTGGATGTAGGATAATGTTGAAAACTATATGAAAGAGGAGCCGTACCTTTTGATTAGAGCAGTATCTTGTGGTGAAATTATTGAGTGAGGATTTCCTTCTAATAGTCTCACAACAAACATTATGAATGTATCATTCACCCTTGAAAAGTGTTGGTTGCTTTCTTTCAAAGATAGGTGTGGATATTTCTCATATGTCATAGCCTTATGAGAAACATTTTGGGAAAGTGTCAAACCTCTTAATGGCCTTGAGATGGCAAGGGCGTAAACCAAATATGAAGTCATGAAGAATTTATTAGAGGTAGGTCTGGTACTTGAAGTAGTTGGTGGTGTAAGTTTTCAGTGATGACTTGCCCCTAGTATATCATTTTTCTGCCCTTGGTGATTATGAGAATGAAAAACTCCATCTAGACATGGAAGTATTTTTTGGGTTCTTCTCCTATTATGTGGCTTACGAGATTGATGGCATTTGAAAATACCTCATGAAATTCACTTTGGGAGAGTGATTTTTGCATTCGAGAGGGATTTCTACCTTGCTTAGACCATGAAACAAGAGTGAGGCCTTGGAGATATGACTTGGTCCTATACCATTCACCTAATGTAAAATTTTTTGTATAAAGACCATGTTACTCAAGATTTGAACTTACATATATTGAGAAATGTTTGTGGGAAGTGACACTGTCGGATTGAGTTGTCATCAACTTTGATAGTTCGAGTGTCTAGCTCATAATGATGGGAACATGCCAATAATTTTTTTTCACTTTTAACATAAATGGGATGTAAACCCACAACATACAACCCACTTCTATAGACCTCAACCTCTACTAGCTCCCTTAGTCCACGTAACATTATGTTCTTGAGGTCCCGTAGGTCCATATGCATAACATCATTGTCACCCACACTTGAATACTTTGATGACAAAGCCAAAACAAGCTTGATACTAGTAAATCTGAATTTCATATTTTCAAAAAGAAAAATATGAGCCAAAACAGAGATGACAACTTTTTATACTCAAATATGGAAATTTCTATTTTTAGCCATTATGATCTAGAGCTACTATTTTAGGAAATGTTTCCTTTTGTCTTGAAATCAGTTTTGCGTAACCCAAATCATGATAGGAATAATTTATCGAGGTTTATTTTTCATTTTTGAGTACTTTCTATTTTAATCAATTTTCTTTTTGTTATTTTACTTTTTCACTTTTTTTCTTTTTTTGGCCTGAATTTCCTAGTTTGTCATCTATGTGGTTTTGTGAGTTTTCTGCTTTTAAGGTTTTTCTATTTTAATAAATTTAATATTTATAGTAATTAAAATCACCGGTACTTACTATTTTTATAAACTAGTCTTCCATACCTCGTATTGACAAAAATCAACTTCTCTAAATAGGTTTGTATTGTGGACCCTATGCTCAAAATTCTATCTCGAACCATCCACTAGAATGCTTTGAGAGTTTGAAAACATGGGAGCTAGGGCATAAATATAGGGTTGGAATCCATTAAAAACATGGGTTCCTTTGAGTTCTCTATTTCTTTCTTTTGTATCTTCCTGAGAGAGAGAGAGAGAGAGAGAGAGAGAGAGAGAGAGAGAGAGAGAGAGAGTAGTATGAAAATGTTGTCCGATTCCGATTACGGTTTATGAGATATTATTTTTTCATGGTTTTAGTTATGAAGTCAACCTAGAAAATTTTTGGCATGGTGTCTAGAAAAAATAAAGTTTTGGGTGTGTTGTATCATTTAACATGGAGTAATGAAATAAAAATGGAGTGCATAGGGATGGAAATGTTTTTATACTTTCTTTCTCTAGCAATTGTCTCCTACACACATGAACAAAGGAAGCACGAGAGTTAGTATTTTACAATTTTTGGATTATTTGAAACTTCTAGGACATGGGTGAATTTTTTTGTCCTAAGGGGATGGGATGGTTGGTGAAATAAAATTTTTCCTCTTCTCATCTTGATAACTAATAGTAGAGATTGCTTGCGAGAGGAGAGACAAAATCACTTGAAAATCTCCCGAGGGATGAAACTAATTCACATAGAGGACTTGAGAAAGGGTTGGGCTTGGGAAAAAAATTGTATCCCAACTATACCAAGTGGGTGGAAAAGTTGGTGTGAGAAAATTCTCCCTCACCTAGTGAGGACAAGTGGTGGAAGCTGATTTGGTGAGGCGGAGAGGAGAGGGGGAAAAATTGGCTCATGCGAGCCTTCCCGGGGTCACATTGTGAATCATGTGTGAAAAGGGGCATGAGACACATTTTTATCCCAAAGGTGCTAAGGGTATGGGATATACATGACATTAAATTTTTCCTTCACCGGGAGGTGACAAGTGGCACTTTGTGAATGCATGACGGGTTGGGCTAGGAAAAGGTGAGAAGGAGATTAACTAGGTATCGTAAATATGATCCATGTAATGACATTTCGTGAGTGTCATGTAATGATCCATGGGGATTAACTTTGAATGGAATCATTTTTGTGTCACAATGGTCCCAAAGGTATCAGAAATATGGGACACAAAAGTGCGCCATCACCTAGTGATGACATGTCCCCAAAGTTTTAAATGACTAAGTCCTAAAAGCTTACCTTGGAGAGAGGCTTGATGACAACGTTTCGGAGAATTTGGTGGTCTTTCTAGGAACTTAGCTATATGGATTTGACTGCAAAAAACATTATGAGAAGAATGGGATTGGTCTAATCTTCGATTCTCCCTATAACCCCTAAAAACGGACTTTTCTTGGGACCACAGTAGTGCTTGCTGAAAAAAGACTATGGAAGGAAGTGCCTATGTCTTGTGAAGAATTAAAAAATATCATAATTTAGAACTATGAATTAATTTCCAAAGGTATATTTTTTTAATTCTAACTCATTATGGAGCTCCCGAAGCTCCCGTGTTATTTTGAACCGCATCCTCCTTTACCTTCAAAACCCGCTTTGACCGAACTTTTCCTCAAACCTTCAAATATATCCTAAATATTCCTAAACCAATTTAAAAACATTAGTATCTCCTCAACACCAACTCTTGATGAATTTAGGCCTTCATCTCTACTTTGGGAGGTTGTGCACCTATGTTAGAAAGGCTAAAAATAGTCCTTCTAAGCTCATTGAAGAAGTTGCCTTGATAAGTGTTACATCGAGAAGACTTTCTTGAACTTGATTTCATATTCAAAACACATAGGAAATGTTTTCACAACACACATGAGAAATTTAAAGGATATAATAGTCCTGAAATAGAGGGAAAATAGATCCAGAGATGTGCTTAGGAGGGCTTACAAGAAACAAAATTGACCTTAGGCTAAAGCTATGTTTTCACCTTGAATTTTTCCCTTGTAAAACACATGACAACATGTTGAAAAGAAAAAACATCTAAGTTAGTAATTTTTTTGTGAATAACCAAAGGAGATGATCTCTCCATCATCTCCAAGTTTTGGATTGATTGTAATATCTATTGTGAACCAAGAAAAATTTCCATACAACAACCACATATTAAGTGGTATTTTGATAATAAAGTTTAGACTTTCCTCATTATAGCCAATACATAATAATGAATTATGAGCATAATCCATTTTAAGTATTTACAACCCCATCTACCAAACCAAGTATGGTTGTTCTCTAATAAAAAAATCGAAGCTTACATAGTCGGGTATGTTCCATAGTTCTTCATTACTTCAAAGAGATTAAGATATATGGTATGAGAATACATCCATGCAATAATCATATTTTTATTGACATTTTGATGATAAAGTTTAGATTTTATAAAAGATATCTAGCATGACAAACAATGTTAACCATGTAGACATAATAATCACTTGTAAGCAAAATTCACTCCTACACCAATAAGATGGAATTTAAGTTTGTTATACACAAATTATTACAAGATACTCTTATACATACATGTATGAAAAGTAAAAGTGTTTAGTGGATGATTGCCAAGAGTTTGAAAAAATGATTGAAGATAGATCTTGGAAACCAATAACAAGAAAACCTTCTCATTTCAACTTCTTTTTTTATGAAAATTTTCTTTTTGACACGCATCTTACAAACCAACAATAAGAACCTATTTGCATTTCACCACCTATGTTTTATGAAAGAATTTATAGATTCACACATTTCATATCATAATTGTCGAGAATAAAAATGACACCTTCATTAGCATCTATGATCCAACCCATATGTTTCGTGTTTGTGGGATTGGTGACACAATGTGCATATTTCAAAATACCACTTTGTTGAAACTCTATGTTCACTAAACTAAATAAATGTTTTTTTGCAATGTTGCATTCGTTTTCATAACTATCAAGATTTGGGAGAAATTGAGATAGGATTTTTTAGATTGACCCAATTCCTAAATTTAGGTTAGATGGGGCATTATTAGGGGCCATAGATTGTGAGAAATTTCACATCAAATTTTACATGTTTTTTTCTCTTTGGGATCTTAAGAGACATTGTTGGACTATTGTAGCAAGGGAAGATCATGCCAAGAGGATAGGGATGCTTGGACCAAAAAAATATTTTCTAACATTTACCATCACACATAGATGTGTGTGAAATGTAATTTTGTTCCACGAGGTGTAAATTACAAAATATCAACTTCGACACCCTAATTTTTGCAACATTTCATTTCCCACCACCATGACAAAACCATTAAGATTTGGTATAAAATTAGAGAGGATTTTTAGATTGACCCAATTCCTAGTTACATGTTTAGATGAGACATTCTTAGGTGCTTTATGGATTGTGATAACTTTCCCATAAAAGTTTACAATTTTTTCTCTCAAGGATCTTAAGAGACATTATCGAATCAATGTAGCCAGGAGGATCAAGATGCTTGGGTAGTGAAATGACACATGTTTTAAAATAATCCCTTATGATTATTTGGAATTTTTTTGTAAAAATGAGGGTAAATATTGTCTTCCCCTCTTTTGCGGATCCTTCAAATCTATGGCGCCCTCTTTTTCTCTCGTAGATCCTAAAAATCCACGTCTTCCTATTTTTTCAAGATCCTTAAAATCATGTGATCTCTTATTTTTCATGGGTCCTAGATTCCTACTGATTATTTTTTTTCCATGGGTCCTATTTTCTCGTAGCTTTCTTATTTTCTATGGGTCCAAGTTTCCTATGGCTTCCTTCTTGTATGCAGGTCTTAGTTTCCCGCGGCTTCCTTTTTTTTCGTGGGTCCTAATTTCCCTCGGGATCTGATTTTTCCGTGGATCCTAAAAATATGTAGATGCCTCAATTTTCTCGAGATAAAAATGGATAATATAGGATATAATGGGGATTTGAAACGTCAATGGGTGTCACCCGGAGGTTAAATTTGATGGCCATATGGCCATCAACTATGCAGATATCATAGTGATCTTTAAATTCTCATTACTTTTGATCTAGGGAACCTAATAATACAAATTTTATACCATTGGAAAGGTCTTAAAGAGTACTACATGATGGTAAATATTGGGTTGTGAAATTATCTTTTATTTAGCTGAAAATTTAAAAAAAGAACTCGTGGTCATTTTCAAGTATGGACTCTACAAAAAAGCTTTGGTAACCATGTTGGGTCTGCACACTTGAATGGTAAGTGGTCCTTGGTGGTTTTAGAAATGGGTGATATACTTAATTTAAAATTTCCTCTTCCCTTCCCCTTTCTCATTTACATGCAAATCATTCTTTCATTGTAACATATCCTTTCTTGAATGCAATTTTATCCTATCCTTTTGTGTAGCCAAGTATTTTGAGTTGCAGACTTTTGTGTTGATGTTATGTAGTGCACTTAGTGGCTTCTAAGTTAATGTAATAGAATGTGCACATTTTAATGAATAATATTTTTATTGTGGCTCTCTCTCTACCCTTTAATCTTTGTTATTGAATTCATGTTTTTCTATTATTGTATGGCATATTGTGTGTGAGTTATACTTACAAGATTTTATCCTTTATGTCATTTATGTAGAGAATTGAGTTAGGTAAAATTACACATTTGGATGTGTCTTCTTTCAGACCTCTTTATATTTGTATTTTTCCTCTCATTCTTCATCTTAGGGAAAAAAATCCAATTCTAGTTTAGTGCATCACCGTTTTGCTTCTAGTTTTCATCTTTTTGAACCACAGTTCCTTAGAAATATTAGATTAGGACAAGTTAGTAATAGAGTGTATATATGGTTAGATTATTTGTAGTGGATTAGACTAAAAGAAACCAACCTTTTCACCTAGAGATTGACCTTAAAAGAGACATTATCCCACACTTTGAAGGTATGTCCATTGATAAAACCTAGAATTCAGTGATACAAACCTAATAAAACCCTAGACGCTGGCCGACACATCACTCACCTAAAACCGAGCACTCACTCGGCGCGTAAAAAGGTACCAGTCCCTATTTAGGGTTTTTGTAGTAGAATGTTAGCATGATGGAGACTTAAAATATATAATTCTATTACTATCCCATCATTCTACGAGCATACCGATCTATATCTAAGGAAAAGAAGAATTAAGTACTAACCATGATGAGATCAAAACATACTAGATTCGAGATACACATAGAACTAACACTTAGTTTCGTATAATGTTCTCTATTATATTAACGCAATAAGTTTAAGAATATTCATTAAAATATCAATAGTATGATTGTAAAGCAGATCTAACAAAGATATCTCTCAGTATATCTCGATCCCCTCTATGTGTATATCTATTACACAGTTTACTACATATATATAAGGGTGGGGACTTTCCCTTCACCGCTTATCCATTCCAAAAATAGGTCACATGCTATTCTTATCCACGCGCCTTTATAAAACTAGTCACACATGCAAGTGTGCTGCCGACAATAGATTACTACTGACTAACCGAAAGTAGAGATCTATTTCGGCTTATGTACATGCAAAATGCTTCGTATCCAATCCTCTAAAAATATCCAATGTGTGGCACGCACATCTCTTCCTCATTTGTGTGCTCTACATGCCATCTCTAAAAATAGACCTTAATGAGTGAAACTCCTAAGTACCAAAAAATGAACTTTTATTTTGTGCGTGGGTTCTCCTATTCATTTTCACCTTTGAATATTACGTGCTTTCCCACGCGGACTTCTTGTGTGATTTTTGTCGAGTGTTCTTTGAACAACATTACCCCACACTAATTTCATTGTCATCCTAACAATGGTCATCTTTAAAAACTTAAGTAAAGAATAGAAGAATGGAAATAATGTATGAAAGAATATTTTTACTCCATGAGTCTCTTCTTTATCCCGAACAAATAATTTAGAATATTCCTATTTTAATTCAGCCTCCAAGGCCTATCATTCAAAGAGTGCTTCCTCTAATATTTCGGAATTTCCACAGAACGGACTCCAATTAATCCTCGTAATCTCCCCTTTTTCATTTTGCAAGACCAACACAATGTTGGACATCGCAATCATCCATCCCTCTAAAAGTTCATATTTTACGCAATGAGCTTCCCAAGCTCTTCCCGCTAAGTGTTGTGTGGTTCTTGTGCTCTGTGTTAGGGCCTCGTGCTTCTATTTAACCATTGATAATATTTCGCATGGCCTAATGTTTCGTCCTTCATCACTTTCTAGAATTCATTGTTCTCCTCTAGGGTTTTTATGTTGATGAGAACCTCTAGATCTCAGAGAGATGTTCAAGGCTTGGTCTAATTTATTCAATTCTTATTGCAGCACTTGCAGTAGTCCTTCATAAGATGTAATCTTTCTCATCACTAAAGCCTTCTCTCATTCTTCCTATTGTGTTGGATCCTTTGCACCGTCATGCACAAAGGCTCATCTTCAACTTGGTCCACCAACTTTCCTACATAGTGTATTGCTAAAGGAAATGTCTCGTGATATCTTTGGCTCTAAGTGTGGCCTGGCTCTTAAATACAATGTTATTTTTCTACACCAATTCTCTCTCCTGTGTTAGGAATGTTATTTCCCATCATTAGTTTTGATATCTTCCTAATTTCCCTAATTGTGGCAGCCTTGTCCATATTCCACCTCGCCACCTCTGTTGAGACTTTGACCAATGCATTACTCACCTATTCATCTAACATGACAGTAGGATTTACCATCATGTGTCTAGCCTAAGTTGTCTTTTTCAACCTCCTTGATAGGCATGACTTATCACACACATAAAAATTTGGCTCATCCATGTGTGTGTGCATGGACCATGACAACTACTTCCTAGTGCACACTATGTCCATATCTTCATCCATTATTTCCTAGCCATATAATTCCTTTTGTGACAAAGATGGTCTATAACCGGGTGTATAATTTTACCTGCGTCCTCTACATAACACATGGTTGGTGGAATGTGCTCTCCACTTATTCTTCTAGACCATGGCTATTTAGGAACTTAAGCTTCCAAATTTGGGACTTGTGTCTCCATTTCCTAAGTAATCTATGTAGTTGTCTCATTTGTTCCCTTTTCCTCCTCTTCTCCTTGCTTCATTTCTTCATCTTTTTGTTCTACATTCTCTAGAGGTGTAGGAGAAGTAGGTGTGCTTTCCTCTAACTCTTCCACCTCCTCATTCAACTTCAATTTCCTTCTCCTTTACGGGGATGTCTCATTTTGTATGGAGAGAGTATGGGTGATTTGCACACTGTTTACAGTAGCACCTTGAGTCCTTGTTCTCCTGAATACTCGCTTAAATATGTGCTCTCCTTGACTACATCCAAGTCCTCATCATCCCCTTCTTGTGGTTGAGGTGGTGTAGTGGCACACTCAACTTCATCCTTGTTTGTAGGATGCATTCTACCTATATGCTCCAAACCATCACTATCCTCGCATTCATCCTCTCGCTTCAATTGGCTTTGTGGGCTTACGCACTAGGATGTTCTCCATCGTGTTCTTTCCCTTTGGTGGTGCTGGTAAGTGAACTCATCTTCCACATACTTGTTATTCTCCATCTTGGGATTCAATTGAAGATACACCAATGCTGCTCTAATATCTCCCATAGCCAAACTTATTAGTTTAATGCTTAATACATTTGAAATGATCCTTTTAATATATGCACCCCACCTTGGATACACATATTTCTTTCTTAGTGTGTGGTAGTTGCAATCTACCTTATCCGTATTGAATCTGAGTCACCGCACATCTATGAACATGTGTACTGACGCCTGAAAGTACCTTGTTATTAAGGCATATGGAAACTTAAACCAAGGGATCCATGCTCCATCTTTCATGGCGAACCTTACTATATAGAAATGCTGGTATATAACATCTGATCAACTTGCCTTTCCAACCACCAAAGGAAAGTCCTTGGGGATGTACCATTATTCCTCAAAATACGTATAGCCTATCATACCATTTCTCATCCCTTTTCTTAACCCTTTCTATCATGGATTCCTCTCACAAGTACTTCGTGAAGAATTATGCAGTGACTTGTGTTCCATGGGATACTCCCATATCTTCTCGCTTTCGGTCCATCAGTACTCTGATCTCCATGAACACCAGTGACAACAGAATAGCTCCAAAGATGATCTTTCCTCATGTGTGTAATTTCTCAATAATCAAGCTTTCTACAATATAATGTGAAATGTTATAGACTACCCCTTCAAACATATTTTTTGTAATGTGCAGCCACATGGTGTTCACTTATGATCACCTTTCCTGGTCATTTAGCTTTGTAAAAAGATGCGTGACTGCTTGCACCATAAGATATTTCTTTAGTTTATCGATATCCATGTCACAAGGACCCTTTGTGTACCCCACCTACTTTCTCGGTCTCTAATATTTTGGCCTTATCTCATTTAAATCATATTTCAAATCTTCTCTTATGCCTTTCAACCATGTTACCATGGAGATGAGTGCAATCAAATTCTCGCTTGGTGTCCTGAAAAGTATAAAAATATTCATGCACTCTAGGAGTTCGTATACTGGTAAACTCCCATCTTCTTTAAGATCTTCTTGCTAGTATCATCATACACTAGTATGTCTTCCATCATGCGTTTATTTTTCTTCATGTTTAGGAACAATTCAAGATCCTTCTTATTCTCTATGGTTGGGTGATTGTACTCACTCACCTTACTTTTCCTTATCCGAGAATCCCACTCTGGCCGACAATAACCCCCTCTCGGACATTGCATTTATCAAAAAAATTCTTTTGGGAGCTATCTCCTCTTCTTCTTTGACCACCTTCTTCTCTCCCTTCACTCCTACTGTAACTTCTTTCTTGGGTGCCATTTCTACCTTGCAATCCTTTGTAGATCCTTGCCTCTTTAATTCTATAATGTGTGAATTAAACCCTATCTTGATTCAGCATGCCCTAGGTGAAATTATGTGCCCTAGCTTCTCTCTATCACCTTGCTTCACTCAAAACCTTCACCACTGGGGATGCAAGCTCTTTCTCAGACATAAATCTCTTTGTCACGATTGGTTACACACATCTCGTACCTCAATACGATCACTCGATCTTCGTACTTGGCTCCTTTTCAAATACTCTTAATCATAATGGTAAAAATGAACTCACATCTCATCCTTATATAGATTTTCAAATTTTTGATGCATTCATTGCTCCTTCACCTACCAAATATCCTCTGATTAATTGACCAATTCCATCCTTTTACACATTACATCTTCGTGCCTCAGCTATAACCTTCTAGCATGCCTTCCTACCCTCTGGTCAAAAATTCTCTTTAACGCACTTCTTTGCACCCGAGTACCTCGTCACTACACCTTCTACTGGTAGTTTCTATGGCCTCTACTTATCTCGCGTTATATTATTCCTTCATTCATCTCCATCTTTGTCACTTTTAGAGGCAATCCTTTGAATTGAGAAGAACTCGTAGTGGCTTATTCCTTTCATCTTTCAATTCCCACAATCTTGTACCTAGATATCAACAACCACCCCACACTAAAAGCATGTGCAGTCCTCTATGCATAAACATGCTTCATAAAGTAATTAGCTTCATGCACGCAAGTGCGCTTATTGCACAACACAACAAATAAATTGAAAAAAACATAACGACAAAGAAGGAAACACATTAAGGAATTACAGAATTGAAAACATAATCTAAATGGCAATATTGTCTTATTACAAACACCAAGAAGACTTATTTATAGTAGGGCTTTGGCCTACTCCCATTGAAGTAACCAGGTAGTCAAGTGTTTCCATCAAGTGCTTCTAACTAGTAAGCACTGTTTCAAGGATGTAAGTGATAAAATACGACCCTAATCAATGTACCTTAAGTTTTCCTAGATGGCGCAAGAACTTAAAGTCATAGAGAAGTACCATTTGTCCAATCTCAAACTTATTATCCCTTATGTTTCTATCATGTCATGCTTTCTACCTGGCCTTTTCTTGCTTTTGACTCCAATGTGCTATGGCTCATCACTCATCGAACTGAATTATCTTTTCCATATTTTCTTCTAAAGCTTGCTCATTTGCTAGACCTCTATCACACACAATATGCAAAGAAGGTAACATAAACTCCATAGCAATAATGACTTCGCATGCGCCAAACACTAATTGAAATGGTGTGGCTTTGTTCAACCTATAATATGTTGTTTTATATGCCCAAAGTATTGCAGATACTTTATCATCCCAATCCTTTCTTCCAACATCACAAATTTTTGACAATGTGTGGCTCAAAATTTTGTTGAAAACCTTAGCGTTCCATTTTCCTGAGGATGATAGGGTGTAGTCTTATGGTGTGAAATAATGAACTCATCCAATAAAATTCTGATTGTCTCATTAAGAAAATGTGTGCCCTTATCATTGGTCAAACTCAAAGGACATCCATACCTTGTAATAATATGCTCCCATAGAAACCGAGATGTTGTAATTGTTGTACTGATCCTTGGTAGTGCTGCTTCTACCCACCATGTCGAGATAGTTTGTGCATGCAAGTGATAATGTAGTGTGATCCAATTCTACACACAACTAGTGAAATAGGACCCAAAATCTATAGCCCATTTCTCAAATGGTTTTATGCTAGCAATAGGTCTCAAAGGTATTTTATCTCGCTAACGTGGTCTTCCAAGACGTTGACAATGATCACATGCCTTACAAAATTCCTTACAATTTTTATAGAGGGTCTCCCACCATAATCCAACGAGTAGAATCTTGTGTGTTGTGGCATCACCTATATAGTGGCCTCCTATAATTCCACCATGAGATTATTCCATAATGCCCATGCGCTCATGTTCCAATACACAACGGTGTAATATTTCATCCCGACCCATTTTGTATAAGTCACCACTAATTAATATATAAGGTGCGTGTATATATAACAAGTTATTTCTTCTCCAATGATTTCATTCCTTCTGGTGCCATCCCTGTGTGTAAAAATAAAAAATGTCCTCTAGTTCTAGATGGCATGTGTTATAACCTATATAACTATGCATTTGGCATGGTATCCTCAATTGCTTGTGCTTCTTCTCCTAACTGTATTCTTGATAAATGGTCTGGTCTAGAATTACTTTTTCCTAGTTTTACCACAACTGTGAAATCAAACTCTTGAAATAAGAGCACCCATCGACATATGCGCCCTTGTAAAATAGGCTTATTGACCAAATACTTCAATGCCATGTGATTTGTATAAAATATGAATGGTGTAGCTAGTAGGTACTGGTGAAATTTATGCAACGCATAGATCATTGACAAAGCTTCATGCTCTGTAGTTGTGTAATTTTGTTTTGCAGAGTCAGCTTCCTACTAGCAAAACAAATAGGATGATCTACAATACCTTCTCTAGGTTGAGCCAACACTACACCAATGGCTGTTCTAGAGGCATCAACATGTACATGAAATGGTTTTTCCCATGAAGGAAAACACATAATAGGCATGGTAGTAAGTTTCTCCTTTAATGTCTCGAATGTGCATTCTTTGTTGTTCTCCCCATTAGGACATACCTTTCCCTTTCAGTAACTCTTTTAAGGGTGTGGCAACTTTGGCATAGCCTTTGATAAATTTTCTGTAATATCATGTATGTCCAAAAATCTGCACACCTCACTTTGACTGGTAGGTTCCCTAGGCCTATAATGACTCAGTAACCTTCACTGGGTTAACTAACTAACCCTCCTTACAAATTATGTGTCCTAAAAGTATCCCAAATGGTGTAGAAAATATGCACTTCTTGATGTTTAAAGAGATACTAAACTTCCTACACCATTCAAACATTAAGAGTAGATTGTCACTATGGTCCTTAACTAATCGATACACCGTCCAATCATCTAAATATATCTATAAGAAGTTGTTAATAAATTCATTGAACGCTTGGACAACTATGCGCGAAAATACACCGTGCACATTTTCGGACCAAAAGGCATGATAGTATAGGTGAAGCTACCCCACTCAATAGTAAATTTAGTCTTTTCCTTATCCACGTGGGAAATCCTAACATGATGATACCCAGAGAACCCATCTATAAATGAATATATTTTGTGCCCTGTAACTCCTAGTATTTCCTCTATAAATGGCGTAGGGAATGGGTCTATTACACATGCATCACTCAGCTCCTGTAGTCCACACATGTTCTAATCTATCCATCCTTCTTGATAATGATCACCACTGGACTAACCCATTCGACTCATCAAGGGGCTTGAGAATTCTAGACTTCAAATGTTATCAATCTCTTCTTTGACCTTTTCACACAAATTGGGGTTTATTCTGTAATGCCTCTTTCTAACTGGGCATGCACCCTCTTTAAGATTTATCTTTATCTCCCCTAATGATTCATGCACACCTTTGAGTTCATGGTACCCCCTAGGAAATAGGTCTTGGTAGTCCCTTAGTAACTCTATGATTTTTTCCACTTCAGAGTATGATCAATAATATCTAATTATGGCTTCCTTAAGCTTAGTATCTATTCCAATATTCACCTTCTTTGTCTTCATAGGTTCATGATAGGCATGAGTTGTCCTATCTGCACTATCCAATACGTCATGCATTCTTGTTAAATGGTTTACATCTAGATTATCTACTTCTTCATCATCCACTAGGTAGACCATTTTTCCTCTCTCTTTCACAAGGCAAGCACATTGAAGTAATGTTGCATTGGCCCCTGGTTCTTTATCAAGACACACTCCTGAGTCCTCTTTATCTAATAATTCCTAGGAGGATTTCTTCAGCCTTGGAACTATCCCCCATAGTTAAGCACTTGATAACTTTCAATGCTTCTTCTACTAGAGGTTTTGTAGAGAAGAAGTCAAACATCTGGGCCATTCCTGTAATTAAATTCTACCAATTTCCAGTTTCTCTATGGAGTTTTGCATATACATACCAAGCACACGTGTAGCCTTGTAAAGTGGAAGAAAAGCAAAGTACACCTATAGTGAATGTGGTAAAGCTTCTTTCCCTTCTACCTAGAGTCTCTCACACTTTTGAACATGGTGCTAAACAGGTTGATTACCGTAATAAGTATTGATTTGTGTAGGTGCATTGCTCCTAAAGAACCTAGTAGTAAGAGCAATCCCAATTTCATTCCATCCTACAGATTATCCTTGTGGACCACCCACTAGCATGTTGTTATCCCACGTAGTGTATATGCTAGCATATTTCTCCTCTTTAGTGGGTCTATCCATTTTTCTTCCATGGTGCATAGGAATACCATGGGATCCCCTTCTCTGTGTAACAAGGTGCTCGAGTTGTTACCTGTCCTATTGATATAACGTGGTTTTGTGCCTTGAGGGAATATGCTCTTTACTTCATGCCCTACCAACTCATAAGTATTGTGAGCCCAATTATCACAAGAAACACTTGTAGTATCACTAATAGACTGTGTATCCTCCCACCGAATTAGTCCTTCTTTGGTTGGTTCAATCATATCTGGATCTTGGATGACACATACATAAATCCTATTTAGATCTTCTTCACATAAAGGCTCAACATAAGGCGTGAAATTTCCATCCATCCTGTCAAAGGGATAATGACCCTTTCCTCTTTATTTTCAAAACCAATGTAGCCCTTGTTGAATCGAAGATTAACATTATTCGCATAGCACCAAGGATGCCCTATTAGAGCTGGGAAGCTATCTCGATTCTCGCCGCGCTAAAACTTCAAAGTCTCCAGTGAACTTGGATCCTTGTATGGTAATGGATGCATCTTTTAAAACTCCTATGGGAGTGGCCTTAGTCCAATTAGCCATGAAAAATACATTAGAAGATGACTGCAATAGGGGTCTCCCCATTTGTATCCATGCATCCAAGGTAAGAAAATTGACTTCCACACTGTATCACTTAGCATATTACTCAATAGCCACCCATCCACAAAAAAATTCAAAGTGATTTCCTTGTCATAATCCATTGTATGAGGAGGGAAGTTTGCATGCGAGGATCTACCATCTGGTCTAAATACTTTCATGTGGAGTGTTCCCTTTAAACCAAATTCCTAAGAATGGAATGATGTTCTCACATGGCGTAACATTTTTCACACTTATCTCAAGTCATTTGTATTATTTTGGACCATCTCTCGATGCTTTCTTCATCTCCTTTAAATATTGTATCTCACCACGAAGATTCCTTAGAACTTCCAAGGTATCCTAATAAACCTCCTTCCGATAGGAAGGATCTAGGTCTTGTGCATGAAGAACCTCATCCTTAGTGATGTTAGGTTTCTGTTGTAATGCCTCCTTGGCACGTGCTACCTCAGCATGGGTCATGATCCTCACTTGTAGTGCCTCAGAATCTACTTCCATTTTGGGCATCCATTCATTATCCATAACGCACTGTATCATAACCATCCGGTGCCTTTGTTTTCTTACTTATGTTGCTTACTCAGATGCTCATATAAGTCTGGGAACTCTTCATAGCTATGGTTCTTTCCGCAAAAAGAACATGTAATATTCTAAGGACATTCACACCTATAATGGTCAGGAGATCTGCATGTATAACATGTTCCACAAGGAAATTCACTTCTTCTACCACCATGGCCTCGTCCTTTGAATCCACCATGGTATCCTCGAGCTCTTCCATGGATGCCTTCAAAACACCCCTCATTCTAATCATAGCGCGCCTAATTGTGCTTCCGGTCCTAATGCTCATTCTATCCTTTAGAGTTATCTAAAACTCCTATCTTCCATACACCAATATTTATAGCATCATGGATCTATCCAATCAATCGACAGTCCTCCATGTCATGAGTTCTAGACTGTAGATTTTACAAAGTAGCTTGAAACATTCTTCTTTATCATGTGTTGTAATAATGGACATCGGATAACATCATGGTTTAAGTGGCATATCTCACAATCCATCAATAATGAGCGTATTGTTTTATGAGGACAACTATCCTTTGTGTGACCCTCTACTTCACAATTTGTACACCAAATTCTTGAGTGCATTTCATGGGCTGAATTTGCTGATAATTTCTCTAGTTATTTTTCCATAGCTGCAATCATGCCTCTAAGAATGGGCTAATGCCAGTGTCAATACTCCCAACTACCTCAACACATAGGGCTGCTTCCAATGCCTCACATGGATCAGTATATGTCTTATGTGACAACACCCTCCTAAATGGTGTAATCAATCCCCCAACAAACCATTATGCATGCTAGCTTGCGTGAATATCATAAGAAAGTTTAGATAGAAGCATTTTAAAATGGGCATCATACTCACACACACTTTTAGTAGTGCCTTGCTTAATATCCTTGAGTGCACTTATACTCTTCTGCTCAAATTCAGGGATATGAAACTCTTTTAAGAACACATCCTTCAATGTTGCATAATCCATGTAAGTCTAATCAGGGTCAAACTTTTTGTATCAATTGTGTGTGCACGCCCTTGTAATGTAGTAGCAAATTGGCTTGCCCTACACTCAGAAGTTGTGAGTCCTTTTGTGCACCAAAATATTTCACACATATGCACATGTTCAAAAACATCTTCTATTCCCCTATACTCTAGAATACGAAGAGACATTTACATATAAATATTCTCGACGTTGGTATGGACCTTCCCACCGATCCGTAACCTCCAAAGTGTTCCCCTACCTCTGACAAAACCTCCGATCCACCCGAACTAGAACTTCCCATGCCTTCGATCCTGGACTCGTAGCCGGAATAGGTCATATAGACGTACTAACCTATGCTTTGACAATAGTAATATACTGAACCCCATTAGTCTATGAAGTAGTTCCACTTCCGTAAGAATACAAAATTTAGTGCACTCATATTTTGTGCGGACGATGCACTGAAAACATGCCTCCAAATAACAATGAAGGTGTCTACCCCGCCATTGATGTACTTGCTCTCTTACTTCCCAAAATTACCTACCGATTACTTTTCATATTAGATATTGGAAAACCAAGCATAAGGGCTAGGTTACTGTGGATTCGATACGTGCCCGGGCCCGGTAGTCTCTGCTATAGTGCTTTTCATGAGGCGAGGGGATCCTGTCATGCTTTCCAAGATGGGGAGATCTTGATGCTCTGCTCCATGTCTTCTACGTGAGCTTCAAATCCTTCATGATCTATATCTCTCCTCAACACCATACTTTCTGTAATTATATGTTGCTTCTCTATCTCCCTCTTGCGTGCTTCATTATACTTAATTTGTCTTTATTCTCTTTACCTTTCTACCGCTTAGGTCTGCCATCTTTCACTAATCTTGTTCCTTCCCTTGCATGTGGTGGGGTTTAGTTAGCCATCACTTATTCTCTAGGTTCAAAGTTACCATTAGGATCTTGATCGCGGTGGAATCCTTGTAGGTAAGCTCCTTGTGGATGTCAAAATTACTAGAATTTAGCTACCTCTGGACACATAATTGGAAATTGATTATTCCAAAATATAACTATTCAAGATATAACAAAACCACGTATCCACAAATCAATTCCAAATCAAATCAACATCATAAAGGCTTTGGAATTCTTCCTCCATCTAGACAAGTGTGTGATACCTCTAATTTTATTTCGATTCATAAGCAACCACCACTCATATAATTCTATTGGAAAGAAAGTGAAAAATCTCTCATATAAGTTGTCATATAGATTATGTTCCACCCAAGTGTGTGCATTAAACTCAGATCCAGTGTTGAACCTCTATGCATATTCTTCTTCTAGATAGCATATCCATTCTTCAATACTTGCTAAGGTCAACCGGTATGTCTTCATTATGAACCATCCTAAAAACAATTGAAAAAGAGGTCTTAGCAATAGAACCAATGATGCAACCTAGAATTTAGTGATACAAACCCAATGAAACCCTAGATGTGCTAGCACATCACTCATCCTAAACTAAGCGCTCACCTATAGTGTGCAAAGCTACTAGGTCCCTCTTTAGGGTTGTTGTAGCAGGATGTTAGCATGATGGAGACTTAACATATATAGTTCTATTACTAGCTCATCATTCTATAGAGTATACCAGATCTATATCTAAGGAAAAGCATAATTAAGTACTAACGATGATGAGATAAAAACATACTAGATTGAGATACACATAGAACTAACACTTAGTTTCAGCCAATTTCTTCCATTATATTAACTACAATAAATTTACGGTGCTTCATTACAATATCGTAGTAGTATGCGTGTAACATATTTAACAACATATCTATGTATATCCCAATCTCCTCTGTGTGTATATCTACTACAAAGTTTACTACATATATAAGGGTGGGGAATTTCCTTCACTACTTATTCATTCCAAAATAGGTCGCATGCTATTCTTATCCAACACACCTTTACAAGCATGCTATTCTTATCCAACATGCCTTTACAAAACTAGCCAAACATGTAAGCGCTAACAATAGACTACTACTGTAACTAATACAAGTAGAAAATCTATTTTCATCTTGTGTCTATGCAAATTGCTTCATATCCAATCCTCCAAAAATAGCCAATGTGTGGTGCGTGCGTCCTTGCCTTGTTTGTGTGACCTACACACCATCTCTAAAAATAAACCTTAATGAGAAAAATGGCCAAGTCCCGAAATCAACTTCTATTCTCAGTGCACGTGTTCTCCTATTCATTCGCACCTTTGAATATGACCTACTTTCCCACGTGGAATTCTTGTGTGCTTTTTGTCAATTGTTCTTTGATCAACATCCATGGTTCACTCGAGGTGTTGGGCTTAGCTTCAAAAATGGTGTAACTTGAACTGATAACAATTTTTGGCACACAGGTGGGACAAATTTTAGCAATCTAGAACATAATTTTGATCTACTACATTGAAATTGGTGTGTGATTCAGCAATATTTTTCCTTTGGAGGAAAGAAGCAACACATTTGGAAACTCCTAACTTAAAATCTACTAGTTTTAGTAGTGAATTATTTTAGTTTCATGAGAAGAGTTCAAACAAGATAAAGGATAACAAGTAGAGAGACTTTTGAATACTTGAATCGTCATTAAGGAGAAGAAGAAGTGGAAGATCATTTCAAAGATTACGCTCACCTCCAAATAGAGTTCTCTCTACTCCTCCTCCTGGTAGACCTTTCTTGTTGTTTTCTAGGGTTCTTAGACCCAAAAATTCATGGCCCATCAAATAAATAAGCAATTTGTGACCTTTAATGGTAGTAGTCCCTTGATTTGAATTCCCAACATGACATAGCACTATTTTCCTAAAGAGAATTCCATTTTTATTGGTGAAAATTTAACTACCCCTATTGAGCACATCTCAGATATTGCTAATGTTTTTTTAGTTCATCTTGTTACTGAAGATGATGTGGCAGTTAGGATCTTGGCCTCATATTTCAAAGGAAAAACATTACAGTGGTATAGGATTCTACAACCTACTTCTATTCATATATGGGATGAACTTGGAGAGAATTGGAAAAACTAACAAATATCAAAAGGGCCCTTTATGAGGTGATGATGGACTTCAACTTCAGGTTTCAAAGGACATGGGAAATAATTCCACTCCTCCTCAGGCCATCTCCTCAAGGTGATTTTTTAATATTTTTAGAGAGATATTAATTCGATATTGTAGTAAATATTCAGGTAAAGAGAGTTATGGTTTTCCTACTACTTATAAAAAAATTATTTAGGCCAATAATTATTAGATTCAATTTGGAAAAATATCCCTTAGACCCCCAACTTCTCTTGTCCCAAACTCGAGTCCAAATCTAGTTCATCTCACCTCGCATCTAACTCTTCCATGGGATAGATGATCTCAAAGTCTTGATCAAGAATATGTCAAACGAGATAGTTTCCTCGAGAAGCAACAAAATCAAGCTCCTAGGCCCTACTAAAATCAAAATCAAGGATATCAACAACAAAATTACTATCCAAATAAGGGGTATAAAAATAATTACCAGAAAAGTAGGTTTCATGGTGCAAATCCAAACATTATTACCTCCACAACATACACCTTCTCCTAGCTTGAGAAAAGTTATCGTTCCTATTAAAAATAATATGATTCAAGGGTATTGATGGTGTTTCCCTTGTAATCAATCATGTGATCAGAATTATTTTGAAAATTGTGTGAATGGTTGGGATCTTATGGTGCAAGGTTATTTCAATAAAAAAACCAATGATGAAAGTCCCAAATACTAATGTTGAAGAAACTCGAGAAGATGGCCCCGAGACCAATATTATTTTCTTTGGGGCTAATGAATTCTATGTAGTCACTCAAGTCATGGATCAATCAAACAAGTTGAAAAATCCACGTGGTAGATAACACAAGGTTAAAGAAAAGGAAAATGGATGTAAGGTATCCTCCTCTTATTTCTCTAGTTCCACACGCCATTCCTAATCGATCATGGACTCAATTACATTTTCAGCCTCATCCAACTTGTTGTGGAGCAATCAAAAGTCACATAATGAAAAAAATTCCATGGGATATTCAAAACCCACATAACATTGTAGACCCAAGGAATGAAATTTTTTTGCAGAACATTTCAAACCCACATATCAAAGAAATTTTGTGAATAGAGAAAAGAAACAAATAATATACTTGCTCCTTCATTGTAAAAAACCGCAGTATTCCTCTCAACATTGTGGATTAAATGAAGGAGAAAAATATTAATGTCACAATGTGGGATGCCTTTCCTATCCCATCTCAAAGGGATCTCTTCCAAGAGGCCTTGAAGAAACTTCCACCTCTAGAACTCACCATGCACAAAACTGACTCCATGGTCACTATTTGTCATCAAAAGGAGGAGAAAGTAAGAAAAGATAAAAAAACCTCCTCCCTTTTATATATCATTGATTATTGCAAGCATCTAGTACATAATTATATGATATATTTAGGATCCAACACCTCTATGATTCCTAAGGAGATAGAAAAAAATTGGGAATTGAGTATACTCGAATCACTAAGGGTGTTTTACGATTGGATGGTAATACGATTAGAAGGGTTGGAATAATCAAAGGCCCCGAGGTAATCTTCCATGCATGCCCTATGCTAACCATTTCTCAAGAAATATTAATTATAGATCCTCTTCCTCTCATTTCTATTTTTTTAAAGAGACTTCAAATCCAAGGTAGGATATTACTTGTCGTCATATTGGTCTCATATGCTCTTGAAGACGGGGTATGAGACTAAGTTTACAATTAAAGTCGATCCTATCTAAACTTACCATGTTGAAGTCCATAATCCTAGCCCTATAAATTAAATAATTATGGTGTAAGTAAAAATAAGAAATGATTCAAGAACCAATTGAAGCAGTGCATTCATCACAATTAGTCCCTCATCTCATGTTAGATGAGTGGGATAAGGAAAGGTATGAATTTAATCCATATGACACTGTTGCTAAGATAGGTCTAGGTACTTATTGCATATAAGAGGAAGGATATTTTATCCCAAGTGTATTAAGATAAAATGAAGAGGATTCTAAAGGCCTATGGAAAATGTTTTATGATGGTTCTAGGAGTAAGAATGGAGTTGGGGCAGGTGTTGTTTTTATCTCTTAAGGGGTAATAAGATTATGTTTGCACATAGGCTTCAATTTTCATGTTCTAACAACATACTTGAGTATGAAGATTTATTTTATGGACTGTTGTTAGCTGAGAAGATGTATATTAAGATTTTACATGTGCTTGGGGATACTGAATTAATTTTCCCCAAGTGAGAGGAAAGTGTGTTGCAAGAATGATATATTAAAGGCTTCTAAACATAGAGTATAAAAGAAATGGTGTACTAGAATTATACAAATATAATTCATACACATCATATGATAAAAGAAGATAAATGTGAGACATAATAACACAAGCCAAGGGATAGATACTACTCACCCTCAACTAGATATTATTTCTTGAGAACAAACAATCTCTCACAGTCATTAGGAAGGACGTGAATACATTACACAGTTCAACATAAGGGTTTTTATGGACTTAGAATGCTTAGAAACTAATTGGATAGAGTTTATTTACATTCAAGAGGGGATACCTCACTTGTAAAACTCATTACAATTTTATATAAGGAGTAGAGAGGAGAAGGGATCTGAAGATGCCTTATGAAATACTTAACCTACTCAACCCTTCCAAACATCCCCAGAACTAGCCCAAGAGGTAATATCCCACTCTCATGTTGACTCCCACCCATGGGGGCACCTTGAATTGTAATAAAACCTAACATGTTTTGAATTTGGATAAGATCTAACTTATATCAATGGATTCCCATGAAATCAGGGCATATGGATGAGGGATGACCTACTAAATGTCCATTTCTAGCCATAATCATTCATTAGACCACTAATGAAAACTCATTTCTTGTCAAACAAACCATTCAACCCATTTTATTAGAGGGAAGATGAGAATTACTATCCAAGAAGAATCATGAGATACAAGAAATCAAATAGAAGTATTTGAAATTGATTCATGCATTAGTTGATGGTGACAAAGACTCAAAATGGCCTAAACTTCCATCATTAAAATATTCCAAATTCCTTCATCATCTTGCTCACAAATTAACATTTAGTGAAACCCTCTAAGAAATGATTTTAATAAGACCAGTCTCATATAAGAAGGAGCTCTGGACCAAAATATATGACATTTTGAAGATTCCAAAAATGTCGTGAAAAATCCTTTGTTCCACGGAGTTTTTAGCCTTTGTTGATCATCTTTGTTCAGTAGCTTCATATTTTTCTCATCCCATAGATTTATTCTTGAAATGCTTTGTCCTTAATAAATGATCAAACACTCTAACTTGAATATTCTTTCAACTACTTGTAGCCTTATGTTCTTGTCTCACGAGTTCATCGTATTCCCCATACTCCAACTTTGTTTACTTTTATCATGTGGAATTGAAAACTTCATGAACAATTATTATCTCAATTCCACTAAAAACTAAAATTTCCACTTTCATGGAAGACTAAAATTTTAAATTGAACTCCATGAAACACTATCCTATCCTAGTAATGTCACGAAGTACTTAGCCCTTGTTCCATAACTTCTAAAACCCGTAACCATGTCCCTTTGTTTCATGGATTTTTAATCAGAAACACTACACTTTGAGAATTTGTGAAACACATGTAGTTATTTGTTCCATGACTTCAAAAATTAGTCATATTCAATTTTTTTTTCCTTTTCCTCGTAGTTTCTTGTTGTACCTTTTTCTTGCATCAAGGCTTCTACCAAGCGGACTACATGCTTTATTGTGCGAATTAACCAACTCCATGGAATTCCATATTTTCCAAGTCCGCGTAACACTATGATTTCCATTTCATGAAGCACTAATATTTTCACCAATTCCAAAGACTAACCTTTTAACACCTTTGTTTCATGGCTTTTGACCATGTAAATTTCATAAAACATTATTTTCTAGCTTATTTATTCTGCGGGTATTCAATCTAGATTGGACTAAGTTTCAAACTTGGATGAGTTGTTCAAAATAATACGGGGTGTTATTTTAGACAATAATTTGTATTCATTTTATAACTAGTGATTTGAAAATAAGTAGGGTCCAAAATAGGTACCATGCTTATTTTTGGGTCACTAGTTATAAAATGAACACCAACTATTGTCCAAAATAGCACCTCCATGTGTTTTTTAACAACTCATCTAGGTTTCAGAACTTAGTTAGCTCTAGGCCAAGACCTAGGAATGAAGAAGTTAGAAAATAAATGTTTTGCAAAATTTACAAGGTTGGAAGTCATAACAAAGAAGTTAAAATGTTAGTAAACTCGGCATTGGTGAAAACCTTAGTGCTTCACGATATGGAAAAGAAAATGTTACATGGAATTGGAAAAAATGGAATTATGGGGAGTTGGGTAATTTTGCATAACAAATCTTATAGTCCACTTAGGAGAAGACATGATGAAAGAAGAAATGGTGTAGTGAGACACCGTAAGGAAAGGGCAAGAAAATTTTAATATGAATAAGTTAGGAAGCCCTATAACAAAGAACTATGTGTTCCATGGATTCTCAAAGTGTATTCCATGGATTTCAAAAGCTATAGAACAAAGGGACATGGTCATGGGTTTCCAAATCCATAGAACAAGGGATAAGTACTTTGTAATATTACTAGGATAATATAGTATTATGTATAGTTCAAGTTAAAATGTTAATCTTCTATGGAAGTGGAAAATGTAGTGTTATTTGAAAGTTAGAAAATCATTTTTCTCATGGATTTTCAAGTCTCGGTAACAACAGAAAACAAAACTGGATTCCGTAGAATACGATGAACCCAGAGGAAAAAAATATAAGGCTATGTGTAGTCAAAATAATTTATGAGTTAGAGTGGTTGTTCATGGATCAAGACCAAATTTTCCAAGCATAAATATGTAGGAAGAGAAAATATGAATCCTTGTGACAAAGAGGTTATGAGAAGGCAAAAAACTCTACGAAACAAAGAATTAATGCGAAATTGTTGATAATCTTTGAAACATCATATATTTTGATCCAAAACTCTTTTCGACATGAGACTAGTCTCATTAGAAGAATTTTTCATAGGGTTTCACTAAAAATTAATTTGTTAGGGGAATGATGAAGTTATTTGGGAGATTTTAATGATGGAAGTTTGAGCATTTTGATTCATGTCACTATCAATTGATCCCCAAATCAGTTGTAGATGATTTTGTTTGATTCATTTTATCTCATGATTTTTCTTGGATGGTATATTCTCATCTTCCATCCACAAAAATGGTTTAAATAGTCTGTGTGACAAGAGATGAACTGTCATTATTGGTCTAGTGTATGATTATGGCAAAAATTGGAAATTTGACATCTCATCCATCATCTATCTCCACCGATTTTATGGGAATCCATTTATCTAACTTAGATATTATCCACATTCAAAATATGTTAGGTTTTATTACGATTGAGGCACCCCCATAGGTGGGAATCAACATGAGAGTGGGAGATTCTCTCTTGGGGCAGTTTTGGGGTGGTTCGGAAGGGTCAAACAGTTAAGAATTTCATGCAACATATTTAGATCACTTCTCCTCTCTCCTCCTATAAAAATGTAATGATTTTTACGAGGATCCTCTCTTGAATGCAAAGAATTTTTTTCCAATTGGTTTCGAGTGTTACGAGTCTATACGACCTTTATGCTAAACTTTGTAATGCATCTACAACCTTCTCAATGATTGTGAGATATTGTGTGTTCTAAGGAAATAATATCTAGTTAAATTTGATTACTATCTATCCCTTACCTTGTGTTATTGTGTATTACCTTTCTCTATTTTATTATATGATGTGTATCAATAATATTTTCATAATTCCAGATTATTATGTCTTTTATATAGAATATTAAGGGTTGTTAGAGTTTAGTGTAGATTATTTTCCCCCATTTTAGTTTTCTTCACCCTTTTCTTGATATCGTAGTGAGTGACCCCTTCATACTTTGGTGTATAACCATTTTTTTCAAATTTTAGTAATCTATCTCCTTCAACTTTGTAGAAACTTTAGCGAGATTAGAGTAGTGGTTAGTCTAGGGTTATAAAGGGAAGTATGTAGGAATTTTTTGAAGGTTTATGTAGACACTAAAACATGCATTTGGGTACATTTCTAGGTCCTAATCACATATTACTATTCATATGATTTCTAAGAGAGAAAACTAGTAATTGACATATATTTTTGGCCTCTTTTTCATATTTATGATTTCCTCTTTGGTCTTACAAACCCCACATCCTATTCTAGTCTTCATTTATTTATCTTTATTAAATCTAAACACTAGCGCCCAGCCAAGATGTTAGCACCTTGAAATCCTCATCCCCTCTGGGTACCCCCAACCACTTTGTATCTTACTTGCCCCTTTTGGGCCTCTTTTATCTTTTGGGAATCTTGTTTTCTTATGGGCCAGCATTTTAGTTTTCAATTACGAAATTACAACAAGGGGATCATAAAAATACAAAGATATGTGATCATAATAAGGTGCCAAGATCTAAGCATATACTATCACTACCTAAGGTTGCATCTAAAGGAATTATAATACCATCAAAACATCCATTTATATATCATTAAAGGGACAAGGGACTATATTTTCTACATACACTTCATAGGAGGGGAAATTTATTTCTCCATAAAAAAATCGACTTACATTGCTACATCTAGATATTTCTTGTTATCATGTGGATCTTGCACAAGATCCTCCTAGGGAACAATTCTACACACACACACATAAAACTACATGGATTTTGAGATGTATTAAAGTTATCGGTTGTAAGTTCACTCTATTAGGTGGTTATCGGGCCGGTTTAACTCCCCATTTGTATATTTTTATTTTTAGGATTTGATGTGTTTCGGGATTTTGTAAGAGATCATTTATTTTGTAGGTTATAGGATGATTCTGCAGGACATAGTGCAACACATAGGCGATCAATAATCAAGGTTAGCGATATTGGTTCAACACAATAAAAATAATATTCCAACCATTTTTGCAATCACATGCACCTAGGAGAAGACTTTAGCACCTAGGTGCCCCTAACCTAGTCCAGAACCCGGTCTACACATATCCAACAATTGCAAAATTTATCGGGCATGGTTACGAAAGTTTCCTCCTCTTTTTCATCAGTCTTCAATTCTAGCATACTTCGTGATCAATTGCAAAATATACAAAATCTTCTATTCCCTCTCTTACACCTGGGGTTTTATATTTCTTTAACTTATTACTTAGGTCAAATTTGTACTTTAGTGTTTTATTTATCACATGTGACTATGCAGTTATAGTACTAGGATTTCACAAAATTCAATATTTTTAAAATCATTTGGTGAACTCCACTCATGATCAGTCCTTCACATCCTTCTTTGGCATACCATATTTTCTATTATGGCTTAAAAGGTTCATTAAATATATTTTTCTAAATTACTTCAAATGCATTCACCTTACAGAGTGGTTATTCAAAAATCCCTAGACACCATATTTCTCCCTAAAGATACACCACTCGCTCAAGTAAGAGCAATTTTTTATCATCTCTTCGATGACCCTAGCCTTCATGATCCTCCATCCAATAAACCCATCTTAGATTCAATTCAAGTCTTGCATTATTTATTTCAAGACAAATTTCAGGCTATGGAATCAATGATTATATCTCTTAAATATGAAATTCAACATCTCAAGGATGCTTCTCAAGCCCATGCTACTTCTTCTACTTTTATGTCTCCTACATGTGCTCATATCAATGAACCTCAAGTCTTACCATTACCCACACCTCTCAAGTTTGAGCTCAATGCTAAGCAACATGACATACTTCTTAAGATCCTTAGTCATAAATTGGTCAGTCTTCCACCTATTCATTGTTATCCTCCTTATCGGATTGATAACTATCAAGGTATCCCATTTTATAATTATCATCACATCAATAGACATCATGAAAATAATTTATATACTTTAAAATGAAGAATCAAACATCTTGAGCATCAAGTATTTATCTAATTTGTTACAACATTTTGTTGCATGCTCATCCACACATGCTACATCCAAATGGGCTACTAAATCTACTCCTTCTATGTCTAATGAGCATCATGCCATCACTTCTAATGTTTCATCTTCATCGATCAAGCGCTACCTATTCAGCTAATTAAAACTAATTATCCTCCTCTAAAGATCAATATAGCACCTCCTCCACTCAATTCTTCTACTACATTACTGAATCCCAAATAAGAAACCAATCACTAAGAAAGACCAAAAAACTCTAGCTGGCCTCTTTCGACTTCCTCCATTCAAGGTCCCTTCACCACCTCCACTTCAACAACCAATCATTTTTGTCAAGGAAACTACTCCCTACATTGATCCCTTTAGCAACATCGACTAGATCTACACTTCTCATACAATTTGGGGGTATCGTGCTTACTTCTCCCCCTTTTAACATCGTCAGTGTCGACCAATTCTATTGTTACACTTTGTGCTTCATATTTCATCTTTCTAGCATCATTACACAACTTGTATCATCATTACCCTATGATGCACTCTAGTTCCATGGTTCATACCTAACTCTGCTAAGGGTCTAAATATGAATTGAACCTCACACCATTCCACATTCAATGCTTTACACTTCATGATTGAATCTTTATAGCATACACATCTTTTAAACCATTACCCTATGTCACACTTTGTTGTGATACGGTTAACATTGACTATTAAGGGCATACTACATACACGAACCTCACACACTACACTATTCATGAAACATATTTCTAGTGTCACATACTCACATAACACACTACCCTATGACGAGCTCTAGTTCCATGATTCATACTCAAATGTTGAGGGTCTAAATCTGAAATGAACCTGACCTCATCTCATACTCTTCACACTCTATGATTCATTATATATCTTTCCAGTGCACGTGTTCAAACCATTTCTTGATGACACACTCTTGTTTTATCGTTCATTCTTGATTGTTGAGGGGTATTTTCTAAAGGAACCTAATTTCACTCATACATACACATTCGTTTAGGGTGCATGTTGCTCTATCACATTCATCTTTCATTCCATTCCATTTCACTCAATCAAAACATACTACATATCTCGGTTATATTTACTCTTGCTTACTTATGCTTACATGTACATTTATTATTGTTACTATGTTAGTCGGATATTTTGTATGTCATTATCTTTCCTATATACAAATGCACCTTCACTTTTTCTTAAGTTGTGAATGTAGACTTCCTACATATATTTACATGTAACATTGATGCTTGGCATTATAACTCTTACCAAATTCCCACCGAGGCTCCTGGGGCATCTACATTTGTACACATCACAGGTGTTATTATTCTATTACATATTACTCTTCACTTTTACTAGCACACTACTCTATCGGTATATATATATATATATATATATATATAGGTCTTGACATAATTTTTATCTTTCTAACGATGCTAACGGGTGCTTCATGTGTAACATTTGCTTTGCAAGAACTATTTTCCACCATGGTTGTCGATGCTTTGTTTGCTATTATACGTTATTATTTTCAAGAGATTTTCCCTATGTCTTGTTTGATCATTGTTTGTATACTTTTAGCCGCTTCATCCCTCATTGTCTTGAAACACTATGAGAAAATTACCATGATTACGAACTCACTTCTTGTGGTTTGTATTGTCTTCTTGGTTTCTAGTTTACACATTATCTTCTATATGCATATTCATCTTGTTTTAATTAACATATGTTTTCCAGCCACTTTTTTTGCATGTGTCATGGTTTCTACCATGCACATTCCCTCCTACTGGTATCCATTTCAGGATCAATGTTTGGTCCTCTCCCTGGGCTACATCCTCCTAGTGACATTGCATGCACCTAAAATGAGGGATCATACATTGGGTGAATCAATCAACCCATTCAACATTACACATTCATAATTTAGACCTTCATAGTACGGAACATATTAGCCTCTAGTTACAAAAATGTCCCATAATCGACTCCTCAACACAAAACAAAAACCACTTGCCTGATATAGACATGATTTCTTGGGTGCTCCCGATCTTTCCCCGGGCACCTATGACTGGGGGGGAGTTACACGATTTTTCTCATATCAAACATAGTTTTTAGTAGTTTATAGAGCATTTTGTGTAGTATAGGCACAATCCTCTAGTAATCATAATGCATTCTATCTCCTTTTTCTTATTTTTCTACTTGGATCAAACAGAGCAAAGAAATATCACACCATCTGTAATGGTGTATAAATTTTAGGAAACAGTTAGGGATGGAGAATAACACTAGACCTTTCTCCCTAACACTTCTTTTATCATGACATGAGAACAAACAAAAACCTCGCACTTGGCGTGAGATCCCTTGAAATCATATCTCTTTTATAGCACTTCATGACACTTTCTATCTATTTCAATCATCACAGTTCGGTGTGCACATGTTACTTTTACTACTTTTTCATGTTTTTACACACTTTTACATATTTGGATCAAATTTTTCATATACACATATTTGAATACTCTTTTTATCTTCCTTTTACGGTTCATTCTTATGAGAAGCATATAACACATCAAGCACTAGTGACAATGACAACAAGTACACCATGACACAACACATACACTTCACCCCTAGGGTCATATATTCTTATTTAGCTTCCAAACTTCATTTTATCACTCCACACTTTTTCTTGTATCCTTGGCACACTTTCACCACAAATCTACATGGTTATCAGGTACACATCTCTTATCTAGTTCATGTTATTGAAAATTCACTCAACAACATAAAGTGGGGAAAATATAGACACTAAATCATGCACTTAGGTACATTTCTAGGTACTAATCACATACTACTATTCCTATGATTCCTAAGAGAGAAAATAGTAATTGACATCTATCTTTAGCCTCTTTTCTATCTTTCTGGTTTCCTCCTTGGTCTTACATTGATCCATAGGGATCCAAAATGACTCTAATTTATCAAATCAGCCAACACAAAGAAGAAAAAAATATACACGGAGGTTCTATTTGTTTAGTGATAGGATTGCCACCCTATGCAGGGCGACGGTCCTAGGACCGTTGGTTTGCATTGGGTAGTGGTCTTGGCTCTTGTGGACAGAAAATAAAATATGACATGAACAGTCCCAAAATTCCAAAGGGTGTCCATGTCTCTTCTTCTTGCATGACTTTTCCCATTCTCCAGTGCATGGGAGAACATGAGAAAGACTATAAATGCATGTTATGGAAGAGAACAAAGGCATCGAAGCATGAAGCAAGTGAGTAAGAAGCTCTTAGTGTTGGAATTGTGATTTGTAGAAGCAAGGAGTAATTGAGTCAGAGTAAGCAACTGGGAGGAAGTGTGAGATATTATCTACTTCTCTTTCATACTTATTGTAATTTTTGTACTTATTATTGAATTGGCCAATAAAAGAGGGAAGAAAGAGCAATTTCCATTCCCGATTGGTTTTCCTCCTATAGAGGTTTTCCGGGATAAAATTGTTGGTGTATGAGTCTATAATCTTTCCCTTTCATTAGCATAATTTAGCATAGGCATATTTATTGCATTTTATTGCATTGTCTTTTATTTAATAATGTGCAACATGTGCACTCTAGTCTAGTGACTTGCATTCAATATTGTTATGTTGGATAACATTCAATATTGGTATTAGTAGTAATTACATGTGCATGTGAGATGGGTCTTATCATCTCGTAGTTGGTGCCTGATAGGGTGTCATGTCTATCCATATGAGGTTGTCTAATATCTATAAATATTACAGCTCTTGCATTGTTATGTAATTTGATTTCATGATCAATAATATTTGTGAGGCTTCCATCCCTCTTTGGTCATTGCAATCTTATTCTATTCTATCATTTGGTATCTAAGCTATACCATTATTATCATTTGGTATCAGAGCTATACCATTATTATCATTTGGTATCAGAGCAGGTTCTATCCAAGCAAGGTTGAAGAGGAGCACTATTGGAGAGGATCCATTGGAGAAGAAGATCTGCATCAAAGGAGAGCCATTGAAGCATCCCGTAGCCTCCATTCCTTCTAAGTATCCCTCAACTAAAATTTGACCTATCCACTTATTTGGAAGGTAATTTTTTTATTAGTCATTGACATAGCCAATTGATCCAACATATTGGCGGAATATTTTAGATTTGGAGATCTTTAAAAAAAAAAAAAAAGGAGAAAGATCTTGAAAAAAATGCAGATCTAAAAAAAAAAGATTTTTGAAAAAAGAGAGATCTTGAAAAAAATTGCAGATCTAAAAAAAAAAAAAAATCAGATCTGAAAGTGGAGGTGTGAAGAATTCGGGAGCAAAGGTTGAAGCAGTCCCATCAACAAAATTCCAGCAGATAGCTCTTAGAAAAAAGGACATAAATTTTTCATACAATGTCAGATTGATGTTCTATTTTTTTTCTAGAAAGATAAGAAGGAGGTGCATAAATTTGCAATTTACATTATCTTCAGATTCGGCCTCTACATGTGATGAAAAGTCTGTACAAGTCGGATCATTTTTTCTGAAAAAATCAGATCTAGCTGGTAAATTGGTAAGATCTCAAAAAATAAGATTCCAATTCTTCTGAAATTTTGTGGGTTTCAAGAAAAATATTGTATGATGCTGCTGTAAAATTTTTAGAAAAACCTAGATCATGGTTTGTGAGAAAAGGTGAAAACAATATTCAGATTGTTTGTTTGGATCTTGGGAACAAACAGGTCAGCGGTTCAATTCCCACTCTCTCCATATTTTTTATTAAATTATTTTTTTGGAAAATTTGGAGAAATTACTAAATTTTGGGAGATTTCCAAATTTAGAAGCTCACCAAACACATTTAGAGCCACCACTAAATTTAGCGGAAAAACACCTATTGGGGGTAAAAATATTTTTGGCCTAAATTGTGTATTTTGTGATTCTAGACCCTTTTTTTCTAAAAAGGGGGGACACAAAAACTTCATTTTGATGTAATTTTAGAGCATGTTGTACTAATATTGGTACATAAAGTGAAAAAAAAAAAAATTGTAAACTTTTTATTTTATGTTTGGTTCTATCACACGAGATCTTTGATCTCATAGCGGTCGGTATATATACGGTGCCTGCAGGAAGCACTTACGGGTGATGCCATCGTGACTACTACTACAGCCCTTAACGCCTAACACATCTGCCTAAACATTATGTGGGCATCAACCCTATAAAATCGACGGGGAGTAATAAGGACACAATACACACACATTTGAGCCCTCCCATCCATTTGTGCTTGCACAAACCCCTCTCTGTATTGTCTAAGTACCACGTACTAAATTATTTCACGTGCATTAACACCTCTTTCCATACTGACAGGTATATTGAAAGGGTGATCTTCTTCCACATACCGACGGGTATATCGGAAGGGAGTGTATATAGAAAGGTTTGGTATATCGGCCTGACGGTATATTGAGAGGGAGACCATAAACCTGGAGTGATAAGAGCCTTACCCTTTGTCAAAAATTCAGAGTTTTAGAAATTCAAATTGCAGAAATGGGTGCACAAGCACCAAAGTTCTTCTTGCCAGATTCACAACTGCTTAGAGGAGACAACTATGCTGCATGGAAACCGAAGATCAAGATGTTACTTGAGTTTGAAGACCTATGGACAGTTGTAGATGGAAAAACAACAAGATCACTTGATGATGGAAGACAACAAGTTTAATTTGACAAGGCCAATCAAAAGGCCAAGTTGATCATCTTGTTTAGCATAATAGATGATGTGAAACTCCACATTAGAGATGCCACATTATCCAAGGATGCATGGGATAAGTTGAGCACAATCTATGAGGCAAAGAACAAGAATTTCATCCTCAACCTACTATCACAACTGCATACTCTCAAGTTCAAGCACAATGAGAAGGTTGAAGTTTTTTTGAGATGAGTTGCTACTTTGAGGGCATCTCTATTGGCATTGGGAAAAGAGATAAGTGATGAAGACCTCGTACCAATTGTGTTGCGAGCACTTCCTCCTTCCTACAAAATCTTTGTGACAACTATCAATATGAGTGAACACACAGTCACCTTTGAGAAGTTGGTCAATCTACTTCAACAAGAAGAGGTAATGAACAACAAATATCATGAAGATGAGCAAGCACTATCTTCCAATCATAAAGGAAAGGGGAAATTTCAATCCAATCACAAGAAGTCCCAACAAAATCAAAGTCAACAAAGGTACCAAAGTCAACGAGACAACACCAAGAAGTGTCCCATTTGCAATAGAGGGGGACATGACATCAAATATTGTTGGTACAATTCCTACAAAAAGGGTTCATCAAGCAATTCAAAACCCAATAACCAACAGGGTAACAATAATTCAAATCAAGGGAAGTCCAACAATAACAACAATCAAGGGTAGAAAAATGGTAATTGGGAAAACCCAAACAACAAGGGTACATTTCCAAACATGAGGATGATTCAGATGAAGGACACCACATGTATTCTATTCAATTTGATGAAGAAACCAAGTCCACACAAGATATCTGGTATGTTGACTCGGGTGCAACTCGACACATGACTGGACGCAAGGATTGGTTCTACACACTACGTGACTCACCTAACAAGAACCATGTGTCATTAGGTGATGACTCATCATCTGATGTCAAGGGATTGGAAACATTTCACTACCTCTTGGAAAACATGACTAAAAATCACGGATGTATTGTATGTACAGGTTGACCAAGAATTTGCTATCGGTTAGTCAACTCCTTGATCACAACTTGAAGTTGGATTTTGTGATAATAATGGAGAAAAAGTGTGCTTGATAAGAGATAAGTCAAGAGGTTCCAAGATTGTAGCAAGAGCCTCCAATGTGGGACACATGTTCCAACTTGATTTTGTCTATAAGGATGATCAAGCTTTAGTGGCCAAAGACACACAATTTGTAAAAATATGGCATCACGAGATATGGTCACATCGTTTTGGCTATCTCCAAACACTTCAAAAGGGCAACATGGTGAAAGGATTACCTACACTCAAGCACAACAACGACAAGTGTCACAATTTCCTAGGCTGGAAAGCAACACAGTACCCTTCCAAAGAACACATATAGAGCTAAGGGAAAGCTTTATTTTGTGCACACCGATCTTTGTGGGCCCATGCAACCAAGTCATTCTGGATGTCAATACTTCATGCTTTGTGTTGATGACTACTCAAGAAAGATGTGGATATATTGTCTAAGAAACAAGAGTCAAGCCTTTGAGACATTTTAGAAGTTCAAAGCACTTGTTGAGAATGAAGTTGGTTGCAAGATCAAAACTCTCCACTTAGATCGAGGGGGGGAATTCACAAGCAATGAGTTCAAGACTTACCTAGAAGCTCATGGGATTCATAAAAAATGCCTCCTACTCACACACCACAACAAAATGGTATAGTTGAGAGAAGGAATCGTACTATCATGGAAATGGTGTGATGTATGATTGATGACTCAGGTTTAACAAAGACATTTTGGGTAGAAGCTGCAAGAACTGTAGTCTATTTGTTGAACAGAGTGCCCACAGTAGCTCTTGAAGGAGTGACACCTCAAGAAGCATGGTCAAATCGAAACCATCAATTGCACACCTAAGAGTATTTGGGTGTAAAGCTAGCATGCACATACCCAAGAAGAATAGGAACAAGTTGGATATGAAAGCTAAGAAATTGATATTCATTGGATATAGTGAAGAACCACTTGGGTGCAGTTATGGGATCTCGAAAGCAAAGAAAGTATACAAAAGTAGGGATGTTGAGTTCTTTGAGAAGAAACAAGCGGATGCTCCACTCAACGACTCAACAAACATGCAAAATACACCTCTTGTGAAGACAAAATTTGATGTTCCCACTGAAGATGACAGTGATGAATTGGATGATGGTGAAAAATTAGATCCACCACAAGCCAATGGAATAGCTAAGAAGTTACCTAAATGGTATACTCAATTAATAAGAGATGCAAATTTGGATGAAGCACCTAGCACATCATCCAATCTTGGACCTAGAACTCGTAGTCAAGCTCGTGAAGAGGTCAATTATGCCCTAATGAGCAGAGTTGTTGAAATAGTTGAGCCATCTATAGTTCAAGAAGCCCTACAATCAAAAGCTTGGAAAGATGCCATGGATTCAGAGTATCAATCAGTGATGAAGAACAACACATGGCAACTTGTCGACCTTCCACTAGGAAAGAAACCCATTGGATGCAGATGGATATTCAAAACTAAGTACAAATCAGATGAGACTATTGACAAGTATAAAGCAAGGCTTGTAGCAAAGGGGTATGCATAACAAGAAGGCATTGATTATGAGGAGACATTTGCTCCCACAGCCAAGATCAAGACAATCGGGAGATGATCTTTGCTCTGCTTTGGTTGGAAAGTCCACCAAATGGATGTGAAAAGTGCCTTTCTTAATGGAGATTTGCAAGAAGAAGTCTATATGACTCAGCCAGGAGGGTTATGTAATACCGGAAAAGAGATGGTATATGCAAACTCGTAAAATCTCTATATGGCCTAAAACAGGCACCCCAGGCATGGTACATCAAAATTGATGAGCATCTCATAAGTCATAGATTCAAAAGGAATCCTTATGCTATGACCCCAATCTCTACCTCAAAAAGAAAGGGGGAGATTGTCATTGTGGTTGTTTATGTCGATGATCTAGTGATTACGGGTAGTTACTATGAAGATGATCGATGCAACAAAGAAGGATTTTAATCAATCGTTTGACATGACATATCTCGGGCTCATACACTATTGTCTTGGGTTGGAAGTATGGCAAAAAGAATCATATCTTTGTGTCACGGTTAAAATACACAAAGACAATGCTCGAGAAATTCGGATGATGGACTTTGCACTCCTATTGTTACACCTATGGAAGTGAGACTTTAGTTATCTCGTTCGATCCATCACCACCAATGAATACAACTCTCTATCGGTAATTGATCGGGAGTCTAATTTACCTCGACATATACTAGACCGGATATCAAGCTTTACGATTAGCTATTTATCACGCTTCATGCAAGAACTGAAAATATGTCATTGGAAAGCAGAAAAGAGAATACTAAGATATCTAAAGGGTACAGTTGACCTTGGTCTAGAGTACAAGAAGAACGACAACTTCTTCTTGACAGGATATTCAGATTCAGATCATGCAGGAAACATGGATGATAGGAAGTCAACATCAGGATTCGTCTTCTTTATGGGATCTGGACCGATATCATGGGGAAGCAAGAAACAAAACTTTGTTTCTCACTCTTCTATAGAAGTAGAGTATCGAGCTACAGGTGAAGTTGTTTGTGAAGCAATATGGCTACGCCGAATACTGGAAGGAATTGGTCTACCACAACAGAAATCTACTCCAGTATATGTTGATAATGAAGGAGTTCTGAAGCTTGTTCGCAATCCAGTATTTCATGAGAGAACCAAGCATATTGAAGTATAGGTTCATTTCATACGTGAGCATGTCTTGAAGCACAACATACAGCTCCAGTTCTGTCCTACAGCTGAACAGAAGGCAAATGTTTTCACTAAGTCACTTGCACGTGACAAATTCACACTGTTCAGAGAGTTCCTCTCCACTTCATTGGAAACTATGCAAAATTAAGGGGGGGAATGTTAGCATAATTTAGCATAGGCATATTTATTGCATTTTATCTTTTTTTATTTAATAATGTGCAACATGTGCACTCTAGTCTAGTGACTTGCATTCAATATTGTTATGTTGGATAACATTCAATATTGGTATTAGTAGTAATTACATGTGCATGTGAGATGGGTCTTATCATCTCGTAGTTGGTGCCTGATAGGGTGTCATGTCTATCCATATGAGGCTATCTAATATCTATAAATATTACAACTCTTGCATTGTTATGTAATCTAATTTCATGATCAATAATATTTGTGAGGCTTATGTCCCTCTTTGGTCATTGCAATCTTATTCTATTCTATCATTTGGTATCAAAGCTATACCATTATTATCACTTTATTGTAAATTGTTGATTCTAAGCACAAGTATAATTCATTCATTAGCTATCTCTGTTATTTTCTAATAAAAGTATAACTGCAGAAATTAATTGTGATTCTATGGATAATTCCAAAGTTGAAGAGTTTACGAGATCATTTTGGTATCGAGCTAACAATTATCTAGGACTGTGATATTCATTCTTGGATTTGTATGACAAAGTGACGAGATATAAAGGTGAAGAGGCTTTACCTTGTGATCCAAAAATTTCTACAAAGAAGTGGAAACAAAGAGTTAGGGGAAAAATGGAGGTAGAGAACTTGGTCTATAGAATCAAGCTGCTAGTGACCATGATGGATATGATGTTTAGAAGGAAAGAAGAGCTTTCGATTTACTAAAGATAACTTTTGTCAAACAAGACTCAATGGACTCGGTGGTTTGGAGCTTAGCTGAAAAGTTTGGCATATAAAGGAGCCACCATGAGGAAAGTTATGGGGAAGAACATGAAAAAGATACTTATAACATAAGAGAAAAGGTAAAATCCAATCATACTCCTTTTAAATTTGAAACGAAAGTTGAGATTAAAATCTTTGAAGGACAAGTAGATGTAGAGTTGCTTGATAAATGGTTAAAATAGTTAGAAGTCTACTTTAGCATCCATAATGTCACTGAGGCATAGAGGATCACCTTTGCATGTCTCAAGATGGAGGGACATGCTCTGGTTTGGTGGGAAACCCATCTAGCCACTTGTGAAAAGAAAAAGTGTCCTATTGTGAAATCTTGGCAAGAATTTAAAGAACTACTTAGAGCTAACTTCTATCCTATTGGCCATAAGACTGACCAAATGATTAAATGGCAATATTTTAGACAAGGCAGTGGTTAAAGTGTGTAGGACTATACTACGAGTTTCGGAGGCAAGCCATGTTGCTTAACATGGACTTGGAGGATGAGGATATTTTGACCAAGTACTTGGGAGGACTTCACACTCACCTTTGAAGAAAATTCATCTCCACAAAACCCAAATATCTCAACGAAGCATGTGTACAGGCATACTACATAGATGATGAGAAGAAGCAAGGAGAAGCAGAGCCAAGGGTAAAGCAATCAACAAAGAAACAGAAGAAAGAGTTTGGGCAAAACAAGTAACAAGGGTAAGTGGAAAGGGAAAGCTAAAAAAGTTTCCGGTGCTTTGAATACTTATAAAGATCCCAAGAATTTTTGCAAGAACTATGATAGCAATGGTCATACTGATGCTACATGTTAGAAGTTGCATCCGGAGTTGCATCCGAAGAACCAAACCAAGGAATCGAAGAAGTCCATGACAGTTGTGAAAATAGAAGGGGAGGTGGAAATCAAAGATGACTCTGATGTAGATGAGAGGCTTGGATGCATGGCCACCAACATGGACAACTAGGAAGAGGAGATGAGTAGACTATTCCATATCAAAATCTAGATCAAGAGAACTAAGGTAAATACTTTGGTTGATACTGGTTCTCAGTCTAACTTGATTTATGAAGCAGTTGTAAAGAAGATTGGTATTGAGACTTACGAGCATCCACACCCTTATCCTTTGGGTTGGGTGAAGAAGGGTGTTGAAATTCAGGTAACAAGAATATGTAAGGTCAATTTTGGGATAAATTCCCAATATATTGATGTTTTTGAAGATGATGTTATACCACTTGATGCTTTTGATGTTTTATTCGAGAATCCTTACTTGTATGTTAGGGAGGCTATATTTATGAGGAGGGAAAACCGGTACAGATGGTTCAAGGATGGGATCAACTACAACATCCGAGCACACCAGTGTAAGAAACAAGTTACTATGGTAAGTGCTAACCAAGCAAAACGAATTATTTAGGAAAATCATAATCAGTTTTGTTTACTTTTATTGAAGGATAAACAAGATGGGGTAGAAGTTGTAGAGATTTCTAAATAGGGAAAACATGATTTGGATAGTATTATTCAATATTTTTAGGAAGTATTTCAGGATCCTAGTGGGTCACCACAAAAATGGGAAGTAGAGCATGAGATTCAGCTATTATTAGAGTCTCCTCTACTGAACATTGGGTTGTATAGGCAATCCTTTCTTGAGAGTACTTGAAGAAAAGAAACAACTCTAGGAATTACTAGACTAAGGGGTGTGTTGTCCCCTCAAAAAATTTACTTTTTTGAGAAGTTCAAAATTGAAAATTTTGAGTTTATCACTTTTTGTCATTACGGTATTGAGAAAAGTCAAAAATTTGAGAAGAATCTACGTTTTATGGGTCATTTTGTGTGATTTGCGGGTGCATCGTCGAACATTTTTGTCCCAGATGTCCCAAGTTCATTCGGGCTCCCTATTCGCCCGATCGGTCGTTTTACCCGAAGTCTCTGTTTCTTTTGGGCCCATCGTAAATTTTTGTCCCAAATGTCCCAAGTTCTCTCAAGCTCAATGTTCACTTTTCACTCATTTCGGCCTGAATCACGTGCCTCGCGAACTTTCGTCCCTTATGTCCCAAAGCATTCGTGAATCTTTTTCCCAACACCCACATCGGCCGAATCGCGCTTTCGTGTCCAGCGTGTCCCAAATGAACCAAAGGCTATCCGGGATAATTTTTCCCGCTCTTCCCAAATATCTTGCTTTTCAAGTTGGTAGATGTGTATTTAATGTGCATTTATTACCTTTCTCTCTCTTCCCATTTATATCCCAATTACGGGATAGTGAAGTTCACCACCTTGACTTTGGGGATTTTTGGATGAGGATGATAGACTCAAACCCCTCTCCTATGGCACAAATGATTCATGACAGCGGCTTGGCATTCGCCGTTGGTTTCCTAATCTCGGCACAAATGTAATGTGCATTTGCAATGTTGGTTTCCCGATCTGGTACTCTGCTCACGCGGTGCTCATTTCAATCCCGACTCGAGTGAGCTAACGAATGTGCATGGGGAGCTCATTGCCAAGGTCGATGTTGCCACCATTGGCATTGCCCTAAGGATCCCCGAGATGGACAATTCAAAGTAATCTCTCAAAACTAGGCACAGACCCTCTTTGACTAGGACAAAGAGAAATACAAGGCAAGGGTGGCGAAGACTTGGCTTAAAACCCTAAAAAGGGGCATCTCGTCTATCCAGGTTCATTTTGTGCCGATTTCAATGAGGAGTTGTTAGATTTTATAATTCTACTAGTTCGGGTCATGGGATTACCCTCTACCAATGAGTTCCATTTCTGGATGTACCCCCTTATCAAAATGGTGTGCGAAGGAACTCGAGAATATCAACTGGTAAAAATCAGCGGTATGAACCTAGCGAGTAGGTATGCTAATGTACAACAAACCAAGAAGTTCTACATGACTTCATACCTGATGTATACCCTAGCAGCATCAAGGCAATGGTTTGGATTCACATACATTGATGCTCATAAGGGTGACCCTGTATATGCCTATTGTCCTCAATTCACCTTAGACACTAGCAATCGCAACTTCAGGAGGGTGAATGATGCTTTCACCATGTACATTATCGGGCTTACGGAGAGTGACACGGCGAGAGATTTTACGATGAAGCTATGAACCTAATATCCGACTACGGTGCCTACTTCATCCAGTTTAGCAAATTCTCCTATATAAGGATTGCAGGTTATGAGAGCACTCCTCTCAAGCTTCCTATGTTCTGCAACGATAAAATGGCCTTGATCGAGATATGCAGGCAAACTGGACAAGTTGCACAGAACCTGTAGGGACAAGAAAATTACTGGCCTGCACTTCCCCATATCTTTGGGAAACTACACCTGCAAGACGGCTCTAGATGCACAGATCCCTAGCTCCCATCACTGTCCATTTCTTCAAGCCAAGAACTTGTTTTGACTTGAATAAATTCATTGAATAGAACATCAAAATCAATTACTATCATAGGGAAAACATAGAAGACTATTGGGCTGACTGTGCTGATGATTTTGAGGCAAGAAGGAGACATTACGATAGGTTTTCTCTTCAACTGATTCAGGAGCTTAATTTGTATCAAGTTCCGGAAGGGCTTCAGGATGATAATTCTGATCTGTTTTCATATGAGTATGACACCGTGATCAAACACACTCCCTTAGAGGATTTGGATTGGTTCAAAAAGGAGAAAGATGATCTGGCTGAAATTTTAGCCCCTGTCTTAGTAAGAACCAAGATCTGGTTTGACAAGAAAGTCCGTGAGCTTAGAAGACATTCGTGGTGATTCCTCCTCCAGGATACTTCAACACCAAGGAAGGAAGCATTGACGTCTAGTTCGAAGCACTTGTGCGAGACTCCTCCCGCCTCCTCAACTAAAGGTCCTACATCCTCCACTCCTTCCTCATCCACTCAAGTATATCGAAGAAAGTCAAAGAGGTCAAGAAGGATCCTATGAAGAAGATCCCACGATGAAGCATTCGAACTGCCTCGTGTCTAGAGAACATCATTGTTCTCAGTGAAAGTGAAGAGAGTGAGGTACCACCCCCATAAGTGCTCCAGAAGCCCCAATGGATAAAGACAAAGAAGTCCAGAGCACTGAACTTCCAAGCACCATTGACTCCGTCATACCAGAAGCCCCGAGTGCTCCACTCATATCTCAACTGGAGGAAACATCAATGCACACTTTGGGTGCCATGAGTTCCCTTTCTCTCGGCCCTCTCGCCTCACCTTCCTCTTCCTCCTCCTCTTTTGCATGGGTGCAACCTTTTGTTGATAGTAGGAAGAGGAAGTCTTCCTCCCAAATCTCAGGACCCAATTTTGATGTTGTGGTGGCCTTATTAGGCACTACTCCTCCTACTCCCGCCAAGAAGGCCAGGACTACCTCTAGAATAGTATTTGATGCTCAGGGCCAGCAATTCCTGGAGATAGCCAAACCCAAAGTAGACAAGCTAGAGCATGATTTGCAAGCATCTGATCTTGAGCTCTCGAGGATCCCTATGGGAGAGTCTACCCCTGAAGGTGAGATTCACAATCTCCAAGAAATAGTCACCAGGGTCATTGGGAGAGTGGAGAAAGGGCAACAAACCATAGATAAAGTTTCTTACGGTTTCATCAAGTCACTTTGTTGTCCAAGGATAAATTTTAAATCCTACCCCACTTACTCTTTCCACCACATGTGATTCTCAGCCAAGATGAAGTGCAGAGTATCAAAGATATGCACAAGTATTCCATCTATGGAAGGGCTATGGAGGCCATGGTGGATGATATGCTCATTGCAGGGTTGAATTTCATTAGTGAAGCCTTCAAACTCAATGAGAAGGTAAATGATCTGTAAAAGAAACTCTCCTCCACTATTGGAAATATAGATAAAGAGCTCAAACTCTAGAGCAATTGTATAGTAGACCTTCGCCTTATGGGATAGGCTGATGATAATATTTTAATGGCAAGAAAATTCTTCGATGATGCAAAAGATAACTTGTCAAAATCATGGGTATACAGCGTGGAATGGAAAATCAAGGTGCTGGAAGAAGCTTTGGGAGAATTGAGAAATAGCTGGCAGAAGGGTGAGGCCTTCAAGACTTTGGTTGTATCTGCCTTCAAGATATACATTGCCATCTCCAAGATGAGACCTCAGTGCACCCCTCTTTTACAAGAAATCAAATCTTAGTTCGAGTTTTTGTCAAAGATAACTTGTTCAAAGAGGATTTTTCCAAAGAAAAGATGAAGGAAATCTACTTTCTACATCCACTATTGAAGAAGCAAATAAAGAGTATCATACACACGTCGAATTTGACAAAGAGATGGAGAAGTGCCTCGATTTTAGACCCGAGTCCACTTTGCCAACACATCGGTCCCACGTGGCGGGAAATAGTAGAGGCGTTAAAAGATTTAGACAACGATCCTCAAATCGGTGGGCCCTCCTCAATCGTGAACAATTGTCTTTTCCTCCCGATTCTTCTCCTTTCTTCCTTTCTTCATCTTGGACTTATTGTAATTAGTTGGGGTATTGTGATTAGCAGCCCTTTAACTAAACATTAATTAAAAGAAGTGGTTACCAGGAGTAACTGATTTGTAAACTATATAATAGCCTCTCCTCGCCATTTTTTGGGGAACTTGGCTTATTTCTGAAAGTGTAAGAAATAATACGGACAATCAATACAAAAGGATCTTCTTTCTTTGTTCATCTGATTCCTTTATTTCGCAGCTATCTGTTAACTATTATGAGATCATTTGTCTACATAATACCAAGAAGCTTTGTATTCTTGTAAATGTTATTTGTGGAACTGTGTGTCCCTCCAAATTACATCTTAGTAATTCAAATACAAATGGTCTAATTCCAATTCATTGTATTCTGCATGCATAAGGAATTATTTTGTCAGCTATAATTCTGGAGAATGCTTTTCTGCTCATTTCCTTGTCTTCATTCTTCTATGCTTTTGTGATTGATAATCTATTTCATTTATAAAGCTTTCATGATATCCAAGTTCCACATCAAAGTAATGCGTTGTACATTTGTAAATAATTTTTGCTTTTGAATAAGGGAACCTCTCCCATCAAAGAGGAGGGACTTCTTGTCCCCTGACTGTTGCTCTCATTAGGGTCTTCTTTTGACGACCAACAGTTTTTGCGACTCCTGTTGGGGAAGCGTCTCTTGGCGTATTCCAGTTCCATAAATATTTATTGATCATCCTTTGATCTGGCGACTCCATGTTTTACTCGCGGGAGAAGGGCCCGTGGTATTGAAGATTCTCAGTTTCAGCTTTTGGAGCAACAAAGTTTTCCCTTCCCTTCAACAAGAGGAAATAGAAGAGCTCATTCAACAAGCATTCCTCCTGTCAAAAGTAGAAACCCCGTGGGAGGTTTTTCTTCAGAACAACTCGGTCCTAATCTCCGTGCTCTAATTCTCACTTTGGTGTTTCAGTTCCCCTTCAAGCCATTTTTCCAAGAATGGTGGTACCATTGCCTTGGGGCCATCATGTTGGGCCTCTCACCCTTCCTCAGCCTTTGCATGAGTTACCCAGAGGTAACCGGAAGAACTTTCCCAAATTCAGAGGTGATGGCAAGGTACATCTTGATGAGCATATTGCAGCCTTCATAGTTGCATGTGGAGTTCTGGGGGTTGAACATGAAGATGTCTCAGTGAGGCTTTTCATTGAAACTTTACAGGATAATGTGGCTGATTGGTTCTATCACCTTCCAGCCGGAACTATCACTAGCTGGGACACAATGAGAGCAAGGTTTGAGAATCATTTCAAACCGGCGGAAGATGTGCATGCTTTGCTAGCCCAAATTTCTCAAATAAAGAAGGAATCACAAGAACCCATGAGAGAATTTGTGGCTTGATTTAACAAATTGATCAACAAAATTCCACCAGGCACTCAACCTGTAGATCAAATTCAAAAATGTTTTTCCTGAATGCCCAATTGCCTGAAGTTAGTTATGCATTGAGAAGAGCTAATCTTGCAACATTGGCCAGGATCAAACTATTGTTGTTAGTGTCGAAGATGGTTTAATCATGTCGGGAAAGTTGAGAGAGACCCTTCTAGATCCAGTCTTCTTCTTCTCCTCTTCTTCTCCTCTGATCCATTAGTACAAAAACTTGCAAATGATCTCATCGCCATTAAGAAACAATTGGCTCAGCACGCCCCCTATGTAGACATTCCAAGGAGGAATTTTCAGCCCAGAAATTGTTTACCTACTTCTCAAACAAGGCTAGCACTTGAAGGACCTCCTATTAAAATCCCTGTTAATGCAACCTGTGAAGTTGAAGAGCCGGAGGATGAAGAAGTTAGTGAAGATTGTGAAGAATTTGTTGAAGAGGTTGATGAAGAAACATAAGAACTTGAAGGATCTCGAGTTAATTTCTTCACTACTGAAGGCATCGATGAAGAAGATGATTATGACGAGGTAGTGGCGGACATGAATAGTGAATCATACACTGTCATGACTCGAGAGCAAACAAACAAAAAGGAAAAAGTGATGTAGCCAGCCAAAAGATCCAAAGAACATCCAACGACTATCCCTGTAATTGCAAAAAGAGGATTTCCTATTCCCATTACATCCACACCCAAGGTGAGTCCTATCAATTCTGCTACTAAAGTTACTTCTTTTTCAACTCCTAAGACCGATAAGCCTAGGGTTCCAAGTGAGGATAGCTCGTCCACTTCTGGGTCTTTCGATATCATTGATCACATGAAAAAGACCAAGGTTCAAATCTCAGAAGCTGAGTACTATCAAACCCACCCCAAGGATTTTGCCAAAATGATCCATTTTGTCAATTCCCATTCCAAGACTACCTCTAAAGGCCTCCTACCCACTCCATCTTCTACACCACAACCCAATTTGGTAGCCTCTGTCACCTCACCTAATGACAAGATCAAACCATTCTATGTAACCCTCCTTATAGTTGGACATAGACTCAGTAACTACGTCATAGACTCAGGGGCATCAGACAATGTAATGCCTGCCAAAGTAGCCCATGCCTTAGGCCTAACTCTCACACGCACTTACGGGTCTTGTTATTCTATGGAAAGTAAGGAAGTACCGCTAGTCGGAAGGATTAAGGATGCACAAGTCACTTTTGCTACTTTTCCTGAGAAGAAGGTTTTGGCCACTATCCTAGTAGCAGACATTCCTCCTTCATATGGAATGCTGCTAAGTAGGAACTTCTGTAAGGATGTGGGTGGAGAAATTCAAATGGATTGGTCACATGCCCTCATACCTGTTAATGGGCAAATGAAGAAGTTGTTGCCTGAGAAGTAATCTGAGTATATTATACAAAAAACAAATGATCCCAAAGCACAAATACTTTATGAGGATATGGGCCATGGAAACTATATGATTATGTCTCTTGAGGAGATCCAACTTCCCAAAAAATCACTTAAGGATCCCAATGGTGTTTGGATATTAGAGTTTGATGGAAGTTGTTCCTCAGCTGGTTCTGGAGCTGGTGTAGTATTAGTGTCTCCTGAGGGAACCATTTGTCCTTTCTCATTCAAGTTACAATTTGAAACTCTCATTCTTGGGCTTCATGTGGCGAAAGAAAAGGGTGTCAAGAATCTTCTAGCTCGTGGAGATGCGGAGCTAATTGTCAAGCAAGTTAGAAACCTTTTCCAGGTAAAAAATAGAAGATTGAAACATTATAGGAATTAGGTTTGGGACTCTATTGAATTTCTTGATGCCTTCTCCATTGAAGCAGTACCTAGGGAGAAGAACACCAGGGATGATTCACTAGCAGTCTCGGGGTCATTGCTGATACCTCATCTTAACTTCTCTCAAGATAAGTTTACCATTGAGATGATTCATAGGCCTAGTGTACCTGATAATGCAAGTAACTGGCAAGTTTTCAATGATGATTAGCATCTGCTTTCTTTCTTAGAACTCAAGGATAACTTTGAATAGTTGTTCTTTGAAGGAAGCAACAATTTGCCTCGTGAAAGTGTGCCCTTCAATGAAGAAACCGTCAAAGAAGAAGAGGCAGATCAAGATGGATGTATCAAACTCAAAGGGAACAAGATTCCAAAGGGATTGGTAAGTTTAGAAGAATTGTTTGACAAACATGACAGGTATGTGAGGTTTAAAGCTTCTACTGGACCTCAACAATCAGCTGAATATGATAAAATTAATATTGGGAGTTCTACTGACCCTAAACTCGTGAACATTGGAAAATGTTGCACACCAGAAGAAAAGAGGAAAGTAATTAATCTTTTAAGGAGGTATAGAGATGTTCTTGCTTATTCCTATGAGGATTTAAAAGCTTTTCAACCAAAGGAGATGCAACATTACATCCCTCTCAAACCTGGGATTAAGCCTTTCAGACAGAAACAGAGGCAGTACAATCCTAAGATAGCTGACACCATCTTTCAGGAAATACAGAAGTTATTAAAAGCCAAAATCATTTTTCCTATCCACCATTCAACATGGATTGCCAATATTGTGCCTGTTAGAAAGAAAAATGGTGAGATTCGTATCTGTGTCGACTTCAAGAATCTAAATCAAGCTTCTTTAAAGGATAACTATCCTTTGCCCATGATGGATCAAGTCTTGCAAGCTGTGACGGGATCTGAAATGTTGTCTATGCTTGATGGCTTCTCAGGGTATAATCAGGTAGAAGTTAATACCGCAGATCAACACAAAACGACCTTCACTACCCCTTGGGGTACCTTTTCCTACAAAAGGATGCCTTTTGGGCTCATTAATGCCAGTGCCACTTTTCAAAGAGCTATGGACTTGGCCTTTGGAAGTTTGAAAGGGAAGTGTATTGTCGTATACCTTGATGACTTGACTGTATTTTCCAAAACAAGGGCAGATCATTTTCAGCATCTAGAAATAGTTCTTTTGAAATGTAGAGAACATGGGATCTCTTTAAATCCTAAGAAATCTATCTTTTGTGTCACAGAGGGAAAATTATTGGGGCATGTTGTTTCCAAAGATGGTATAAAAATTGATCCTGAGCGAGTTCAAGCTATCCAGCAAATTCCCCTTCCAACCAGCAAGAAGGGAGTGCACTCTTTCTTTGGTAAGATTAACTTTCTGAGAAGATTCATCCCTGATTTCACAGAGCTAACTTTGAATATCTCCCAAATGATGAAGGGAAAATAGATGTTTGGTTGGTCTCCTGAAGGGAAAGAAGCCTTTGAAGGTATTAAAAGGGCTATTGCTAAAACTCCTGTTTTAGCATGTCCAGATTTTAGCAAAGAATTTATTATCTATTGTTATGCCACAGATAACACCACTGATCTGCTTTTTAACTCAAGAAGATTCTAATGATCACGAGATCCCAATTGCATTTATGAGCTACATTCTAAAAATCATGAGTTAAAATATACCATAATGGAGAAACGTGCTTTCGTGATGGTTAAAGCTATCAGCAGATTTCATTTTTACATTCTTAACTCTCACTCCACAGTATTTGTAACGGATACAACCATCAAGTCCATTCTCACACAGCAGGAGTTTGGATCTAAGAGAGGAAACTGGGTGGCCAAGGTTTAAGAATATGATGTTGACATCAGGCCAACCAAGCTCATTCTTGGAAAAGGCCTGTGTGAACTCATCGCTGAGGGAGCTAAGCACAACTTACCAGAGGATAAAGTTGATCTCCCTACCGTTCTGTTTCTTGCTCAATTGATGAATGGTATGCAGATATCGCACACTTTCTCACTTATGGAGAATGTCCTTCTCATTTGACTGCCAAGGAGAAGAGAGCTATTAAGCTAAGATCAGCCCAGTATGTGTTGTGGGAAAATGCCTTGTTTAAGCGTGGATTGGATGGAAGATTTCTGAAATGTGTGGACAAGGAACAACAGAAGAAACTGTTCTCAGCTTTTCATAATCAAGCATGTGGAGGGCACTACTCATCAACTATCACTAGCTCATAATATTCTTTGTGCAGGATATTATTGGCCTACCTTGTTCAGAGATGCATCAAAGTGGGTTGATAAATGTGAAGCTTGTCAGACCTTCGTGGGTAGACCCAAGTTGGCTTCTTTGCCCCTTAAACCAGTTGTGATCGAAGAGCCTTTTCAACAATGGGGTTTAGATTTCATTGGAACACTTAATCCCTCTTCTAGTGCTGGTCATACCCATGTATTAACTACCACAGATTATTTTACTAAGTGGGTAGAAGCCATTCCAGTAAAGAGTACCACTTCAAGTAGTATGTAATTTTATCAAAGAAAACATCTTGGTGAGGTATGGTGTGCCAAACAAGATTGTGACGGATAATGCTTCAAATTTTTCTTCAACTGAGATGATGGATTTTTGTTATGGATATGGCATCTCCTGGCTCACTCCTCGGATTATTATCCTCGGGGTAATGGACAAGCGACTGAATTGTGAAAAAAATCTAGTGGCTATTATAAGGAAATTAGTTAATGAATCTCGAGAAACACACAAGAAACTCTATGATGCTCTTTGGGTAGATAGGATCACACCTAAGAGAGCCATTGGAATGTCTCCTTTTCGGTAGTATATGGAGTGGAAGCTCAATTTCCGATAGCAGTGGAGCTATCAGCCATTTCGCATCTAATGAAAGCCATTGAAGACACCGGTTTAATGATTCTTTGGATAAAAGGATCATGTACCTTCTGACGATTGAATGAAGACAGTTAAAATTTGTTGATAAAATATCTACTCACCAACAGAAAGTAAAGGTCTTGTTTGATAAAAAGGCCAGGTCCAGGGATTTCAAAGTTGGAGACATTGTTTTGTTGTGGGATAAAAGGCATGAACCTCGTGGCAGTCATGGCAAGTTTGATTCTCTTTGGCTCGGACCTTTCAAGATCAGGCGCTTTGCTGGTGAGAATTATTTTTACCTTGATTATATGGATGGTTCTTCTCTCCCACTTCCTTATAGTGGGTAGTACCTGAAATTGTTTAAGTCATAGGTGATTAGGAAGTCCTTTGTATATTTTGTACAGCGTTTGTCTTCCCCTTCCTTTTCCTTGTTTTGGTGTGTTGTCTTTTGTATTGATCTGCTTTTGACTCCGTGGCCCAATGGATAAGGCACTAGTCTGCTTTCCCTATATTTTCTGTGAGTTCTTGCCTTGTCTTATTTCTTTAGACTTTAGCCAAGTCATCCCCAAAAGGAGCCAGCTGTTGTCCCCTCAAAAATTCCCTACTTTTGAGAAGTTCAAAATTGAAAATTTTGAGTTTATCACTTTTTCTGTCATTCTGGTATTGAGAAAAGTCAAAACGTTGAGAAGAATCTATGTTTTATGGGTCATTTTGTGTGATTTATGGGTCTGTCAGACATTTTTGTCCCAAGTGTCCCAAGTTCATTCGGGCTTCTTGTTCGCCGATTATACTGCTTTTACCCAAGTCTGTTCTTTCGGGCCCATCAGACATTTGTGTCCCAAATGTCCCAAGTTCACTCAAGCTTAATGTTCACTTTTCACCCATTTCGGCCGAATCACGTGCCTCGCGAACTTTCATCCCTCATGTCCCGAAAGCATTTGTGCATCTTTTTCCTCACGCACCCACATCGGCCGAATCGCGCTTTCGCATCCCGCGTGTCCCAAATGAACCAAAGGCCATCCGGGCTAATTTTTCCCACTCTTCCCAAATATCTTTCTTTTCAAGTTGGTAGATGTGTATTTAATGTGCATTTATTACCTTTCTCTCTCCTAAATGGCTATTTAATAAGCTTCCCCCTTACGCATTTTTACACACTTGCTTTCTTGCTATCTATTGCTCATACCCTCGCGATCAAAATTTCTACGCACGCACCCATTCCCCCTACAATTTCATCGAGAGTCCAGACTGTGACCTTGTTTCTCGAGTTGTTATCAACATGAAGATCAAATTTCAAGGTCAGGAGCAAGTTTCACCGCTCGAGTCTACCGTTCCCGATATCGGGGATAGTGAAGTTCACCACCTTGACTTTGGGGATTTCTGGATGAGGATGATAGACTCAAACCCCTCTCCTATGGCACAAATGATTCATGACAAATGGCTTGGCATTCACCGTTGGTTTCCCAATCTCGGTGTAATGTGCGAGATCTGATGCTACTGCGGTGCTCATTTCAATCCCAACTCGAGTGAGCTAATGAATGTGCATGGGGAGCTCATTGCAGTAAGGTCGATCTACCACCATTGGCACTACCCTAAGGATCCCTGAGATGGACAATTCAATAGTAATCTCTCAAAACCCGAGCACAGCCCTCTTTGACCGGGACAGTGAGAAATACAAGGCAAGGGTGGAAAAGTCTTGGCTTTAAAACCCTAAAAAGGGCGTCTCGTCTATCCAAGGTTACATTTCATGCCAATTTCAATGAGTTGTCGATTTTATAATTCTACTGGTTCGGGTCATGGGACTACCCTCTACCAATGAGTTCCATTTCTAGATGTACACATTGATCAAGAATTTCGTGCTTGTTACCTGTCCAAGTTAATGTACCAAACTAAACACAAGAACCTTGAAAAACTCAAATGAAATTGATACGATGGACAAGATCGAAGATGTAGACGGATAAGGAAGCGAGATGTAGATAAGGCGGGCGCACGTGAACAATTGCACACGGTAGATCCAAGTAACTTTGAAGACACCGATGCTTGACAGAAAAAGACCACGTTAAAAGATATTTAGGTGGACTTCCCGAGAAGCGGGTCAGGAAGCGATAAGCTCCCTCGACGGATGTCAGTCCACATTTTCAATTAAGTAAAGAAGCATACATGATAAAAGATGTACGTACAAGACTAGATTTTCTGATCAAAGTAATAAACAGAATCTAAACAGTAGAAAAAAGCAACAGAAAACAGGGAACTGTGAAAACAAAGTTGGATTTGTGTTACCTGTGTCCTTTTACCTGTCTGCAGGATGATCGGTGTCGATTATGTAGAATCGGCGTCGACTGGTTCAGATCGGCGTCGACTGATATAGATCGGCGTCGACTGGTCCAGATCGGTGTCGACTGATATAGATCGGCGTCGATCCGAGACAAAGTGCGAGAAGATTTGGGAATCAGAAAACGAAGGCAAGATCGTCAATGTCTGCTGGATCTGCAGAAGCCGGAGAGATCTTGCGAAGACTCCACTGTGCTTGGATGCAAGAACAGAGTCACCAAAAAATCAATGGAGACGTGTGATGTTGATGTGATAAGAGCAGAGTAACGGTGCTCCTCTCAGGGATTGATTTGGACAAGATTCGCTCTCATTCGATAGATAATGTTCACACTTGATGCTCAAAACTCTCTCGTTCTCTCTCTCTTACAATGTCATGTCTCTCCAGGCCGAGTTACGGCCTCTATTTGTAATCGGCGCCGCTCCAAAAAATCGGCGTCAAACGAGTATCGGTCGGCGCCGATCATGGAACAGACTCCCGAGATGGCCAAAAGGAGCGATTTCTGGAAAGATAAGAGTGATCCCTCCACCTCAAATACGGGAAATATCCCGGTTTGGGAGGAGGAGAAATAGGGGGGATATATGGATAGAATAGATATGGGGTAGATAAGTGGTTAGGATACATGTAAAAAGGTGTAATTAAATAGTTAATATTTAATTACTCACGGGTAAAACATAATGGGGTGAATTAAACTTAGGATAGGTGTTTAAATCACAAATTGAATAATACCCCAAGGGGATAGTGGTGATATAAACGTGCCCCAGGTTACCTGAGAGAGAAAACGCGCACGAGGGACACTAAATTGGATAACCAATTTTAGGTGTCTACATTTTGCCCCTTTTTGTCAAGTAACTTGCGATAAGCAAGGTTGTGAGACAAAAACAAGGAGGTGGAAGAAAGGAAGAAAAAGTGATGATGCGATCCCCCTCAAACTAGGGATGGGATGGGTGATAGAACAAATGATCCCAAGTTTGAAAAAGGTAGATGAAAACACAAGAAGCCCCAACTAGATGTCTGGAGTAGACCGGATCATTAATGATGCACAAAAATAAATAAAGAGGCAGCAACCTAAGGAACTCACATTGGTAGGGCAGACTAGACGGTCTCCTCATGAGATGACGTTAGTACCTACAGACCCATGAGTGTAAGGAGGGCTGCAAAATAGTCAGCATCTAAAGAGAGACACATTGGTAGGGACAACCAGACGGTCTGCAAAGCAGACGACGTTAGTGCCTACAGACCCGTTAACTCTAAGCTGCCAAAAAAGTGCGAGTGCCCCATGCAAAGGGAACAAACTCGAAATGGATGATAATATCGAAAAAGTATGCGCCAAAAGGTAACACTCAGGGCAGGATGACGACCAGATAGATAAGCCAAGCATCAACACCATGGCAAGAAGATTAGGAGATGGAAGTAAACGACGTGGAGAAGCGATACTGCAACCCACGGCAAAAATGAGTATAAATCGGCGTCGATTTAGACAAATCGGTGCCGACAGAAAAAAAAATTGCCGCCGACCACAAAAATCGGCGCCGACAGTTCCCAGCATATATAAATATGCCAAAGGGAAACGTGAACGATTTATTTACACCGTGACGATTGATTCAGAGAGAATCAAAAATTGGATTTGAGCACCATGGAAGCCTCTGGAAGCGGTCAGAAGCGGAGGAGGACACGACCTGGGGTAAGTGGTTCTTCTTGAACCCGTCATTATTTTTTTTTTTTTTTTTATTTTTATTTTGTTTGGTGGGAGGCGGTGTTTACATTACTGCCGCGCGCCTTCCATCGGCGTCGATTGATATAATCGGCGCGATTTTATCTAGATGGCGCCGATTGAATACATCGACTATCGATGTCAACTATGTTTATTTGGATAAAAATGATAGGATGTGTTTTGGATGTTTTAGATTTGGAAAAATATGAAGCTAACATTGCTCTTGATGTCGTGGATGCAGGCACGAGAGGTATTACACATGAGGATGCGATTCTGGTTCTTGGAGACCATTCTCCCAGCGTCACGACTTTGATTGGCACCACTTAGAGTTGAGCTAGCGGGCTCGGGGCTTTCGGTACTACGAGGCGAGTGCTTTGCGAGATGTAGAGTTGATGCGAGCACTAGTGCGATGATGGGATAGCTAGACTTGCACTTTTTGGTTCAGGACGGGTGAGATGACCATCACCCACGAGGACATATACAAGATTTTGAGGCTGCCGATCACTGGGGACCCGATAGAATTACGCCACAAGAGCGTGCGAGAGGGCCCTAGGTCGATTGTATGGAGACAGGGCGAGATGATTCAGAGATAGTGTCTGGGGTAGTGAGGATAGCCTCGCAGTATAGACAGGATGTTCCCAGGAGTAGACGTATAGTGTTGATTCAGATGGCGATCTCCTACTTTGCTCTACTAGATTCGGGAGGTGGGAGATTCCCATTGTTATTACTAGATTGTGTTTGTGACATCCTGCAGTGTTGACAGGTGTTCGCATTTGCTGATGCCTTGATAGCTCAGATATATTATGAGTTATGGATGTATACCACTGGCTGGAGGACAGGCATTGATGTCAGTTTTGTGCTCCATTGCTGGGCATATGAGCACATAGCAGTGATCAGGCCATCCAGGCTTCCTTGGATGCCAGCAGCAGTGGGGGCTATTGATTATGGATTCCGGCGATGGCGGGCCGATATGGCCCTGGGAGATACGAGGAGATCCAGATTGGTATGCAGAGCGCTTGAGACGCGGCACGGGCGAGTCATCGGGAGACCATATCGGGTATTTCCAACATGGGCAGTCGGGATGCTCACACAGTGGGATTGAGATGGAGCGGGGTGGTTATGGGCCGTAGGCACATATGTGGGAGCGCGTCCCTATTTATACGGGTATTGAGACAGTTCGGCCTAAATGCATACGCAGTCTGCCGACTACCTACGAGGCCTTACGGGAAAGACAACAGAGAGGGTGATCTACCGATTTTGATCTCGGTAGATCCATTGAAGAGCCCCACCCTCCATGAGAAGATGATGATGATCTTTGGAGTGGATGATGGTTATGTGGCATGGTATGCGATAGAGCTACCACGACACCTTCCGAGCATCTATAGATGCTGATGAGGAGGATATGGCTCGATCTTTGGAGAGGCTGGAGGGAGAGCACGCCACCCTAACGCATACACACCGAGCGGCTCTCGAGGAGATCGAGAGATCGGCGGTGGAGAGGATGCCACGATTTTGAGAGAGACACCACTTGCCGGGAGCGAGATACAACGATCCAGCAGAGGGATCGCTACCATCGACATAGGGAGGCCCTCAGGGCCAAATATGGTGATACAGGTACCATGTCAGAGTCTGGGACACAGGGCACGACCATAGGAGGGGCACCACCAGCAGCACCAGCAGCACCACTACGAGCACCTGGTACCGTGAGCCTTGAGTACATATCAGTCTCTCCTCGCTGAGGTGAGATACTACGAGGATGTCCTAGCACAGCATGCCCCAGATGTGCCTCGGTACGGGGCGAGGAGGAGATCAGCGACAGCCACAGTGAGCGGGGCATCAGAGGGAGGGAGCACCGGGAGAGACCGAGGTGGGCAGAGGCCTCCAGTAGCAGGTGCGTCTAGCTCGATAGGCGGCGGCCAGGAGAAACAGCCTGGTCCAGAGGAGGGTGGAGGAGATAGTGTCTTCCACGTATCAGATTTCACGATATAGAGATTGATGTATTTTGTATCAATGTAGTGATGTAGCCTCGATTGGAAGGCATTTTATAGATGGCTTGATTGAGAGCCACCCATTTTTTGTTGTACAGACACTCATGTATATATATAGATTCATCATTTCCTTTGTCATATAATTGTTCTCATGCTTTTAATTTTGATATACATGGATAGATGTAGCGTAATTATGATGGATATAGACATAGACCGATAGATGATGAATAGATGTGATGGGATAGACATAGATGTAGAGGATATAAATAGATGTGATTTGATGTGATTGATATGTGGATTTAATTTGGATGAGAAAATAGATATAGATAGATGGAATGTTACTTGGATGGGCAAGTGTTTAGATGATGTGATGGATAGGTGGGAGTTGATAGTTGGAATGGATTTGATATTTTTGAGATTTTAATTAAATTTTGATGAAAATAGATAGATAGACCCACATGTTTATAATAGAGCGATGAGATGTGTTTTGGACAAATAGATCGGATGAAATTAGATAAATGATAGAGTTTGATTAAATTAACATGTTAAATGTTAATTTAACTGGATGAAATAATTGGAAATACTCTCTGTGAGTCAGGACATAATGAAAACGACCTTGATTAGAAATAAAGGAAATACACCCATATAAGAAGAAAAATGATAAGCTGGACTCCCAACCGACCATAAATAGAATCTGGATAGGAAACCAAAAGATCATGCATACAAGGCCCTATATGAGGTTAAAATAAACTTTGACACTAACTAGCAAAAACTAGATTTAGGAGGAAACGGAAGGAGCGATAAGTAGGTATCTTGTCGAAATTTACAAGGGACAGAATACATGTTCATACTGGGAAAATAGGATTCTCCATATGATCGACAAAAGGTCTTATATCTCAGCTTCATGATTTCTGGCAGAAAAGCAAACTGATCAATGTGGGAAGTTTGCTAGATATGGAAAGACTGATCAATACGGGAAGTCTTTCAGTGATGCTAAAAAGTGTATAAACTGACTGAAAGGCTGATCAATGCAAGAAGCCTTGAGTATTCCTTTGAGAAACAGTACCCGTCCTTGAAGGAGCGATGCAGTATTTTGAATTTTAATGATAGCCATCCTTCGAGGGCATGGTCTATATCTTTTGATTCATTTGATTGTATGGATAGCTGTCCTTGAGGATCGATCTAGCATCTTCTTGTTTTTTTTTTTTTTTTTGAAAACTTTTTGGAAGAAGCTGAGTTTAGACCTAGATAGATCAGATAGAGGGGAAGAAAACGTATAAAGAGCACGCACTCATGCCCCGAGTAGATCCAATTAAGATAAGCACTTGGGACAAATGAAGTGGTGATTAAGGTATTCCTACCATGAGGAGAAACATATCCAGAAGAAAAATGCTATGAGTAGAGCTGCGATACTCATATTTAAGGTAAAAATACAATAGGCGGAGAACCACATAGTTTCGAATCACCATGAAAGTATATGATTTGGTTGTTAGAGGGATGAAAGATACATCTTGCGACTAGATTTTGTAAGATAGATTTTAACGATAGAAGGGCCATAGATGCAAGGCATTAGAGGTTCCACTTGGGTATACCATCCATGGAAGATAGATGATAAGCCCCCGACCCATATTTATGAGTGATAACGTATGGACCCATCCGATTGGGAGAAAACTTACCACGCTTACTCCTTTCGAGTGTAGTGACATTTTGGTTTTCTTTAAGAAAAGATCACCAATTTTGAAGTCACGGTGCTTTAAGTGCTTGTTATAAGCATGTTTGACACGCTCAAGATAGACTTGATGATGTTCAAGAGCATTGAGACATCGCTCATCTAATAATTCAAGTTTCTTTAGACGATTTTGACGATAGCCCTCATCGAGAGACAAATTCTCTACGAGAGAAACACGGAGAGATGGGATTTGGACTTCCAAAGGAAGAACAATCTCGAGACCCATAGACAAGAGAGAGAGGGAGTAGCACCGGTAGGAGTACGAATGCTAGTCGATAAGCCCAGAGAGCAAAGGGATATGTAAATGCCAATCCCTACCGGCTCGACTAGTTACCTTTATGAGGATATTATGCAAAGTTTTATTGGAAGCTTGACTGGCCATTAGCTTGAGGATAGTATGGAGAAGAAAAGCTGAGTTTGATATTGAAAGCGTCACGAGAGGTTACCGCGAATCAATGTTCTTGAAAGACTTACCGTTATCGTGATGAGTTTGTGTGGAACACCAAAGCGACAAATGATGTGTTGATAGACAAAATCAACTATGGGTTTAACTTTTGTTGAAGAAAGAGGATAGATTCCACCCACTTAGTAAAGTATTCGATGGCGATAATGATAAAATGATGACGCTTGTGAAGAACGAGGGATTGATGAGACCATGAGATCAAGACCCATTGCGAAAAAGGCCACAAATCGGCTTTGTAGGTTGTAAAAAGCTTGACTAGGGATATGTGTGAGATTGGAATGTTGTTGACACTTGACACATTTCTTAGTGTATTCACAACAATCTCGATTAAGAGAGGCGATAATATCCCAAGCGTAAGATGCGTTTAGCTACGGCCAAGCCACTAAAATGTCCACCACGAGATACCGTCATGGACCTCTGGATAGCTTTAGATGATTGAGGTTTTGAGGCACTGAAGCAAAATACCATCAAAGCTGCGTTTGTAGAGGATCCTGCCTAGAATAGTATAGTGATTAGCACGTAGGATAAAAGATCTTCTACCATTGGAAGTCAGATCTGGAGGAAGCACCAATGAGATAGATAATCAACAATCGTTGATACCACTCATCCTGAGTATGGGTTGTGACAGCATGGATTGAAGTTAGTTTCCTAAGATGAGATGGTTGATCTAATTGTTGCACAACCACATAAAGTCGCGAGTCCTTGGTAAAAGGCGGGATAAGCGAGGCTAACGAAGCCATTGTATCTGCGAATCGATTCACAGTGCGAGGAATAGCTTGGATAGTGAATTTATCAAAAGATTGGAGTTGAACGAGAACGATATCACGATATTTTTGAAGGATATCATTCTTGCATTAATAGACACCCGTGACTTGATTAACGATGAGTTCGGAATCACCAAAGATGTCAATATGGCCAATGCAAGAGATTAATGGCATTTTGAAGACCCAAGACAAAGAGCTTCATATTCAGCCATATTATTGGTGCACTCAAAGTTTAATTTGTGTGTGGCCCAGGGATAGGCGTACCCCGAGGAGGAATCATCACGAAACTGCACCTCCCCTTGCTTGGCATTTGGATCCATCGAAGAAGAGCTTTACTTTAAATGGAGATAGACCAAAATCAATTTGTTGGATATATTCATCGGGGAATTGAGCGAGGGACTTGAGTGTCGGAAAGAGGAGCATCGGCTAATTGATGCAATGACTAACCCCCTTGATAGACTTTTACGGGATAAAATCGAGATCAAATTCATCATAAGCATGAGCAACCAGTGATCGATCATTGTGATAAGGCTTCGCATGAATTGTCTTGAGTGGATTGACACTTGTGACAATGTAAGTTTTGTGATTAAGAAGGTAATGTGAAGCTTAGAAGTTGCGAAGAAGAGAGCACAACAGCTCTGACAGCCGGCTTCGGAATAACATGTTTCATACTCATGGAGAGTGCGGCGATGTAATAGATAGCTTGTTCTTTACCACAAGCGTCTCGTCGAGAGATCATGGCTCCCGAGCATGGTCGATCACGAGAGATATAAAGATAGAAAGGCTCCCCCTCGTGGAGGTGTAAGCACAGTGGAGAAAGAAGATAAGCTTTGAGATCATCGAAGGCCTTTTGGCAATGCTCATCCCATTCAAAATGAACATTCTTATGGAGGAGATGATGAAAAGGTTGACAATGGTCAGACAATTGTGAGATAAAGCAGCGCTTAGCGATTGAAGACGTCCTTGGAGGCTGCGGAGTTGCTTTAAGTTAGAAGGGGAGGCATCTCAAGGATAGCTTTTATTTTTGCGGGGTCTACTTCGATACCCCTAATGGAAATGATAAAACCTAAAAGTTTACAGGTGAGAATGCCAAACACGCACTTAGATGGATTTAAACGAAGACAAAAGCGAATAAGCTTCTCGAAGAGAGTGCGAGAATGAAAATATGATCTTGGCGATGTTTGGATTTACTGAGGAGATCATCGCGTAATCTTCCACGATTTTGTGTAAGAGATCATGGAAGATGTAGCTCATTACTCGTGATAGGTTGCTCTGCGTTCTTAAGACCGAAAGGCATGACATGATAACAAAAAGGTCCCCCGAGGAGTTATGAAAGAAGTCTTATGTTGGTCTTTTAGTGTAATGAGAATTTGATTATACCCGGAGAAACCATCCATAAGAAAGCATCTCATGACCCTTGATTAAATCCACGAGTTGGTCGATATTAGGTAGAGGAAAATCATCTTTTGGACAAGCGAGATTAAGATCCCGGAAGTTGGTACAAATTTGAATTTTCCCGGTAGCTTTAATTCTGGTACTACATTGAAACCCATTGTGGATAATCGATGGGTTGGATGAAGTTAGCGAGAAGCAGCAAGCACTACATTCTTCTTTAACAAGAAGGGCTACTCTAGGGTGCATTTTACTCAATTTTTGTTTAACGGTTTGATGTCGGGAAGAATGTAACGATATTGTGGACCACGATATCGGGATCGAGTCTGGCATATCCTCATATGCCCAAGCAAAGGCTTGATGATGGTTAGAAAGAAAAGTTGTAAAGTCTCCTAACTCCTGTGGATTAAGGGATTGGCGACCTTAATGACACGAGGTCTTTAGAAGTCCCTATATTAAGGTTGATGGTGGCTTCGTTGAGAAGTGTAGACGTGTCGAAGGAATGGTTTTAGGAAGATAGGAATCCTCTTGCCCCTAGATAGGTGAGGACAAAATCATCATCCGCCGGTGGATAGTGTTGATAGTAGGAGAGTCGTCTCCAACTATTTCATGGAAAATTAATGGTATGGAAGTGGACCTGTCATTAGCCTTATAGGCTAGTGGCCCTAAGGAAATGGTATTGACTAAAAAAAAGTTAGACGAGATGGAAATGGCGTCGTCCACATCGAGTGATGCTTCTGACTTAGTGGGAGAAGATGGTTCCTCAATAGGAAGAGGCTCATCGAGAACAGTGACGGTGGCTTTTGAAAGAGGTTTAAATCCTAAACCAAATTTTTGATGTGGCTTGAGAGTTGGAATGGATGCGAGGTCATGCACACCTTGTTCATATTTACCCAAGCCAAAGCCTTTCCACGCGCATCGATATAAATAAGTTTTTGCAAACGTGGGATTCTGTAGACAATCAAACCCTGTTAAATAAGGTTTGGTCCTAGGAGGAGAATCCGAGGCGATAGTGAGGCGTATCAAGACCACCGTAAATGAAATTAGTCTATTGATTGGGTAGACCAATGGTGACGATGCGACCAAGACCTGGCTGATATTCAGGTTGTTTGTCTGGTCTACCATACTCACTAGGTTTGAGATGGGTGTCAAAAGAAAGGAGAGGAAGCTCTCCCGGTGAGAAACAGCTATGATGTCTCTTCTAAATTTTGTAAATCCGGTAGTTTGGTTGCAGGTATGGAAGAAGATGAGGCCCCGTCAGGAGAACAAGCATTTTCCTTTAGAGGGGTAGACCCTGTGGTCATGTCGCATTGCGCGGAAGGAAAAGGATCTCCTAGATGAGTATAGATTTTGCCCTCATATTGATATTTTAAGCATCGATGGAGGGTGGATGGGACCTGATACATTGCATGAATCCGGGAGCGTCAGGATCATATTATAGTGGAATTTCCCTTGAACAATGTAAAGATTTCGTAAAGCGACTTCTTACCTACTCGAATGGGTAGGACCACAGTTCTAAAGTAACTGCTAGTTGATCGTTAAATGATCAAAGAGTGAAAGGCGGGGGTGACACTACGTTCTTTGGTAACTTAAGTTTCTTGAATGTGTGCGAGGAGATGACGTTGAGTGTAGCACCATTGTCGATCATAATGCATTTTAATGTAGTGTTGTCGATTTGGGTACAGTGATAAAGAGGGGAGCCTCGAATCCTCGGAAGAAAGGAAGGAATTTCGAATCTTCAAAATAAATGATGGTTGATGGTCTATTGATCCAACAACCATCTCGAAGAAGGCTGGGGCTCATCTGAATTCTTGCGATGCGGCATGATTATCAATCGAGCACAGGCGATGTTGCGGAGAGGATTGAATGAGGTCAAAAAGAGACATTTTGACCAAAGCACAGGTGAGTTGTTTCATAACACTCTCCTCAAGCAGCACGGGAATTTGAGCCCGAGTGCAACACGAATAGAGACCCAGGTCTTGGGGATAATGAGGAAGGAGGAACTCCTTCGAAGCTGTAGAAATGATAACCCATGGTCGAGATCTTGTAGATGAGGATGGATTATCATCTTTGTTGGGTTCTAGTGGTGATATGAATTGTGTCGATTTGAGAAGGTGGAAGATTATTTGGAGTGGAATCACTAGAAGTAGAGTTCTGAGTAGATCGTTGGGGCTCAGATGGAGCTAAGATGATAGGAGATACTTGTTCCTCCTCCAGTGAAAATATCACTTTCTTCGAAAATGTTGTTGATGAAGATTGAAGAGCTTTACATCCCTCGGTATCATGACCCAGAGTGCGGTGGTAAGCACAAATCGAATCGAGTTAAACCGGTAGGTTTAACTCCTTTAGGAATTATAGGGTTTAATCGGTGGAAGAGATATGGATGAAGATTGGATAAGTTGGTGAAGGATTTGATATAGAACCCGGTAGACAAAGATGAGGGCGAGAGATGATGAAGGTGCCTCTTTTACTTTAGCAATGACTATAGAGTAAAAGAACTGCATGTTAGGTTTGTGAGTCTTTTTAGGGATCATCTTGTTTTTGGACATGCGGAGGAGCAGCCTTGGGCACTTGAGATGGAAGTAAGTGAGACATGATTGATTTCGATGGAGGAAGAGCCCCTAAAATAGATTTTGAAGATGATGGAGATGTGACAAGTGTTGTGGTCTTCAGAGATAAGGGAGGCTGCTTGGTCGAAACTAATGATGATTTGGATAATGTTGATTTAGATGAGGAGAAGCTTCCAAAGTAGGTATAATTAGAGGAGCACGAGAGGGTGCCACTGGTTTTTGGTAACGAAGATGATGATTCTCATAAAAGAGGTGACATCTTTTTAGTAGGTAAGTCCATTTTTCGAGTCTTTGGTGAAGAATGTGTTATAGAAGAAGATGATGGTTTTGATAAGTTTATAGAAGAAGACGCCTTCTCGTGGACAAATCCAATCTTTTATGAGGCGCGAGAGAGAGATTTTGCGGGAAAGCACCAAGAGTCTTGATGGTTGAAATATGGGCTTTCGTTTTTTCAGGATGGTGACAATTTCAACCGCATAAGGTGATTGTAACCTTTTTGGGGAAGCAAATGGGGAGAATGCTTGATGGCGCAACGTTAGATTTCAGTTGTCTCGGTCTAAGTTCAGGAACCGAGCGTATAGGTGTTGGTGCTACTTCTTTAGATTTCCCCTTAATAGGAAAAGTAGCATTGGTGATGGAAGAAGTGAGTGATGAAGAAGCAGTTCCTTGCGAGGGAACTACTTCTAGTACAGTAATTGTGGGTGAAACTACTGTAGGAAAGGAAACAAGAAGAGTCAAAATTGAAGACGCTTCCGTTGAAGTCGGTACAACTATAGGTATGTTCACCAATGGCATAGTCACAGCAAAAATGGGAGAAACAAAAGTAGATGTATCCGCGGTGGAAACTCGAAGGGATGTAATTGCCTCGAGCATTGAAAGAATGTCTGACGATGAGACAGATGAGGATGATACTGTCTCGGGTATGGATGGGAGATCAGACAAAGAAGCAGAGAGAGGTGAATCCGTATCTAACAATGTTGGAATATTCAAAGATGGGCTATCTGAAGATGGTGGAATCCCAGCGATTAACGAAGTGGAAGGAGGTTCTGATTCGGTCGATGTGTTCGCAGATGGCTTAGTTTTAGAAGAAGATTCTTCCATAGAGATGAAGCTGATAGTATGAGTGTTTGGTTTTTGAGACTCTAAAGCATCATGGTTCGGGAATGATTGGGAAAAGGTTTTTAAAGACATCCGGTAGCTTGATTTGGGGAGCATTTGGGTTATCTAGAATGAGCTCGCCTTTATCAATGAATTTCTGGACAAGATTTTGAAGGTCGACATCGTTCGATGTCATGACCTTTGGTTCTATGATAATGGCGAAGTCATTTTCCCTATACCGAGAATGGATGTTCTTGGCTTTCATCAATATTCCTAATGGGGAAGTTCGATCATGTGGACTTCGACATTTTTTCTAGGATAGAAGCATATGATTCCCCAATGAAGTGAAAGATCGAGATGACGAGGACCCTTTTCGAGAAGATGAGGAGTCTCTTTGTGGTGTTTGATTAGAAGTGGTATCATCTCGTGATGTTTTTAATATGATAGCATTGGTGGATCCCTGATTCTTGTCTTTAGAAGTGGAAGGATTTGATTTGGTAAACCGAGAAAAATCCGGTTTAGATTTAGAGTGAAGTTTTAACTTCCCTTGTTGATAAGCGCGAGATTCATGTTTGTGTGCCATCATAAAGGATTCTTCAAATGTATGAAAGGTCTGGATCCTTAAAGTGGAAGAAATATGATTAGCACAAGATCGAGTAAACAACTCAATCTGTTGGGATTGAGGAAGGGAGAAAGACAATTGGTTTATTATCCCTCTCCAACGAGCAACAAAGTCTGCGATAGACTCATCATCAAATTGATGAATGTTATAAAGATCTGTCCCGAGATCTTATGCGCGATATTTATTAAAAAAATTTCAACAAACATCTGGGCCAATTAAGAGAAAGAAAACAAGGAATGTTGAGGAATGTTATTGTACTTAGTCTAAAGCGGGACTGCTTAGAGACATAGGAAAAGAAATGCTGAGCATAAGCTCCCGATCTGGACTATGAGGTAGCAAGCATGTTTGAATGCTCACAAATGCTTGTTGAGGTCCTCCAGAAGACTATGAAATTTTGAAAATTTAGGAAGTTCCCATTGGGGAGGATAAGGCTTAAAAGCCACTGAGGGGTGAATGGGTTCATTACACACTTCTTCAAAAGAGTATGAAGGATGAGCCCCTTTGGTGGAGGCTTCCAAGTCTACGATTTTCTTGAAAAGAATTTGAACCACGTCAGATTGAGGAGGAGGCACACTGGCATGTCCTACATAAGAAGCAAATGGTGGATGTTGTTGAGGTGTCAACGGGGGATTCATCTGTTGATTGATAGGATGATAAGAGGAGTAACCAGGCGTTCTGGGTGACGCCTGGTGGGGTATTTGTTGTGAAGGATCTTGTGTATAGGCAAGTTGTGGGATAATAAGTGGTTGAGAAAATGAAGGTTGGATGACGGATGGAGCCTGTGATTGGTGGACTCCTATGCTTGTTGACTGAATCGGAACAGATTGAGGAACATGGGTGCCGATTTGATTGGACATATTGGGGAACAAGACCTGAAAGAGGCTTTTTACTTCGAGTTAGTTATTAAGGGTGCCAATGCTAGAGGATGGGCGAAGGTCACTTTTTCTTTGGAACATTGGAAGAAAAACCCCTTTGGAGGATGAGAAGCGAGAACCAAGCTGACTAGTTGAAGGGGTTGACTCATAAAGGAGTGCGACCACAGGACACAATGGATGACATAGATGAATTAACAACAATATGCGGGTGCACGAGACGCACTCATTATAGCGAAGAGAAGAGGACCTCTCGAAGTAGATTGTGGAATAGTCGAGGTAAGCTGTGGCATTAGGAATAGGTAAGACTATTTGAGAACTAGTTGATATGGTCGGTGGAAGAGAAAAAGGAGGAGGACAGGTGCGCCACCCTCCTCCGTGGTTCGAGCGAGAAAAATGATGCTAAGCTTTCTACAAAAGCTTTGGGATGGTTCACGAGGATAATCGTACACTTGCTGGATTGGTGGTCCCTGATCAGATATTTGAATAGACTTGTGTACTAGGTAGTCCATGAGGGCTACCGGATTGCGATCAAGGAGTGCATAAAATTCAGGATCCCCAGCGAGGAACATACTCTGAGTCAGAAGCAGATGATATTTCTGAAGGACTAGGGAAAGCTGGACGTGATGGGGTTGCTTTGGCCTGATAGAAAGGATTATATGACCAGGATGGGGAACCAACTAATAGTGGTCCCGAGGAATACAGGGGTGTAGAAACATCCACACTAGTGGTGATCTCGGAGGAAGAAGGGGCTAATTGAGCCATTCTTCTAGATTGTAAGTGAATGATGACCGTCATAAACAAGCGAAAAAGAAGATTGACCTAACTAATGCACGAGATAATTTAAGCGGCGTAGGTGATTATCTCTTTTAAGTTTTATGCTTTTAAGAAAGAAAACATTAGGGAAGGCCTTTTAGAGCAGGAACTACTCGAGATAGCCAAACTAAGGATGGTTTGGGGATGTTTTGGTGAGGAGTCCCGAAGGCACTTGATAAAAAGACCGATCGTGGCTTGATATAGGGGCCTACCCCTTGCAGTTCACACACCCTGCAATAAAGGGAGTCGGGTGCTTTGCCAATATATACCAGAACTTCCGTGAATTTATAGCACGGCCCGAGTACCGCGTAGGCTCTTCCTCTTGGATGTCACTTCCAAGTAGGCGAGGCCAGGGAAAGAATTTTTGTTTAAATGCTTTATACCTAGTGATTTTGGCTTTGTGTGCAAGGGTGAAAAATAAAAATCAAATAGTGTCACTACCGATTTTGATCAATTTTCCAGCCTAATTAAAACTAGATGAAAAACATACAACAGAGATGACAAAGAAAGAGTTTTTTTTTTTTTAAGCACTTAAAAACGAAGTGTTTGATTTCGATGAAGACAAGTCAAACAGATTCTTTCCCAAATGCGATTAAATTCTTTTTAAGCACCAAAAATTGAAATGTTCGAATGTGATAGACCACAAACAAAGAAAGTTTTTTTTTTTTTTTTAGTTCCTAAAAAGGAGAAAACACCGTAAAAGAGAAATACCTATAGATTTAGCTCTCCAAGGTGTGTGGACTTCAAAAAGCACGTTGTTGAGCTCTTCCCCTCGAACAATCCCACGAACAAGCAAAGTGCTCCGCAAGAAAAGGTTAAGCAAACACCAAACAAAATCCAGAAAGATATATCCAGATAATGGTGAAACGAAAATTTCTATTTTAAGGAACTAGAAAAATTTCAAGGAAATAACAATTTCGCATAAAGAGCAAGATTGAAACGATGAAAGGAAATGCTCAAGCAGAACTGATAAAAATCAGTGAAGAAAAAGAACAAAGCTCAAAACTAAAAAAAAGAGATGAACTTACCAATAAGGGACTTTGGTTGGGTCCCACCGGGCGTGCCAGAATGTTGATCAAGAATTTCACGCTTGTTACCTGTCCAAGTTAATGTACCAAACTAAACACAAAAACCTTGAAAAACTCAAATGAAATTGATACCTGATGGACAAGATCTGAAGATGTAGACGGATAAGGAAGCCGATGTAGATAAGACGGGCGCACGTGAACAATTACACAGTAGATCCAAGTAACCTGCGAGACACCGATGCTTGACAGAAAAAGACCACGTTAAAAGATATTTAGGTGGACTGCCCGAGAAGCGGTCGGGAAGCGATAAGCTCCCTCGGCGGATGTCAGTCCACATTTTCAATTAAGTAAAGAAGCATACATGATAAAAGATGTACGTATAGGACTAGATTTTATGATCAAAGTAATAAACAGAATCTAAGCGAGACGAAAGCAATGAAAATAAGGAAGCTGTGAAAAGAAAGTTGGATTTGTGTTACCTATGTCCTTTTACTTGTCTGCAGGATGATCGGTGTCGATTATGTAGAATCGGCGTTGGCCGGTTCGAGATCGGCGTCGGCCCGATATAGATCGGCGTCGGCCCGGTCCGGATCGGTGTCGGCCCGATATAGATCGGCGTCGATCCGAGACAAAGTGCGAGAAGATTTGGGAATCGAAAAACGAAGGCAAGATCGTCAACGTCTGCTTTGGATCTGCGAAAGCCGAGAGATATCTTGCGAGACTCCAATTGTCTTGGAGTGCGGGAATAGAGTCACCAGAAAATCAATGGAGATGTGCGATGTTGATGTGATAAGAGCAGAGTAACGGTGCTCCTCTCAAGGATTGATTTAGACAAGATTCGCTCTCATTCGATAGATAATGTTCACACTTGATGCTCAAAACTCTCTCGTTCTCTCTCTTACAATCTGTGTCTCTCGGAAGGCGAGTTATGGGCCTCTATTATGTCGGGTGCCGCTCAGAAAAATCGGCGTCGACCGAGTACCGATCGGCGCCGATCATGGAACAGACTCCCGAGATGGCCAAAAGGAGTGATTTCTGGAAAGATAAGAGTGATCCCTCCACCTCAAATACGGGAAATATCCCGGTTTGGGAGGAGGAGAAATAGGGGGGATATATGGATAGAATAGATATGGGGTAGATAAGTGGTTAGGATACATGTAAAAGGTGTAATTAAATAGTTAATATTTAATTACTCATTTGACAGTAAAACATAATAGGGTGAATTAAACTTAGGATAGGTGTTTAAATCACAAATTGAATAATACCCCAAGGGGATAGTGGTGATATAAACATGCCCCGGGTTACAGAGAGCAACGCACACGAGGACACTAAATTGGATAACCAATTTTAGGTGTCTCTGATACCCCCTTATCAAAATGGTGTGCGAAGGAACTCGGAATATCAACTGGTAAAAATCAGCGGTATGAACCTAGCGAGTAGGCATGTCAATGTACAACAAACCAAGAAGTTCTATATGACTTCATACGATGTATACCTAGCGAGCATCAAGGCAATGGTTTGGATTCACATACATTGATGCTCATAAGGGTGACCACAGTATATGCATCTTGCCCTCAATTCACCTTGGACACTAGCAATCGCGTAACTTCGGGAGGGTGAATGATGCTTTCACCATGTACATTGTCAAGCTTTTGGAGAGTGACATGTGAGGAGATTTTCTGATGAAGCTATGAACCTAATATCACACTACGGTGCCTACTTCATCCAATTTAGAAATTCTCCTATATAAGGATTGCAGGTTATGAGAGCACTCCTCTCAAGCTTCCTATGTTCTGCAACGATAAAATGGCCTTGATCGAGATATGCGGGAAATCTGGACAAGTTACCTGAGAACACATAGGGACAAGAAAATTACTGGCCTGCACTTCCCCATATCTTTGGGAAACTACACCTGCAAGACGGCTCTAGATGCACAGAACATAGAAAGAGCCCTAGCTCCCATCACTGTCCATTTCTTCAAGCCAAGAACTTGTTTTGACTTGAAGAAATTTATTGAACAGAACATCAAAATCAATTACTATCATAGGGTAGACACAGAAGACTATTGGGCTGACTGTGCTGATGATTTTGAGGCAAAAAGGAGACATTACGACAAGTTTTCTCTTCAACTGATTCAGGAGCTTAATTTGTATCAAGTTCGGAAGGGCTTCAGGATGATAATTCTGATCTGTTTTCATATGAGTATGACACCTTGATCAAACACACTCCCTTGGAGGATTTGGATTGGTTCAAAAAGGAGAAAGATGATTTGGCTGAAATCTTAGCCCCTGTCTTAGTAAGAACCAAGATCTGGTTTGACAAGAAAGTCTGTGAGCTTAGAAGGCATTCGGTGGTTCCTCCTCCAAGGATACTTCAACACCAACGAAGAAAGCATTGACGCCTGAAGTTTGGAAGCACCTGTGCAGACTCCTCCTACCTCCTCAACTAAAGGTCCTACATCCTCCACTCCTTCCTCATCCACTCAAGTATATCAGAAGAAAGTCAAGGAGGTCAAGAAGGAGCACATGTTCAAGAAGATCCACGATGAAGCATTCGAATTACCCTCGAGTCCGAGAACATCATTTTCTCGGTGAAAGTGAAGAGAGTGAGTACTGGCCCATAAGTGTTGCGAAGCCCCAATGGATAAAGACAAATAAGTCCCGAGCTTGAACTTCCAAGCACCATTGACTCAGCTCATGCCGAAGCCCAAAGTGCTCCACTCATATCTCAAGCTGGAGGAAAAAGTAGTGCACACTTTGGGTGCCATGAGTTCCCTTTCTCTCGGCCCTCTCGCCTCACCTTCCTTTTCCTCCTCTTTTGCATGGGTGCGATCGGGACCCAATTTTGATGTTGTGGTGGCCTTATTAGGCACTTTACTCCTCCTACTCCCGCCAAGAAGGCCAGGACTACCTCTAGAATAGTATTTGATGCTCAGGGCCAGCAATTCCTGGAGATAGCCAAACCCAAAGTAGACAAGCTAGAGCATGATTTGCAAGCATCTGATCTTGAGCTCTTGAGGATCCCTATGGGAGAGTCTACTCCTGAAGGTGAGATTCACAATCTCCAAGAAACAGTCACCAGGGTCATTTGGAGAGTGGAGAAAGGGCAACAAACCATAGAGCAACTGGAGGAGCAGGCTCACGTTCTTACAGGTTCCATCAAGTCACTGTTGTCCAAGGATAAAGTTTTAAATCCTACCCCACTGACTACTCTTCCACCACTTGTGATTCTCAGCCAAGATGAAGTGTAGAGTGTCAAAGATATGCACAAGTATTCCATCTATGGAAGGGGTATGGAGGCCATGGTGGATGATATGCTCATTGCACGGTTGAATTTCATTAGTGAAGCCTTGAAACTCAATGAGAAGGTAAATGATCTGCAAAAGAAACTCCCTCCACTATTGGAAATATAGATAAAGAGCTCAAACTACGGAAGCAATTGTATAGTAGACCTTCGCCTTATGGGATAGGCCGATGATAATATTTTAATGGCAAGAAAATTCTTCGATGATGCAAAAGATAACTTGTCAAAATCATGGGTATACAGTGTGGAATGGAAAATCAAGGTCTTTGGAAGAAGCTTTGGGAGAATCGAGAAATAGGTGGCGAGAAGGGTGAGGCCTTCAAGACTTTGGTTATATCTACCTTGAAGGATATACATTGCCATCTCCAAGATGAGACCTCTGGTGCACCCCTCTCTTTACAAGAAATCAAATCTCGAGTTCAGAGTTTTTATCAAAGATAACTTGTTCAAAGAGGATTTTGTTTCCAAAGAAAAGATGAAGGAAATCTTCTTTCTACAGTCTTATTGAAGAAGCAAATAAAGAGTATCATACACACGTCGAGTTTGACAAAGAGATGGAGAAGTGCCTCATATTTTAGACCCAGTCCACTTTGCCAACACATCGGTCCCACGTGGCGGGAAATAGTAGAGCGTTAAAGGTTTAAACAAGCGATCCTCAAATCGGTGGGCCCTCCTCAATCGTGTACACTTGTCTTTTCCTCCTAATTCTTCTCCTTTCTTCCTTTCTTCATCTCGGACTTATTGTAATTAGTTGGGGTATTGTGATTAGCAGCCCTTTAACTAAACATTAATTAAAAGAAGTAGTTACGGGAGTAACTGATTTGTAAACTATATAATAGCCTCTCCTCGCCATTTTCTTAGAGAACTTGGCTTATTTTTGTGTAAGAAATAATACGACAATCAATACAAAAGGATCTTCTTTCTTTGTTCATCCGATTCCTTTATTTCACAGCTATTTGTTAAATATTATGAGATCATTTGTTTACATAATACCAAGAAACTTTGTATTCTTGTAAATGTTATTTGTGGAACTGTGTGTCCCTCCAAATTGCATCTTAGTAATTCACATACAAATGGTCTAATTCCAATTCATTGTATTCTGGCACACATAAGGAATTATTTTGTCAGCTATAATTCTGGAGAATGTTTTTCTACTCATTTCCTTGTCTTCATTCTTCTATGCTTTTGTGATTGATAATCTATTTCATTTCGCAAAGCTTTCATGATATCCAAGTTCCACATCAAAGTAATGCGTTGTACATTTGTAAATAATTTTTCTTTTGAACAAGGGAACCTCTCCCATCAAAGAGGAGGGAATTCTTGTCCCCTGACTATTGCTCTCATTAGGGTCTTCTTTTGACAACCAACATGTGATACGTCTCAAAACCTCACCATGTGGTTCACTTATTGTGATGGTGCCAAAGAAGGATAGTTCTTGGAGGATGTGCATTGACTACCATGCTTTAAACAAGATCACCATAAAGAACAAATATCCACTCCCCCACATAGATGATCTCTTGGACCAACTTTAGCATGCCAATTTTTTCATGAAGTTGGATCTCAAGTCAAGTTATCACCAAGTCATAATGAAGGAGGAGGATATATGGAAGAAGCGCCTTGAAGACAAAACATGATTTGTATGAATGGTTAGTACTTCATTTTGGGTTATGCAATGCACACGATACATTTATGAGATTGATGAATGATGTATTGCGGGATTTCATAGATTCATGTGTCATTGTAAATCTAGATGATATCTTGAATTTTAGTGCCACAGGGGAAGAAAATATAACTCATTTGCAGCAAGTCTTGCAAGTTCTCGGGGAGAAACAATTGCTTTGTAATATGAAGAAATGTGAATTTTTCAAGCATTCACTTGTCTATCTTGGGCACGTGGTTGGAGGAGGAGAGCTACGAGTGGATCTAAAGAAGGTGGAAGCCATCACTATTTGGCCAACACACACAGGATGCCAAAAACTAGGAGTTTTGTAGAAGTATTACAATACATATGGAAGTTCATTCTGGGCTTCTCCATGATCGCAGCCTCTACACATAGTGGCCGCAAAGAGTAAGAGTTTAAATTGGGGTAAGGAACAAGACAAATCCTTTGAGTTATTGAAATACGGGATTAGTCATGCTCCAGTTTGCTCTTCTAATTAGTAGCAACCTTTTGAAGTAGAGACAGATTCCAGGTGATTACACCATGGGCACAATGTTGCTTCAAAGAGGTAAACCCGTATGTTATCATTCTGAAACTTTCACTTTAGCAATTAAAGGATATTCAATATATGATAAGGAAATGTTTGCACTAGTTTAAGCAATTGAAAAATGGAAGCATTATTTTTTGGGTAAAGAAACTATTGTGCACACTAACCTCAAACCTCTCCAATATTTGCAAGCATAGTCTAAATTACAGTAGGAAAGGAACTATAAATGGATGGGGTTCCTTCAGTAGTTCCATCTGATGATTAAATATGAGAAGGGTATTATAAACTTGGTGGCAGACATGTTGTCTAGGCCACCCACACATGAGAAGTTTTCCTGTTTGGCCACTATCTCTCAGATCGAGCCCTTCACGAAGGAAGCTTATGGAGAGGCATATGCCCAGGACAAAGAATTTGGGGTGACATTTCAGTAGTTATAGTCCCAAGGGGCTGAAAGAACAGGGATTGAAGATTGTTATCTCAAAGACGGATGCTTTACCAATGGGGAAGCTTTGCGTGCCAAAAGAAGAGTGAATTCTATTGATGAGGGAAGCACATACCTCGAAATTAGTGGGACATTTTGGTGTTGGTAAGACCCTATCCCACTTGCAAAGGTATGTGTATTGGCCCAATATGCAAGAAGAAGTATCAAAATTTATACGAGGATGTAAAGGATTTTGTAGGAGGATTACCTATGTCTAAACATGGCCATGACTATCTCTATGTATTTTTCGATAGATTTAGTAAGATGTGTATTCTTATGGCATGTAAAAAGATAGTAAAAGCACATGAGGTAGCAAATATTTTCTTTGCTAATGTATGGGTGCATTTTGGTTTGCCAAAGTCTATTGTTTGACAGGGATTCTAGGTTCTTGGGAAATTTTGGACTAATTTTTGGGACAAGATGGATACCAGGTTACAGAGGAACACAACTTTCCATCCACAGACAGATGGACAAATAGAGGTGGTAAACATGACTTTGGTACACTTGATCAGAGGGTATAACAAAAAATACCCAAGGACTTGGGATGAGTCCTTAGCTTTGCATTCAACATTCCTATAACCAAAAGTACACACATCCACTATGAAGTCACCTTTTGAAGCATGCTTGGGATATCTACCTACAAATCCACTTGGACATAGCATTTGGACAGTAGGATGAGAAGGATACATGAGACACAGAGGTGACTAGAGAAAACAAATTCATTGAGAGGATCCGAAAAATCCATCTCAAAGTCAAGGAACAACTAGAGAAATCTCAGGCCAAGTACAAAGCTAGGCACGATCAGCATAGAAGGGAACATAAGCTTCATGTTGGAGATAGAGTTTGGCTTTACTTGAGCAAGGAGAGACTACAAGGTCAAGCATGGAATCTCAAGCCATTATGATATGGACCCTTCACCATATTGGAGTAGGTTGGAGAAAATGCCTTTTGACTTGATTTTCGTCATTCATGAGGATGTACTTTGTAGTAAACTACGAGAACTTGCACCTATATGAGCCATCCATGCTAGATGAAGATGAAGAACTAAAGTTTCTACCTTCCATTGAGGATTGTGTCTTGGAATCACAAGGAAAATTAGAGGAGGATGTAGTATTGCAACAAAAGTTCAGAGAGACTAGGAGAGGTCTGCAAGAGTTTTGGCAGATTGGACTGAAAGGAAAGACACCAAGGCAAGCCGGTGGTACTCGAAGGAGAAAGTGAGGGATTATTTCCTCATCTACTCCCCACTAAGCTTTTGTGGGACCAAACGCCTCCTAAGCGGGGAGGTGTGATCCATAGGGATCCAAAATGACTCTACTTTATCAAATCAGCCAACACGAAGAAGAAAAAAATTTACACGGAGGTTTTTATACATTTTAGTGACAAGACCAATGCTCTGTGTAGGGTGGCGATTCTGAAATCGCTGCCCCACTAGGGTGGTGGTTCTAGGACCGCTGGTTTGCATTGGGTGGCGCTCATGGCTCTTGCAGACAGAAAATAAAATATGACACAAATAGTCCCAGAATTCCAAAGGGTGTCCATGTATCTTCTTTTGCATGACTTTTCCCATTCTCCAGTGCATGGGAGAACATGAGAAAGATTATAAATTCATGTTATGGAAGAGAAAAAAATGCATCAAGCATGAAAGCAAGTGAGTAAGAAGATCTTAGTGTTGGAATTGCAATTTGTAGATGCGAAGGAGTAATTGGATCGGAAGAAAAGAAAGTAACTAGGAGGAAGTGTGATATATTATCTACTTCTCTTTCATACTTATTGTAATTTTTGTACTTATTATTGAATTGGCCAATAAAAGTGGGAAGAAAGAGCAATTTCCCTTCTCGACTAGTTTTTCCTCCTCTGGAGGTTTTCTAGGATAAAATTATTGGTGTATGAGTCTATATACTTTCCCTTTCTGCAAATTGTTGATTCTAAGCACAAGTATAATTCATTCACTAGCTATCTTTGTTATTTTCTAATAGAAGGTAGAACAACAATGATTAATTGTGATTCTATGGATAATTCCAAAGTTGAAGAGTTTACAGATCATACACACCCCATAACCCAATATGTTCTTCATTTCTTTAAGTTTATTGATTTTGGACACAAAGACACCTAGCCGGATGCTGAGGACCCACATGCCCTCATCCCCTCTCGGCGTCTCGACCTCCTTTTATCTTACTCACCCCTTTTGGGCCTCTTTTATATTTTGGGCATCTTGTTTTCTTATGGGTCATCCTTTTAGTTGTTAATTATGAAATTCAAACAAGGTAATCATATAAATACAAATCTATGTGATCATAATAAAGGACCAAGCTCTAAGCATCTACTATCACCACCTAAGGTTACATCTAAAGGAATTCTAAGAGCATCAAAGCATCCATCTAGTTATCATTCAAGGGAAAAGGGACTACATTTTCTACATACACTTCATAGGAGGGAAGTTCATTTTTCCATATACTGAATCTACTTACATATCTAAATCTAGCAATTGTTTGCTATCAAGTGCATCTTACACAAGAACCTCCTAAGACGAGGATTCTACACACATGCACATATGACTACATGGAGTTTAAGATGTAGTGTAAACACTAAGTTGTAAGTTTACTCTGTCAGTGACCACAAGTTAGTTTGACTCATTTTTTTATTTTTAGGATTTTATGTCTTTTGGGGTTTGGGAGATCATTTTTAGGGTTATAGAGATCACATTTATGACACATGCAATTATAAGAAAGGTTATGTAGACATTTCAATTCATGCATTTGCCTTGCACTCTGACCCATTCACCCCTATAGCATATCACAGGTTAGAAACACAAGTTTCATCAGGAACTTGACATCTTCATATTACAAAATCATCATTTTCTCTCTGCATTGCAATTTCTTTAACCCGAAGCATACTTAAGTGTTTTATATATCCATGAATCTACAATTACCTCTATTTTTCTCACCATTCTTTTCAGGCACCCTGCTGTTGATCATTGAATCTTTTCCCCAAGTGTGGGACTTGTAAAAATGGGAAAAGAATCTCCAGGTTAGAGGTTGGTTCCTCAACTCCTCTGATCAGGTGTATTACTTGCAAGTTGCAGAGGTTTTAAACTCAAAATCCTACTCTAAATTCCAAGGGGACAGAGATAGAGAATGCAAAAAAATTAAACTAATGCTAATAAGGTGATGCACCAAAGGAGTGGTGAGCATTTTTTACTTCTGAAAATTGACACAGATCATAGAAATGCAACAAAACATCATGCACAAAACTGATAAAATGTAATGAAAGGTCAAAAATGAAGCAAACAACACAAACAGAGGATTGAAACTCATTCACAGAGCTTGCATTGTCATTTCCAATATCAAAAATACATGCATTACAACATCTGAGAGGTAGAAAATATGTTACAGTCTTGGAAGAGGTCTGATATTCCACAAAATCACTTTTCAAGGTGAAAAAGGGAGCCTACAAAACATGAAAAAAAATGTCCAACCCTTCAAAAATGAGCCAAATCTAGCTTTTACAATGCAAAAACGAGCCCAGAGAGAGAAACACAGGAAAACATGAGAGGAGCTTCAACCACCAACCAAAATGCAATAAAACAACATGGGCATCCTTACAGGTCCATTCCCTGACATTTTTCACCATGCTGGGAGAGAATGCGAGCCATTCTTCATTAAAAATGGTGGTTGAAATGTCATTTTTGTTCATTACCACGTGCCAGAGGTTTTTTCAATTTTCTCTCTCCAAACTCCATCAAAATACAAAATTGAGCCTAGAATCATGTAGATAATTTCACCATCTTTCCGTTGATATAAAGAACGTGAAAAACTGAGCTCTGATCGAAAGTTATGGCGTTTGAAAATTTAGGGCAAAACAGGCCAAAACGGGTTGGCGGGCCAAAAAATTTGAAATTTTCCCACTTTTTGCATTTGGGAAAATTTCCCAAAAAATCCCCACACCCCACTGATCTCGGTGCCACGTGGCATGATTCCATTGGTTGCGGGCCTTCTTGCTTCATTTTCCATCGTTTTGGCCATTGGAAAATTTTCCAAAAATTCTCCACCGGCCGATGACCCGAGGACACGTGGCATGATATGATTCACCATGGGCATCTTCTCTTAAATTTTCCATCACTGTTGACCATTTTTTTTCGAACTTGACACATGGCAAAAACCCTATTGGACATGGGCTTTCCCTGCCATTTTTCCCCTGCGGGCCTGTCTTGCATTTTTTTCCACATGGACACGTGGCAAGATCCCATTGGCTCGCGTTTAGGGGGCGGACTTTTCCTTTTGAAATTTTTCCTTTGATTTTGCTTTGGGAAAAATTCCCAACTTTCCCCACATTCTCCACCGGTCTTGGGACACATGGCGAGCTCCCATTGGATGCGGGCCTTGGGGGAAAACATTTCTCTTTGCTTTAACCTTTGGGAAAAATTCCTCTCTCCCCGTGCTTCAAGCTCCGATGCCCCCTGAGACACGTGGCACTCATCATGGCTCATTGGCCTTGGGGCCTTGGGGAAAAAATTTTTTTTTCCTCTTTTTTTTTTGCCAAATTTCCAATCTTTCCTCCCCCTCCGCCACCTTGGCCTCGACACCTGGACACATGGACACGTGGCATGATTTGATGATGGGCGCGGGCCTTTCCCCTTTTTTTCCTCTCACCAAAACACTTAGTCAAATTTTTTTTACTCCACCCTCCACCACTCCTTTCCTCTAGGACACGTGGCATGATGTGATTGGATGGGGGCCTCTTTCAAAATTTTTTTTTGTGCATCAACCCTTAGGAAATTTTCCTAATTTCTTCCCCTTGGACACGTGGCAAGCATCCAATTCATCGGCGGGCCTTCGGGGAAAAATTCCTTCCCTTGAAATTTGCCAAACACTTGGTAAAAATTCCAAGTTTACCTCCACCTTCCACCCTCCCGAGGACACGTGGCCTCATCTTATTGGCTCGGGCCTTTCAGGGAAAATTTCCCACAAAATCCGCCGAGCCATAACTTCAAAAATACATGGAGTTAGGAGGAAAACTTTACCTTTCTGGAAAGCTGAGAAAAATCTCTATCCAATGGTGCCATTTCCAGAAGGTCTTGAGTGCCTAAAAAGCAAAAATTATGACTGAGGCACAAGAGAGGGAAGAATGAAGGGAGTTAGCCACAAAATGTGCAAGGGGCTCATTTTGGATAACAATTTTGGTGACTCAGAGGGGTCATCTGCCTGCTGGATGAAGTTACCAGTTGCCTGAAACAATCCATTGGGCATGGAGTCATTAAATTCTCTACTTGGTACCCCAACTGATTAGAACACTACAAGGAGGAAGATGGAAGGTAGAACACCATCTGATTGAGCAAGGCCTACAAAACACATTTCCTGGAACAACAAGCTTGTGCCAAAGCACTTAGGGAAAGCAAAGCTAATCTACAACAAAACAATGTGCATAAGCACTTGGAGGAATGAAAACCTAAGCTAATATGTACAAGGTGGAGAATTTCCTTCAGTAGCAATGCTTTAGATGGATTCCATTGACTGGAATCTACAATTCTTCACCATCCAATGAAGACAATTGGAAGGCATTGTTGTCCTTACACTTTGTGACCATGTATGGGCCACTCCAAATGGCATCAAATTTTGAATGCCTCCCCGTTTTTCTCTGTCTGCATCCCATTTTAACACTAGATCTCCAACTTGGAAAGATCTATCCTTGGCCTTTCTATCAAAGGTCTTCTTGATCAAAGCTTGATCCTTCTCCATTGCTTGGGATGCCTGATTTCTGATTTCTTGGAGCTCCATCAATTCTACATATCTAACCTCCATGGGCCCAAACTCCAACAACTCCAACTGTTTCATGAGTTCCAATGTTGGCAACTCAAGTGACATGGGAAAAATTGCCTCTCTTCCATAAACAAGCTTGAATGGAGAATTACCTGTAGATCTCTTGGGAGTTATCCTATCAGCCCATAAGGCTGATTTCAACTTAGTATGCCAAGACCTCTGATTTTCATCAAGAGTCCTCCTAATGATCCTTAACAAGTTCTTGTTTGTAGATTCAGCTTGGCCATTACCCTGAGGGTAATAATTTGATGAAGTGCTTAGGTAGATCCCATTCTTGACAGCCCATTCAGTTACCTTGGACCCAATGAATGCCAATGCATTATCTGATATTATTGTAGCAGGTATGCCAAATCTGGTTGCTATTCCCTCATAGAAGTCCAGATGCTAGATTCATTTGCTTCCTTGAGTGCTACTGCTTCAGTCCACTTGGTGAAGTAATCTTGTTGTTTAGAATCCATTTGTGTCCTTGGCTTGAATTTGGATTAATGACTCCAATGAAGTCCAAACCCCATTGCATGAATGGCTGGTCAACTGAAATTGGATGCAATGGAAGGGCAGCTAGCCTCTCCTTACCCGTGAAGAATGCACAATTCTTGCACCTCTTGATCCATGCATAACAATCACTGAAAATCTTGGGCCAATAATAGCCAGCCCTCATGATCTTTAGAGCTGTCACTCTCGGTGCAAAATGACCACCAGCTGATCCACCATGGAACTCTTCCAACACCCTATGAATCTGATTTGTACCAATGCATCTCAGAAGCACTCCATTCACATCCCTTTTGAACAAAACACCATCAACAAGGGCATATGGGACAGCCTGCAATCTGAAGTGTCTTCTTTTGGTCTTGTTCATCTCTGGAGGGCATAGACCTGTGCTTAGGAAGTGCATTATGTCTTGGGTCCAGCAAGGAGTGAGGACACCATCATTTTCCTTTTGAGTGCTTCCTTGCTCATGGTTGTCTTGCAACGCCAAAACAACCTCCTTCTCATTGCATGCTTCCTTGTGTTTATTCAAGACCAGCTGCTCACACAATCCTTTTCCTCTGACCAACTTGGTGACTTTGATCTCAATGTCATACTCCATGACACGAGTAATCCAACCTGCTCTCTTTTCATTCAGGTCTTTGTTGAGGAGGAAGTCTTTAACTCCCACATGAGAAACCAACAATTGAACCTTGTTGTTTGAAACTAGATGCTTGAATTTCTTCAAGCTCCTGATTACTACAAGAACATGCTTCTCAATGAAAGAATACCTCACCTCATAGTCCTCCAGGCTTTGGCTGAAAGAAAGCAATTGGCTGCTCATCATTGTCTTTGTTCTGCTTGTACCAAAATTGCAGAAATAGTATCATCACCCCCAAATGCATAGAGGATGAAATCCTTGGAGAAATCTGGGTTAATGAGAGTTGGGGCTTGAGAGATGGCTTCTTTGATTGCTTCAAAACTTTCCTTTTCCTTCTATTGTCCATTTGAAAGCTATGCTTTTCTTTAACATCTTGGTGATAGGCTTGACTAGGGCTGCAAAATTTGGGACAAACCTCCAAACAAAATTTATTCTCCCCAAGAAACTTTGAAGGGCCTTCTTGTGGCTTGGCAATGGTAGTGCTCTTATGGCTTCAACTCTTTCTGATCAATTGCTAATCCTTCTTTGGAGACAATGTGGCCAAGGAGCTTTCCTTCATGGGCTAGAAAAATACACTTTTTAGGATTCAAGGATACTCCAAATCTTCTACACCTTTGGAACACTTGTCTCAAATGAAAGAGATGGTCTGCTGCATTTTTTGAAAAAACAGTGATATCATCAAGATATATCAGCACCATGTTGTTAATCAAATCCTTGAACGCCATGTCCATTGCTCTTTGGAAAGTAGCTCCAGCGTTGGACAACCCAAATGGCATTTTCCTATATGCATAAGTTCCCCATTTGGTTGTAAAGGTTGTCTTGAACTGATCCTCTTCTTTCACCATAATCTGATTGTACCCTGAATAGCCATCAAGTAATGAAAACCTCTCAGAGCCGGCAACAACTTGTAAAATCTGCTCCATAGAAGGAAGTGGATAATGATCCTTGAGAGATGCTCTATTCAAATCTCTAAAGTCAACACACAATCTGATTTCCCCACTCTTCTTTCTAACTGGAACCAAGTTGGCCACCCAACTAGAATGCTTGATAGGGAATATGATTCTTGACTCTATCAACTTATTCAATTCTTTTCTCATGAGAGGCTCCATGTGTGGATTGACTGGCCTTTGTTTTTTCCTGATGGGTTTAGTACTTGGATCCAATTCAATGGTGTGTTGAGCTAACTCGGGATTGAAACCTTTCAAATCTTCATAGCTCCAAGAAAACACATCAGGGAATTCTTGACAAAGTTGTATGAACTCATACCTTTCTTGCTCAGTTGTCACTTTACCAACTTGGAGTGATTTTCCTTCTTCCACCAAGATGGACACTGAATCTTCTCCCTTGACTTGGATGTTTGCTTTCTCCTTCCTAAACTGATCATTAGGATTGAAAATGGACTCCAAAGTAATAAGTCCCTTTGGTAGTTTGTTGGTTCTCAGCTGTACCACTTGGTCACCATACTGCTGTTCCAACTTTTCCTAATTTTTAGCTGAGAACTCAGCCTCTTCTTGCAAGAAATGGATGATTTGTTGATCATTTTCAAACACTTGCCAACTTACATTGTTGTCTGGCACTGAAGGCCTTACAATCACATGGATGTTTGGTTGTACCTTGTCTTTTTGGATGCTTTCAACAACATCAAAGGCTGCTCCAACTGACTGCAAGCCTGATCAAGCAGCTTGGTTCTCTTTTCTAGGAATGGATTTGATGCCAAAGCCCTCAAAATCTTCAATGAGGTCCCACACCCTATTTTTGTAGCACTTGAGCAGATCATTCTTGACAGCATGCTGCCCCTTAACTTGGTTGACAATCAACTCACTATCACCAAAGACTTGCAAGTTCTTTATTCCTCTCTTGATTGACCAATGCAATCCTTGTATCAAAGCTTCATATTCAGCAGTGTTATTAGAGCATGCAAACTGAAATCTAAAAGCTGAATAATACTTAACTCCTTGAGGTGAAACAAGCATAGCTCCCCCTCCTACACCTTGTCTACTCCTTGATCCATCAAAAACAACCATACCTCATTGTCATCCTTGTGGTCTGGCTTGGTGATGCTAGGATAGGCTGATTTTCTTCTTCATGCATGCAATAGACTCCTAGCTCAGATTCTTCTATTTCTTGATAAGGATCAAAAGCATGCACCTTGCTTTCCCATTCATCAAGAGTCAATCTGGGATGCTTCCAACCTTGGTGTCAGCTTCATCAGTGCTTGGATAATCTTCTTGATCAAACACTGAACAATTGGTATTGATTTGGCTTGGAGTGTGAGGCTCAATGTGAAAGTTTGCAATAGGTTCAGATCTGATTGTGGCTTTAGTTCCATATCTTGTTCTGAACAACATGTGTGACCAATCAATAGATAAGTAACCTCCAATCTTAGCTATGAAATCCCTTGACAAACATAGGGCAAAGAGTGGTGGAAGGTCTATTACCGAGACATCTTGCAAAACAACAACGTTGGGGCATGCATGCAAAGTAAGACTCAAGTTTTTATCACTCCAACTATTGTTACTATTGTCCCATCCAATTGCACTACCCCTTTGGATATGACTTCATATTGAAGCCCCAACTGATCAGCTATTTTCTTGGGCATTACTGAACTACTTGCTCTAATCAATCATGCAATTGTGTACTAAATGGTTTCCAATGATCAATGAAACATAGAATGGAGGGGGCTTCAACATTTTACCTTGCTTGTCCTCCATGATTCCCCTCAGGCTGGGCAGCAGCATTTGTGAGTACCTTCTCTTGCATTTGGACTTGCTGATTTGAAGTTGACTAGTCCTTCATGGCAGCTTGTAGCAAATCTCTTTGGCCTGGGATGGATAGTGATTCCCACATTGATATGTTTACATTTGTCTTCTTCATCTGATCAATGATGTTGAATGGAGATGAAGCATCTCTCTATTGTCCCTTGGCCTACACATTCATTCCTTGCACATGGGCAGCAAATAACTGGCATTTGAGTTGGCCTAGGAGCTGTTTTAGGCAGCCCTTGCGTGTTTGGAACTACATTTTGTTTGCCAATAATTTGTGGAGTGGTAGAAGGTTGTGGATTACTTGGAGCCAATGGTTGTTCTTCACCCAAATTTCTCCTTTTTGACCTTGTGTTGGCTGCAACACTTTGGGAGATTGTTTGATTCATGCCACAAAAATCTTCTTCCTACCAGTTTACAAGTGTGGTATCATTTGGAGCTGATTGTTGCTGGAATGTTTCTTGTTGTTGGTTATTTCCTTGACTCCCTTCACCCTCCACACCAGTAGTTGTCACCATTAATGCTTGATTTAAGGCACCGTTGAAACACATAGACTAGTTGTGAGGTTCATTGCATGGGAAACACCAATCATACTCTTGAGCTATGTTGTTTTGCACTGGCACTATTGCTTTAGAGGCAGATGTAGCATTGGGATTATAGGGCTGAAATGGTCTATTGGCAGGAGGTCTTGCTTGATTTTGATTTGCAACTAGATTGGGTGGTCTTTGAGGCTGGTATGGCTACCTGTTAGGCTGAGCTTGAGGCTGAAAGAAGGTCTAAAACCTTGGGCTTGCTGCCTCTTGAGTGTAACCAGCTCATTACCTAAATTTTGCAATTGCTTCATGACTTCTTGAAGTTCATTTGAGGCACTAGAAGATGAAGTAGAAGCTTCACTTGAATTCTGATTTCTAGGAGTGGGAATAGGAGCTAAAATAGGCACTTGACTAGTACTTGGGCTCTCTAAACTTGGATACAATGGCATTGGAGGCCTAGGAGCTAGCTTTCCAGCTTGAATCAAACAATTTTCAGCTCTAATGGCAATGCTATAAGCAACAGGGATAGTTGTGCCCCCATGGATTGAATTAACATAGAAATATCAAAATTTAGAGCTTTAAGGTAATATAGAAAAGCACCTTCTTGTTGGCCTTACTACCACTGGAATTCTCTCCCAAGTCATTTGAAACCTGAAGTTGAAGTCAGTCAACTGCTCATTGGGAGCTCTCTTGATGGTTTTCAACTGTTCCAAAAGGGACAAGTTATCTCCCTTTTCTCCAAACTACTCATGGAGGGCTATACATAGCTGGTTCCAATTTTGGATAGAACCTGAGGCAAGACTCCTGAACCATTGCAAAGCTTTCCCTTTGAATGAAGATGCCAATAGTTTGACAACAACTTGCATCTCATTAATCTCATGGATTGCACAAATATTAGCAATATCCTTGACATGATCACCAGGAGTGGTCTGATTCTCTCCAGTAAAGTATGGAATGTTCTTCAATGCTGCAACTGGGATTGGATTTTGTGCATTGAGAGCAAGTGGGCTGCTGCTAGTGAAATTGACATAGGGGTTGTGTTGTGCCATTCTGATTGGCCTTAGAACCCTTGTTGATTGAATGAAAGGCCTACCAGGTGGAGGAGTTGATAGAGTTCTGTTTGGTGGAGATGGAGACCTTTGAATTCTCCTCCCTCTTTGCCTTCTTCTTGGAGATAATTGTAGATACTCAAACAACACCTCTTCTTCTCCAACTCTTGACCTTGTGGTGATTCTTCTCATGAGTTTTCAGGTCTGCACTACTAAAACCAGCTGATTCTTCTTCCTTGGAGTCGCCAGATGTGTAATTTAGGGCTCTTTTAAGCAAGAAACTTGCAAAAAATGCACATCAATTTTGTTGCAATGAAGATGAAGACCTCTAAGGTCCCACTGGCATGCCAAAAACTATTGGTGCAAATCAACAGCACCCCTGGATGTTGATCAGATTTCTAGTTTGACATTTTGGACATCCAGTGTGATTGCACAACATTGAATCTTTTCCCCAAGTGTGGGACTTGTAAAAATGGGAAAAGAATCTCCAGGTTAGAGGTTGGTTCCTCAACTCCTCTGATCAGGTGTATTACTTGCAAGTTGCAGAGGTTTTAAACTCAAATCCTACTCTAAATTCCAAGGGGACAGAGATAGAGAATGCAAAAAAATAAAACTAATGCTAATAAGGTGATGCACCAAAGGAGTGGTGAGCATTTACTTCTAAATTTGACACAGATCATAGAAATGCAACAAAACATCATGCACAAAAACGATAAAATGTAATGAAAGGTCATAAATGAAGCAAACAACACAAACAAAGAGGATTGAAAACTCATTCACAGAGCTTGCATTGTCATTTCCAATATCAAAAATACATGCATTACAACATCTGAGAGGTAGAAAAATATTACACAGTTTGGAAGAGGTCTGATATTCCACAAAATCACTTTTCAAGGTGAAAAGGGAGCCTACAAAACATAAAAATGTCCAACCCTTCAAAAATGAGCCAAATCTGGCTTTTACAATGCAAAAATGAGCCTAGGAGAGAGAAACATGGGAAAACATGAGAGGAGCTTCAACCACCAACCAAAATGCAATAAAACAAGCATGGGCATCCTTACAGTCCATTCCCTAACATTTTTCACCATGCTGGGAGAGAATGCGAGCCATTCTTCATTAAAAATGGTGGTTGAAATGTCATTTCTGTTCATTACCACGTGCCAGAGGGTTTTTCAATTTTCTCTCTCCAAAATCCATCAAAATACAAAAAATTGAGCCCAAAATCATGTAGATAATTTCACCAGCTTTCCATTGATATAAAGAACGTGAAAAAATCGAGCTCTGGATCGAAAGTTATGGTCATTTGAAAATTTAGGGCAAAACAGGGCCAAAACGGGTTGGCGGGCCAAAAATTTGAAATTTTCCCACTTTTTGCATTTGGGAAAATTTCCCAAAAATCCCCACGCCCCCACTCCTGGTGCCACATGGCATGTGCATTTTGATTGGATGCGGGCCTTCTGCGCTTCATTTTCCACCATTTTGGCCATTGGAAAATTTTCCAAAAATTCTCCACCGGGCCGATGACCTGAGGACACGTGGCATGATGTGATTCACCGCGGGCATTTCTCTTAAATTTTCCATCACTTTTGACCATTTTTCTGACTTGGACACATGGCAAAAACCCTATTGGACGTGGGCTTTCCTTTCCTTTTTTTTTCCTGGGCCTTCTTGCATTTTTTTCCACACCACATGGACACGTGGCAAGATCCCATTGGCTCATGCTTTTGGGGGCGGACTTTTCCTTTGAAATTTTTCTTTGATTTTTCTTTGGGAAAAAATTCCCAACTTTCCCCCACTTCCCTAGCTCCTGACACGTGGTGAGCTCCCATTCGATGTGGCCCTTTGGGGGCAAAACTTCTCTTTGTGCTAACCTTTGGGAAAAATTCCCAATTTCTCCCCGCGCCAAGCTCCGACCCCCCTCGAGACACGTGGCCTGATCCTCATTGGCTGGGGCCTTGGGGGGTGGCTTTCCTTTTTGAATTTTTTCACTTGGGTGAAAAAGAAAGAATTTTTAAAATTTCCAAAAATCTTTCCTCCACCGCCCGCCACTTGCCTAAGGACACGTGGCATTGTCCATGATTGGGCGCGGCCCTTTCCAATATTTTTTTCCCTCACCCAAAACACTTCAAAATTTTTAATTTTACTCTCCCCCGCCACTCCTTTTCCTCTAGAGACACGTGGCACAATGTGATTGGATGCGGGCCTGAGCATCAAAAATTTTTTTGTGTCAACCCTTAGGAAATTTTTCTAATTTCTTCCCCCCTGGACACGTGGCAACATCCAATTCATCGGCGGGCCTTCGGGGTGAAAAATTCCTTTTGAAAACTTTTCCAAACACTTGGTAAAAATTCCAAGTTTACCTCCGCCTTCCCCTCCCGAGGACACGTGGCCTCATCTTATTGGCTGGGCCTTTTCAGGGAAAATTTCCCACAAAATCTCCACCGAGCCATAACTTCAAAAATACATGGAGTTAGGAGGAAAACTTTACCTTTCTGGAAAGCTGAGAAAATCTCTATCCAATGGTGCCATTTCTAGAAGGTCTTGAGTGCCTGAAAAGAAAAAAATTATGACTGAGGCACAAGAGAGGGAAGAATGAAGGGAGTGTGCTCTTTACACCTTATGTATGTTAGGAATTTAGTATTAACATGGGTATCTACCAAATAGTAAATTATAATGTGGTAAATGATTAATAGGTTAGTTGATTAAATATGTTGTTATAAATAATAAATGTTTTTATAGTTTTGTGTTTATATTGTTACACACGTAAAACATTTAAGCGGGTAATTTTTACATGACTTCTTATTTTATAGAAGCGGTTTTCCTATCTGGATGGCTATATATTAGCCTTCTTTCCATTGTAAAATGTAGAAGAAAATTAATACGAAGAATATTACTCTTGTTACATTTTTGTAAGTCTGGTATAAATTCAAGATTTGGTATCAAAGTCGTGTTAGTAAAAATGAGTCTTTCGAGAGAATTATTTGTTCATGTTTATATATTACAATTAGTGCTTGGCTTAAGATCTTAAAAATAAATCTAAGAGTCACATGCATATTAAATTATAGGATTTCACATCCCTTTGTCTTTGATTTATATCTCTTCTACTCATGATATACTTTGGAATCCAAAACTTTTTCATTTGTTGTTAAACATGAATATTTCAAAAATATAGATCCAACTCTGTAGAGTTCATCATTATTTTCTGTGCATCTTGAATGGCATCAAGGTACATTGGATAATAGTTTCACTACACATCGAGCTCATTTGTATTATGAAGTTTGAATTTTGAAACAATAATCTATACAAATCAATTGGGTCGAAATATTTTATGACTACATCATGCGCTCTAGGTGTTTTTGGAACTCAAACTATATTTGATTTTCACACTTGTGTTTCATGCATTGAATTCCAATCTGGCCATTGGGTGATTATGATCTTGTATTACATGGTCAAAAAGGAAGACACCAACTAAAGATTATTTTTCTACGTATTTCTCTAACAAGATTATTCAGGTCTACTGAGCGACTCATTATGATCTGTGCCACGAGCTCCACATACAAAGCGTGTTGGTATCTTGTTTTAGGCCAGCCATCTCTATGAAAACTTATCCGAGAATAGATCTCTTGAAGTTAGGAGTTTAGATGGGACTATGTGTGTTTATTAATTATCATTTTAGTTGTCAATAGTTTATTTGAGTTATTTGATCAATATATATTTTTTTACTATGGGTAAATAGTTTTTTGAAAGGGACTATACCCTTGTACAAGAAGGCTCAAATAGCCAGAATTTAACAATGAAAGAATAATAAAATGATCAAAATCAAGATAGAACATGAACGCCTGAAGTAGGAAAAATCCTGCATAGAATAAAACCAAACCAACAATAGATCAACTTAAAAACAGTTGATGCACAACAAACAAACTACAGTGACATACCAACATCAAAGCGAGAGAAAACGCTTCTTGAAAACATCCAACAACATGAAGAGCAAAAGCTTCAAGGCGGGGAAGCAATATTCTTAGAAATAATTTTTTTCTTTTTACGTATCGTTACCCAACCTGTTGAATCATCCACAATTGAAGGATTGAACAAAGGAGGATTATTTTCCTTATCCACTATGATTCCAATTGAGACAACAACATTGTTATCCAAGAGATATGTCTTTTATATTTTCCTTTATGGTAATAATTGAGTGATCTTTGTTGTTAACTGAAATTTCCAATAAAGGAGTAGCTAAGATTGTACTCTCCTTGTTGCCCATGATTGGAATTTTATAAAGAGGAGTTTCTAGGACCGCTTAAAACCAACGCCTGAATCAGGATTTGATTCCATATCCTCCTTAGCATCAAATACCATATGTTTTGGGAGGGCATCTTTCCACTAATTTTTCTTTCATTTTGTTGTTTAGTTATCCCACATTCAGCGCGCAGTTGTGTGACCTAGACAAAAAAATCTTCTACATCTAAAACATACACCTTCATAGTCTAATGGTTGAGACCATGTTCTATTTTACACTTTAAAATCAATGCTTGCAGGGAGAGTTTTAGAGGTGTCCAGTTCAACTAGGATTCTAGCATATGTAGTATGGGTGAAGTCAGTAGTTTGAGAATCAATAAATATTATGTGTCCCAAAACATTGCCAATGGAGATCAGAAAATCTCGACTCCAAAAATGCAGGGGTAGATGAGGCAACCTAATCCAAACTGGTTTACAGGAAAAGGATTCAGTGAGCGGGTTAAAGGAGGGAAACCAAGGTTTTATTACTAGGTAGTGCTATTGACAAATCCAGAGCTTACACTCTATGGTATCTTTGTCAGCTATTGATGAAAATACTACTATAAAAATTCCTTTTGCACAAGGGTAAAGATCTAACTTTCTAGCAAGGAGGGGGATCCAGTGTTTGAGATCTAGGCATCTGAGATTGGTAGGTGGGCCGAAATCTCTAAATATACAAATCAATGCATCCTCCTGATAAAAACTTTAAGATTCAATGACTTCTTCACCAAAAGTAATGCAGGTGTAGTATCATAGGGGCATGGTGGATCTCTTTCCATTTAGTGTATCCTTGAATGAACCACCCAATCCACCATTATGGTATGAGATTGATGGGTTTGTATTTATTCTTCCACCGTTGTTATCTTCTATTTTTTAGATACATGGCCAGAAACAAGAACCCTAGGTTTTTTTGCAGCATGAGATCCATTGATGTGGGATCTTTTCACCTCCCTTTTCATATTCACCTGCATATTTCGAGTGCCATCATTCCTAATAAAAGCTTGATCTATCTAAGATAAAACCTTCCACTGCATTCTCCTCCTGTGTGAATAGAGGACTGCCGCTGCCATTGCTATTTTTAGAAGGTTTTGTGAATCCAAACTGCCACTGTCAAGATATTTTCCATGGCTATCACCTCTAGGGGCCATTACGAGAAGATACCTAGGGTTCGAGGTGAGGGTGGTGTTATCACCGAATCACAAAGACCCTATGGTTTGTACAAGTGTGTGTTCTTGAGATCACAGTGTGATTGGATAACATGGATACTATCTCTAAGTTGTGGGACTTTATTCTTGAGATAAACCTCCGAGAGAAAGTTAGTTCTTGCTCTAAACTACCCGCCACATCTACTCTCTGCATGGGAAAAAATATATAATCCTAATCTAACCTTCCAGGACTAGGGAAAGAGAGTGCATGAAAACAAAGCCTACACTAAAGAGGTGATACACCAGAAAAGGAGAGTGTGAGAATAGTCTCCCAATGTGTGGAAAATGGAAGTAAAGTGCATACTAGAAGGGGTGATAACAGTTCTCCACAATCTAGCAAATGCATTCACAACAATATTCCATACATGCACATAAAATGAATCCCTGCAAGAGTGTGAATAAACACAATATATTTGCAATGAGTTTGAAAGGGCAAGAAGAATGCAAACAAACACAATAGGGGAAGATACATCCACAAACTTGCATCTATTGCTTCATAAGTATGCACAATTCAATTCATTACAAGACAAGGGCTGGATCACCATGTAAGGAGTCCAATACAAGGGCCTGCAGACACATTGGTTTCATAAAACAATTTTGACATAGTTTTGCTACTCAAAACTATCTCCCTTTTAATGAGTCCAACACTCTAATTTATAGAAATTTGAGAAGAGAGAGAGAGGGAAAATGAAAATCCCAAAATCTATCTTCTCACCACTTGCAAGATGTAATAAATGAAGTGAAATGATGTTTTGTTTCTTGCAAAAGGCTCCCCATACTATCCCATAACTTGTAGTAGTGAAAATGTTAGCCCATGCTCCATTGAATGCATCCCAACTACCAAATAAAATAATTATCCTGAATAGGGCACATTTTTACAAAATCACCATCAATTTCCCACCAAATTCTCGAACTTCTTAATTTATGTGCATTGGGTTTAGAACCACAATTCCAACGGTACCAATTTTGTGTGTTTTTTATTATAATTGCAAAATTTATGGCCTTCTGAGTGCGGGAAGCTATTTTGGGTCTGTCGAGGCATTTACGTCATTTAACAGAATGAGAATATGATTAACTTGAGATGAATATTTTCCCTTTATTTTCATAAGGCTACCCTCATTAAAAATAATAAATCTAGTTTCGTGTGGGGTAGAGGACGTCGTGCTTGTTCCGTAGAAAGTCCAATTTCATGAAAATCGGAGCTCAGGGTAAAAAATTATGGCCATTTGAAGTTTGGCATTTGATTTGCACTATTTTCCTTTGTATGTGGGTCTTTCAGCTATATCAAGTCCTTGTGTCCTAGCTTTGCCTCTGGACAAAAACCTTTGATCCATCTACAAGACCTCATTCCGGGGAAAATTGGCAAAATCAGATCCTCGGTGAACTCGTGTCTTGCATGTACCTACCGTTGGCCAAGCCATCGGGGCCCTTGACCACCGCTTCACCCGCATGAGCCTTTACAAATCGGAAAAATCAACTATGCGGGTCCCGAATTTCCCTTTGTTCCCGGACCACGTGGTACAAAAACTTTGCTTTTTCTCGCAATATACTAAAAGAAGCCATTTTTCAAAAAAATCAAATTTTTCTAACTTCTTGGATTTTTTCCTTGAATAGGGAAGTTAGACAAGAGCCAAAGGGACCTTCAAAACCTGATTTTTTTCCTTTCCATCCTTTCTACTTGCTCCAGTATGGGGAAATTATGCAAGTTATCTAAATTACCTCAAGGGGTGAATTTGGGATAATAGGTGGGTGGGTAGGGTTCACAAAGGAGGACATTTTCCATAAGTTATTTGATTAATATAATGTGAGTCTTGTTTAGTGTTATTTAAAGTATTTGATGTCATTTCATTAAGAGTTAAGTGTTTAAGAGTCAAGTGTCCATTTTTGTTAAAAATATGGTCAATTATCTAATGTAAGTTGAAAGTTTAAAAAGTGGCTTCAAGTCTAAGTTATTTGTTAGTCAATTTTTTGTTTAAAGTATGAAGAGTCGATTATGTTTCACATAGTTTTGTTTTTATTTTATTTTATTAGCAACAATCGAATACTATAAGTTGTTTGTTGTCAATGTAATAAAGAGTTAATAAGTATTGGTATTGTCATAGTATTCATCATTAAAAGTCTCGCCATCAAAAGTCACTTACCGATTTGAAGTCCATTTTATCGTAGAGTCCTTTTTCTAAGTCATCAAATTTGTGAATCTGTTATCAAAAGTCATGTCATTGTAAAAATTCCGTAAATTAAAAAAATTCCTTACGAGACGCATTTTCGGTGTTACCCGACACTCGGAAAATAAATGATTTCACATTGTGGGGAGAAATAATGAAAATGTGGGAATCCTTGAACTTCGTATCCAAATCAAGCTAATCTAGCAGGCATGAGACTACGCGGATAGAGGCATCGGAGGATAGAGGCATCGGAGGGCGAGGTCAATCAACAACATCTTTTTAGTTGCAGCGATGAGGCCGCACTTCTAGTATGGTGACTTGTTTTTTCAGTTGTGTGGTGTGGATTTTAGTTTTTTAGCTTGTCAGTGTGGTGTGAGAAATAAGAACAAAGGTTCATTCATGTTCACTAGTATATGTGACTATTCCTACATAATTCCCTAATGTAATAACATAGTGAAGAGTAGATAACACGTGTGAAATGGAACACTATGATTCTTGAAGAGGTTGAATAGTTAGATGTGTTCTGTTCATACCTAGGTTTGTGGTAAACCTTTGTAAAACCATTGAAGGTTGTGCAAATGGTTCCTACTTGAGTTCCCACACTGAGTAGGTCAGATGTGTTCCCTACAGTGATTGGTTGATAAGAAGATGGTTCTTATATGTTTTCTCACACTATTTCATTCGGATGTGTTCATGATAATGCTTAGTCGATAAGAATATGTGTTCCTTCTTCTACCTTCATTTTGAGTTGTGTGCCAAGATCATGAGAAAGTTGTGGCGAGAAAGCTATAGAGGATGTGTGGATGTTTTTCTATCATGTAAACACTTTGAGGGAGAATGTTGAGAATTTAGTATTTACATGGGTATTTACCAAATAGTAAATTACAGTGTGGTAAATCATTAATAGGTTAGTTGATTAAATATATTGTTATAAACAATATATACTTTTTTATAGTTTTGTGGTTATATTGTTACACCCAGTAAAACATTTAAACGAGTAAGTTGTTTAGATGAATTCCTATTTTGTAGGAAGCGGTTTTCCTATTTGTATGGCTATATATTAGCCTTCCTTGCATTATAAAAATGTAGTAGTGAATTAATACAAAAATATTACTCTTTTACATTTATGTAAGTCTGGTCCAAATTCAAGAATGTAGTAGTGTAAAAGTAAGAAGAATTGTCACAATCTAACAATTAATATCTATGGTGGGAAGGTATTTGTTTTTCCATATTATTAATGCTTTTTTCTGGGACACCTTTCAATATCGTCACTTGATTTTATGCTAAGGTGATTGTCACAACACCCCCCTAATTAAACACAACCGATAACTTCTATGAATTAAAGTGTTTAGAACATGAAGAAGAAAATGAGAGTAATGATGAAGAAGGAAATGAGAACAATCATGATGAAGAACAAAAAAGTAATGATGAAGAACAAGAAAATGAGAGTACCTACAAAGAAATAAATTATGTAGAATAGTAGAGGAATGAAAAAGAATAGCTAAATAATGTAGAAGATGAAAACAAGAATAATGATGAAGAAGCATATTTGAATGGTATTGAAAAAGAAAAAGAAAAAATCATTAATTTTTTTATGCTACCCTTATTATCTAATGGAGTGTTTTGCAACATCTTACATTGTCATTTACCCATATTTAATATTTACTAGTTTCATTTATATTACTTTCTACGTATCTTATTAGTCCCTATCGTAGGTAGGGTAACTATAGGATTTTCTTTTCTATTAACATTTTGATCTTGCAACCACTTATACTTTCTAATTTTTATACTCCTATCATAAGTTCTAAAGTTTTGTAAACATTTTTAGATTTTACAAATTTAATTTATACGTAGAAAATATTTCTCTCCACATAATTGGTTGAGAGCAATATAATTGACTAAATTCTACTTATTCCTCCATAGTTTTAATTGAAGTACTTCAATTGATTTCTCTTTATGCAAATTTTTCAAAGACATTAATGTTGCTTCACATGAAAGCATAACATGTGGGAGAGAGAAAGACTTTGAAATATTAAAAAATGTAATTATATGACTCTTAGCTTATTCAAATACTTGACATGAGGTGACATGGCTAGATTTGTAATCTTGGAGTGCACAATATACATTAAATGGACAAGATTGAAGGATTGTTGTTGAATAGACATGTCGGTGGTGACATCTAATGTGCATTGAACATTCTAGATTGTGCAGGGATAAATACAAATATTTATTATCTTCTTAGGAGGCAAGTATATTGCTTTCACAAGAGCAAATACTCTTTTCCACAAAAGCCAATAAATTAATGCCATGTGTATTTAAATAACATCTAACTAAAGTTTTATGGTGCAATTTTTTTGCTTCAATTTGATTGGTAAATCCCTTTATTCCCTCTTTGCAAAAGGTTTGATTTCCTGTACTGTGTGAATTACTGTTGTTTGTCAGCGTTGGGTGGCTGTCTATCGGAGATGGGCAGCTCGGATTCCCTGTATGTAAAGTGACCTCGCAACAACCTCAACTAAGTATTGGAATTTGGATTTAATGAAACGAATCTGGAATCTGGATGAGGTGAAGGAAAGTCGGAAAGACGGTGTTAAGTTAAAGCAGCAGTGAGCACAGGCGTGTCAGGTGTAATGGCTTCCAAATGCCAGCGGCAGCTAAGGCAGGCTTCAGTACTATTTCTACTCCTAAGTTTAAGTGTTTGTCAATATGCTTCTGCAGATGGGACAAGATCGGGAGGTGCAGAGTTCCACAACATGAGCAATAGCGGCGCTAGGGCCCATAATCTTATAGTGAATATTGGAAGCAAATGCGATATATTTAGTCACACTTGGGTTCATGATTTAACTTATCCTCTTTATGATCGGAGGAGTTGTCCTTACCTTGATGGCGAAGTGAGCTGCCAAAAGAATGGAAGGCCTGATTTGGACTACCAAAAATGGAGATAGAAGCCTCGTGACTGCGACCTTCCCAGGTAAGTAACCCACCTGAGAATTGAAATTGAGCATTGTTAGAGTGTATAATAATTTATGATGCTGATTGTCAGATTCAATGCGGTGTACATGCTGGAGAGGATGAGGGGAAAGACAATTATGTTCGTGGGAGATTCTCTAAACCGCGGGCAATGGGAATCCATGACGTGCCTTGTGCACTCTGTGCTGCCGCAGTCAAGAATTTCATTCACCTCTGGAGACCCAATATCCACTTTAAAAGCATTGGTACGAATACGAATACGAATATAATGTTGCGGATTCATGCATGTCTCTGAGTCTTAATTGTATGTGTGTTTATTAAAACAGGACTATGGAGTGTCTGTGTCGTTTTACCGGGCACCGTATCTGGTGGACATGGAGAGCAGAGTTGTGCAAGGGCAGAAGAAAGTTGTGCTCCGACTGGATTCTATCGCCATGAATGGCAGAGCTTGGAAGGGCGTGGATGTCCTCATCTTCAACTCGGGTCACTGGTGGACTCACACGGGCGCTCTTCAAGGGTATAATAACTTATAACCCCATAATTTCGCTATTCATATTCATATTACATGTACTTACCTACATATACATATATATATACTCTCGAAAATCCTTATTCTGAAAAGTTTGTTTTTGTGTGCATTTTATTTTCATATTTGACTGATCTTACCCCTTCTTTGTTGACTCAATTAAATTTCTTTGTGTTAGTAAATATCTGTACAATTTCCTTTTTCCCCTCAATGAAACTTTAGTCATAAAACTAGACACTTATTCTTTATTTGGTTAATTTTGCAGACACGCTTATTGCAAAACAGAGAGTGCAAGGATTAGACAACAATTTACAATCAATTATAAGCAATTTCCCTATCCAACTACACATTCGACAACAACTAGCTAATGCCTCCATGATGTGCAAATCTTATCATTATATTAATAAAATCTATTACTTTGGAAATACCCCCATAAATGACAATACCCTCCTTATTGGTGCAACAGAAGGCCAAAGAAATTCTAAAATTGTATGCGAAAATGTGGTGCAGCTCCCTGTTTTCCCTCCTCATTCAGAATGTTTTTTCCCAGGCAACGAGTTATGACTGATGCTTTTCGATCTAGTCACTTTGTATGCAGTTGCAGAAAGGAACAATGAATAGAAAAGCAACTTCTGACAATAATTTAGTATGACTACACTAATTAATTGATGACAATTTCTGTGATAAATTATTATCACTAGAGTTGTGCGTGGAATATGACAGAATGTAAATACTAGCCATATATAAGCATTTTCAAATTTATTATCAAGAAACAAAAATGTTATATTTTCCTTTTCAAAATATTTGTGAACTTGAAATAACAAACTTGATGTTGGATGTTTCCGGCCCATCATAGACCAAAGCTTGCATTTGCAGATTCTAAAACTATCATATATAAGCATCTTAAAAATTTAGTGCACTTCAATCCCAGGTCAATGAATCTACAACTCTCCCAAAATTATATTTAATCCCACCGAGTTCAAATTTTGTTCTCGATCACAAAGATGTCATCTGTAGTTCATTTTCAGAGCTACACCCATCTGAGCGTTGTAGAGAATCTCATGTCCAATGGATTCAACCATCTTCAGGTTAAGGAGAAACACATATTTGCTCCCCATAAATGCCCTCAAATGTCTGAGGTCTCTCGTTCTTACAACATTCAAGTTGTAGATCTCAAAGATCTGGATGGTCCTAATACAAGTAAAGTGGTGAATCAGATCAAAAGTGCATGCGAGGAAGATGGCTTCTTCCATGTAAATATTTATTATTTGTCTTGTTACTTTCCTTTCATCTGGGTAGTGCTTGAATTCAATATGGGTCATTCAAATTGTGAACCATGGAGTGCCACACAATTTGATGAAAAACATGATGGATATTGCTAAAGAGTTCTTTGAAATGTATATGGAAGATCGGGCCTATCTTGGTATGCCTATGGAAGATCAGGCATACCAATTCAAATACCTTTGTGGGCATACCGAGTCAATTACCTGTAATGAACTGGGTCAAAGCTACATCGGCTTTTCTATTGTGGGCATACCCAACAATTATTGCACTCCACATTATTTAAGACATTCTATCAAAACATTGGGGTATAATCTGTTTACATCATGTATGTGAGAGTTGTCCTTGCAAGACAGACCACAGAAAAGAGGAAGCAAAAGAACCCATAAACAAGATTGTGGATGATTACTACCAAAAGTTTCAAACTATATGAGCCCTGTGCAGTAAGTGAAATATTTCAGTGATCCTGCGAATGCAACAACTATAACTATTATTTAGTCACAGTTGATTTTATGCAATTTTTTATATTACAAATATGTCATTTTGGTTTGATCATATTCTTCAATGAATTAATTAAGTATTTATAACATATACGCTTAAAATGAATTTCAAAACTATATCACACTTGTAAATGAAATGAAACTTGTCAACAATACAATTTTTAACTCTATTTATACAAGAATAAAAAAACTATATTCAACTAATTCTCACAGATAGTCTAAATGTTAGAATAAAAAACAATGTAGATATAACACATACCACAGTTCATATTCCAATTGCATGCTTCTACATTTTGCATAGATATCTAACCCTCCCCACATCTCCAAAATCATCTCCTTCGGCAGTATTTGCCATATCATGGCCTTGTTTTTTACATTGTTTGAAAGATACATTATATTATTCTCATGTTACTCTACATTTCATATTCAATTGAGTTTGAGAATTATCCAACATCACTAATCGAGCATTTAAACAAATTTTTTCAATGTAGCATGTGTACTTGATTTATTCTTTTTTCTGGGTTTTGAAAGCCATGGTTGAGAATGGAAACACTATAATAAACGTCACATTTTCAGGTTTTCTCTACAAAAATTAAGGCTTTGAAAGAAAGAATCATTGTATTATTCACTTCCTAAACGGGTAAATGTATTTGGATCAGTTTGAAAACAATTGACACAACACACAACAATAATATTCTAATTGATTTCATATGGAACATGATACCCATTTATATAGGAATATAGTTCTTATAAATAAAGAATTGACCCCTATTAACAAACCAACAACTTTACTCACATCATTTGATTCTATGTGAGATGGTTTAACAACCAAATGACTCATATAACTTTCCCAAAATAACATTTACCTCCATAAAAATTAAGTCTCATGGAGACACTAATTTCCTAGAACATGGGTGACCCAAATTCTTTTCACATTATGAATTGTATTAAGTTTGGAATTATCCAATTTAGTCCAAGTTTCTTAAAGAATCATTGTGAGGTGACCTCTCAACCCACTGAAATGTTGGGTTCATGCATGTCTTATTCTTTCAGTCGCAGTTGGAAAACTGGCTAATCACTCTCTACATTTTCTTCAAGATGAGGGTTGCAACTTGCTTGCATATAATCATAGTTACCAAATATGGTAAAATCATAAATGTTTTTGTATTTTCTTTATTTTTATTGAATCATAAAAAAATTCATATTTTTCTGTTGTAAAATCTTAAAATACAAGATCTAGAAAATGTATATTATTTATTATTATTTTATAAAATAAATGTTTAAATTATGAACACCTCCAAGATTTTATAGTCAAGAGCTAAACAATTTTCATTTTTCAGTATTGTTTAGAAGGCTTTCAACATCTAGAAAAAGATTAATAAAATTGTATTTTTTTCCATATTAATACCGTCTTTTTTTTTCATATTTAAGACCCTTGCTTAATACTCTCAAAAGTTGCTACCTTGTATATGATGAATCTACATTTTCTAAAAAAAAAAATATTAATAGTTCTTCTTAAAATAAGTTTGCCGTATTTTTACGAACAACTACAAATTTAGTATCCTTGAAATGTAAATATATGCTTGAGTAGCTAAACATTTATAGGTTTGATTTGTTCAATAAATTTTGTCATGAAATGTAAACAAGCTATTGTGCAATATTCGTTGTGCTCAAACTCTTGAGCATTTCCTCCAATTTTGTTTCAAATCTGCAGGTGCAAACCATCTTTTGGGTGTGCACAGGCCCTTGAATTGTTTATTATTGTGTAGCAAGTATTTCATTTATTAGTGGGTGGTTTGACATGGATTACAATGCACCTTAGCATAATTTATAGGAAAAACAAGTTACAAAAAAGGAAAACAGTTGCCTCGTTTAGTGCTTTGATTAGTAGAAATTATAGGAAAAACAAGTTTCAATGAAGGAAAACAGCTTCTTCATTTTATTCCTAGAATATTTGACGTCCATATTTCTTCATGCAACGATCCTATAACCGTAATAGTCAATTCAATCCCCTTGCATGTAGATGCTTAGTAATGCTTTTCAGTCCTTTTTTACCACATCCTTTTCCCCGATCCATCACACCTACTCCCACGCCAATTTGCGTAACCCATGTTAAACTACAGCCATTATTCATTTGGTTATTTTTGGATTCAAATTTTGGGGGTTAACACTCTAGGCGTAATTACCAAATATCGTGGATGTGGTGAGATTTTCCAAATTTTTAGTTTTTTTCCATTTAAAACATTGGGAAAAGAAAGTCTAAAAGATGAAATTGAAAAAAATAAAAACTTCACAAAAACAGATCTAGAACTCATATTATTAATTGTATTGTAACTAGTGTTTATTATTAATTAAAGTTGTGTCTTTTATTATTTAATAACACACTACACAATATAATTAGCTAGCACAAAGAAGGTAATAATTGTTTTATAATTATATGTTTAATTATTAACAAATAACATATTTTTAAATATATAATTTACAGTATTTTTTGGTATTATTTTATGGACCATTTTTTCCTATATTTAATATCCACCATTTAATACTATTGTACAAAAGTTGCTACCTTAATTGAAAGTAGGTATGAAAGTTGTACTCTTCCTACGCTTTTGTCTGATAGTCAAGATAGACACTGTTCATGAAACCAAAAATAAGATAAAACAAGTAAAAATGATATAAACCAAGCAATTTTACTTTCAATAGACATTTCGTCTAGAATTTGTTTCTTCCTACTGTCTGTCTTTTCTTTCGTTGTGATCGTACTAATAACTAAAAACAGAGAATAGAAGATTTGGTGCATCAAAAACATTTTTATCCCGAAAACAAAAGACGAAGAGTATGAAAGATTTGGTGCCTTGTGAAGGTAATTATGTTACTAAGGATTACAACACTTTCCTACTTCATCTTCCTCATAAAGGTGATGCGACTGCTCTGCTAAGCAAGGAAGAACAGCTCTAGTGATGGAGGAGCGCGTGTAAGGACTATTTGGTAAGTGTAACTTGCTACGTGTAATTGCACAGATATGCCATGTAGCTTTGGACCAGGCCAACAAAATAGACAGGGCTGTTTTTGATTCGGCTGAGTAACATCGCTTGACATCTGCCGACGCTGGCGGAGTCCAGAATTGCTGGAATTCTTTTTGAAACATTGACCAACCGATTCTGTATAACAATTTTCCGTCGTAAATATCGATTTAGCGGTCGATATCCAAGAGAATATAACGTTTTTATTAAAAAAAAGAAATTTGCGTGGCTGTGATTTTAAAGATAAACAAGTTAAAATGTTACATCGCAGCAATAAATTGTTTCCCCACCTTTTGAGTAATCAATGGGATATTTATTTATTGGATGGTGTTTTTCAACATATATAATCTTTACTGGGCATGAACCTGAATCCACAAATTCGAGCTTTGAATAAGATGGGTCATATTCTTCTTATCCCATTTCCTGTACAGGGCCACGTTAATCCCATGATGCATCTGGCTTGGAAGCTCGTCTCCGATGGATTCCTAATCACCTTCCTCAATACCGATTTCAATCATCACCGTATAATCCAAGCCAATACGAAAACTCTATTCATAATAACTGCGATAGGATTCGACTTATATCGATTCCTGATGGACTGCCGCCGGAGGACAAGCGGAACAACCTTCCAAAATTGTTCCAGGCGCTGCAAAATAGCATGGCACCTCCTGTTATTCACAAGCTTATTCAGGACATAAACGACAGGAAGAAGAGCATAATAAGATCACCGCCATGATAGCTGATATCTGGACTTGTTTCGGGTTACAGGCGGTGGCTGATCTATACCAGATTTCTCTCGCTGCTTTCCACCCATCGTTTGTTTCTAACTGTGCCATCCGCTACTTCGGTCGCAGGCTTGTCTCTCTTGGCCTGCTTTACCCAGATGGTAAGGCAAAATTACATTCTTTTAAATTTTAGTGGTTAAATTTCGTTAATTCACAAATATTTAGGTTTTTGAAATTTAGATTTGGTTAATTTTGAGGTGTTAAGTTACTTGTTATCTCCCCTTTAAATTTTTTTTTTTTGGGTCGATTAGCCTAACGACCAAATTTTTATTTTCAAATCATCTTTATCCACTGCACAAAAAAATTTGCTACCCTGAATTCTATTATACTACCGGCTGGTAGTATTATGCTACAGATTCAAGTTGCTACCAGCCTACATCAATTCCTTCCAATTCATAACATCTGTCATGATTTAGAAAATCATTTATAAAAATTCGCCACAGTAATATTATCTTAAAATTTACCTGCACTGTTTATTTTCTTTATTGTTTTTCCTATTTCATTCTCGACTCCTGAGTGTGTTGTTGTTAAACTTGAAGGAGCTCCGAAGGAAGATAAGAAAGTGAAATATCTTGAGTCGATGCCGCCTCTACACTGTGGCGACCTTCCATGGTTGTACGGCGGCGAGTACATTTTTGAGAAAGGGATCCGCATGGGAGAAGAAATTAAGCAGATTAAGTGGGTGCTGTTCAACTCGGTGTACGAACTGGAAGCTCCAGTAGTGGATGAGTTGTCCAAAGAATTGGGCGGGATCGCATACCCAATTGGCCCTTTAATTGATTTCGAGTTTCTCCAGAGCGATGCGAGGCAGACAGCTGAGACCAAGATTCTCCCAAGCTTCTGGACGGATGAAGTGGACTGCTTAGAGTGGCTAGACAAACAGCGTCTACAGTCTGTCATCTACGTTTCCTTTGGAAGTCTCGCTGTGTGGAGTGAAAGGCAAGTGAAAGAGCTCGCTCTGGCACTGGACGCGATCCAGAGACCGTTTCTGTGGGTTGTTCGCTCCGATCTCATGGACGGAAGCGAGGCCGTTCTGCCTCAGGGATTCCTGGAACGGATCAGAGATAGGGGATGCATAGTTTCTTGGGCTCCCCAGTTGAGGGTGTTGTCTCATCCATCCATTGCCTGTTTTGTGACGCACTGCGGATGGAATTCTGTACAGGAGAGCATCACCATGGGCGTGCCCATGCTCTGCTCGCCTTATTTCGCAGATCAATTTCTTAACCGTACTTATATCGTGGATGTGTGGAAGGTCGGGTTGCCTTTGGACACCAATAGGGATGGAATAATAGAAAATTGGCGACTTACTGAAGCTGTGGAGAGATTGCTGGTGGGAGAAGAAGGCGTGGATATCAGAAAGCGGGTGATAAAATTAATGGAAATCTGTAGGAATACGGTGAAGGAAGGAGGGCTCGCATACAGAAACTACTACAGATTTATCGAGGGTATGAAGAAACAACTGATTCACTGATGAATAGCTGGGAAAGAAACTCTCAAAAATTGTCTCGAATCGAGAGATAAGAGTAAAGGATCGCTACAAACGTTAACATCTTGCTCCATAAAGATAATGTTTTGTTTTATTAGATTAAGTGTTTTCAAGGTAGGCTTTTCCGTTTTCAAACCTAAGACTTCATTTTGGGATGCCATTAATACCATACCTCCAAGTACTCGAAGCGGGCAATCTGTTTTTAATTTTGCTTTGTCTGGGATTAAAAATGCACTCATGACTGTGTTGAAAAGCTAACTCAATAAATAATCCAAAAGGGTACTTACACTAAAATAACTGAATTATTTGAAAATCTTCGAAAAATTGAGTTGTTTTTTTTTTTTTTTTTTAAAACTCCAAAAAAACTTGGACCAATTTCTGCTACTCCTTAAGTGGAATAACTAAAAAATTATTACTATGGATATGGAAATTGTCTAATATTTCAAAATGCATTAAAAAACCAACTCATTTAATTTGGACATTGAAAATCTCTCTAACATTTACAAAAATCACAAATTGTTGGGAAATTAATCTCCTTCTTTTAAGTCCTAGTAAGTCCACATTGCATTGTAGAACCTACAAAGGTTATAGAGAATTAATAGGAGAGTATGTTATCCAAACAATGTTACCAAAACTCTAGGATTTTAATTTGTTTAGAAAACAACACAGGGAGTATAATGTGGTCTAAACAATGCAACAAATAAATGTTACATGTTCTTCTCTAAATGCTTGAAATATTATTTTTCCATAAGCATGATCTTGAAATAAATAAATTCTTTTCTCTTACAATTTAAATGGATATTCACTTATTTATTTATAAACTTCTATAAAATCAAATCAAGAACCTATTAAGGCACATGTAACACACAATGGGTAAGAAAAGTTGACAAAGAAAGACCAAAAATATATGGGGACGTGAAACATGGATCAAAAGCACCCGCATAAAGATGCATGGACTATGATAGCATGGTTTTGGAAAATATAAAAAACAATCAAAAAACATGAATGAAGAAAAATAAGGAAAATTTGAGAAAACATGAAACATTGAAAGACAAATTTTAAACGAAAAGAAGGAAATGTATAAATGACAAGAGATGAATGAAGAGATACGATAAAATTTGAACAATCAAAGGAGCATGTCTAAAATGAAATAAAATAGAAGGAACACTTGCAAACAAGATCCTAATTTAGACAAATAATCCATAAACAAACAAATACACTATATCATATCAATTAACTAGTCTCATACCAAAACTAGGAGTCTATTAAATAAAACTCTAATTTTATGTGCATGCATAATACATATCAAGGTAATAAAATCAAGTGGATAAAAATAAGTTGCACACTTTCCTTGAAACTTGTTGAAGGAAACAAGTATAGGGAAAATGGTGAGCCAAAAGTCAAAACGAAAGAGAGATCACTTTTGTCTTAACTATATTACATTTAAATATATAAAAATAGAAAGAATTGAAATTTACATTGATATAAACATAAATTAAGGTTTTTTTATAATTATTTTGAGAAGAAGTAAAGACATAATGCTAAACAACGCACAATAGGAAGACCCACCCATATTCTACTTGGAGGATGGTTGCATAATAAACATACAAGGACTAGAATATGGCTCAAAAGTGTTGTGAGACAAATCTAGAATTTTAGGGCCTAGAACTATTTTTGGAAAGTACTTGACAAAGAAATATAGTAATAGTGGATGCTAGTGTCCATCATGGTTAGTACTAGTGTAATGGGTAGTTACTCGCATTATTTATGATTGTTTTATTGTGTTCTCATGTCTCTACACTTTAGGGTTTTGGCACTAAATATTTTGATTTGGTGTGATGAAGCTGAATGCATCTCTCCTTTTTCACCTTAGCAATTCTCACTTCTAAAAAAAGTTATTTATCCTAAAGTAGGCCTCGAAATGACCTCTATATACACCAAGTGCATGTGAGTTCCACAATACAGATCTAAATGCATGAAGGAGAATAATGGTGCACATACTTATCCCAAGTCCTATATGAAAATGTAGCTATTAAAATGTATATTGTAGTGCCCACTTCCCTTCGACACCATTTTGTTTTGTTGTTTTCGTGACTGATTACTTCACTTATGGATTTATTATGGCTTCTTGATTTAGCATGCTAGTAGATATCATAAACATTGGATCAATTGATTTGATCTTTATATGATGCATATGGTCTACTTTTGTCATTTGATGATGATATTTGTATACTTTTGACATGGTTAATTATCTTTAATTATGACATGTGATATGTTTAATCATATTGAGTAGAACTTGATAATCGGACTAATGTGATGATCGCTTTGACATAAATGAAATGTGGAATAGAAATGTGTTAGAAAGTGTAAGTGATATCGTATTGCATAGATGATAGTAAATCATGTGTCGCTTTATTTTAGATTATATTGTATATTTGGCATGAATATTTTAATGCGGCCAACAAGCCGAAGGAGGTATTCTCTCATTTTGCAGCATATTATATTCACAACAATATTGGGAGTGGAGACCAACCACATCGGAATTCGAAGCATCCAACTAAGGTCACCATGGCAACAAGTAATTGTGTGTGTGTTAGAATTATTTGGTTAGGGGAAAATTGTGACTTAGGGGTCATGTTTGTTTTGTTTTGATTTTCCCTTTCTATTATGTTAGTATGTGTTTTCTTTTAGTAAGTGAAATTTTACTTGTGTTATTATTCATATTCTTTAGATTGGAGTTTACCCCCTTTGTTAGCCATGGGTTGTAGTGTCTTATTTAAGCTAATTTGAATTTTTCCTAAACTAATTAAGGGATATGACCAAAGAGAGTTCATTTATTAGGCTTGATTTACTTGGGATTTTGTGTGATTGATGTGTATTTGAGTTTTGAGTGTAGCACACTCTACCCCACATGGGAAACTCGAATTTGGCCTTAGAGGCCAAATTTCAAAGCTTGTGGACAAGTCAAACTTGTCCCACACTCTTAAAAAACCCTACCTATGGGTTGGAAGGCCAAATTTAGGGTCTTTTAGGTGTTTTGGGGGATAAAAAGGGTAAAATATTAATTGCACTTTCTTTCAAAATTTAATTTTTTTCCTTTGGGGGAGTGGGCTTAGATGGAGTGTGTAAGGTGTTTGCCTTTCTTTCAACCATTTATTAATGGTGCATTGGAATATGAGGTTCACCAAGTGATGTGGAGTGGAGGGAAAAGGAGGTGGCATCCTACTTGGAGCCACATCATCCCTCCCTCTCTTTTCTCTATTTATTTGATCCTCTTGTTTGTTTTGGGGGTTGGAAGTTTCATTTTTAGTCTTTTGTATTTTGGAGAGGAGAGGATTTTGAAGGAGTTTGTGGATTTTTGGAGCTTGTTGATACTTGTGGGAATTTTGTTGGAGCTTGTGGATGCTTGCTTGATCTTTGGAGGGATTTGAGACTTCATACTTGGAACAAGCTCTACCATGGAAAGGTAGGAGCTTCACCTTTGCTTGTATTATGTTTTCTTCTTTTTGTTATATGAATGAGTATATATATGTTGTGTTGAAAATTGTTGTTTGAAATGCTTGTTGGGAATGGGTAGAATGCCTAAGTTGGGAGTGGGAGGAGACTATGGGGAGTTTAATTGAGGGAGGCATAAGAGATCATTTTCTTGAGGAGGGAGTTTGGGTTGGGTGCCCACCTAGTAAGAGAAATGCTTGCATTTTCTTCTTGTTTTTACTTGAGGGAGCCATAAGAGTTGAGGGAGGCATAAGAGTGGATGGAGGGATAAGGGGTACTTGAGGGAGGCATAAGAGTTGTTAGGGGTATTGTGTTTTGCATTGGAGGCTTTTAGGTGGCACCCATTCCCATTGGGAGGAATAAGTGGCCTCCCCATAGGTCTTACTCTTATGGCTTTCTTGATAAGCCTTGTGACTTGTTGTTGTGATTGTTTTCCCTCTTGTTGTGTTGTTGATTTTGTTTTGAAGGATTATGGAATGAATGTGAAATTTTATGTTGAGTTATGTAGGAAGCTAGTAGTTTCCATGAGTTGGATTTTCTCCCATCAGTAATGTGGTTGGGGCTCGGGGCCAATGGAGAGGATGGCTTCTCTTCTCCATTGGGTATCTTGGTTGGGAGGAGAGCGTTGCCTCTCCCCTTATTTTGTTGTGAATCAAGCAAACTATTGGAGGAGCTACCTTGTTGATGTTTGTAGCATTGGAGCCTTGTTGATGACAATGTGTAACTACCTTGTAGATTTGCCCACCTAGAGTGGAAGAAAGTGTAATATTGCTTTGTATTTTAGCTTCCATTATTGTAAATTTGTTCCCACATTAAGTGGAAAATGTTGTAACAAGATTTTGAAAGAAAGTTGTTTTGATCTTCTTTAGTAAGGTTGTAATGTGGGTGGAATTGAAAGTTGAAGGAAAGATAATTTATTTATTCTCCTTTACTTGGCTTGGAACCTCATATGAGTGTATTGATCTTGTTGGGATGTTAGTAATTCTTACTCTAAAACTTATTGGAAATATTGTTGAACTCTTTTGTGGAATGTTGGGAAATTTACAAAAAATATATATATTAGATTTCGTTTTGTTACTTAAAAGAGATGTATTGAAAAGTGAGAATATTAGTGCATTATCTCTTCTTGTATTGTTGATGGAAAGACTTAAGTTTTAAATAGTTTCCAATATGCCAATAAAGTAATTTATGTCCTAGCTCTATTATGTGTTTCCTCATTTAAGAAATTATTGTAAATCCATTTGCAAATTGTAAGGGGAAAAGAAATCGAATCTACTTGAAATCCCATACAATGCCCCTATTAAATTGTGTAGAAAGAAATTTTAATGCAAAGACTTTAAACTTATTAAGATCATTACTCAATACTCCTTAATGCATAATAAGGAAACTAATTATTTTAAATATTATTCATATTTAAGTAATATTAAAACTAATGGATTTACTATTATTAAATTCTATTTATAAAGAATATACTATTAATATTCCCTTTTTATTAACAAAGTATATTATTAAAAACTACAGCCAAGAAATGATATTAATTAAATATATGCAAATAAACCTACGTATCTTTAAGTATTTTTATAAGCCTCCCAAGACCTGGACACGCCAAATCAGCGAACCAAATACAAAAAATTGCGAGCTCATACTATGCAAAGCAACCCGTGCTTCATGTATATTCGATGTGAAATAGACCAACCTCTACACTCAAACGTTCACATCATTGCAAAACTAAGCGTAACAGCCATATTCCGATATGAAACATCCACCTCTATGAGATTCTCTCCCACGGCTACACCGTAAAAAATAAGTAAGATCTCAATAGAAGATCGTTGTAATAAATTGCTTGGTCTCCTCGTAACACTCTCACTTGTCCCTTAATCGATTACATTAAAATATCTTGACACCAATAAACATCTCGAATCCCTTCTTTGCGTTCACGCAAGTCTATATGTGTCAAAATCTTTATCCATTTTCTTCCGCGTTCATTCGCTTAAGAATATTATATTGTATTATGTTGTCCTTGTTAATAGGCAAAGGATCTCGTAGAAGAGCTTTACGGCTCACAATAAGGTGAATCCCGAACTTGAGGTTGCATTTGATACTAAATAGATAACAACATGTTGACAACCCGCTTGTTCTAAGCGCTCGGCAAAGAAGGGTTTCTTTCCTGCTGCGGACCGCCACACTGCCATTCTCTGTCATGCAGCCACGACCATGGATTCCGACAAGAACAATCCTCACAAAGACTCCAATGAAAGTGGAGGTAACCCCACCTACTCCCTCTCCTGTAGCTTCTTCTACAACCCCCTATCAGCTCGAGCGGCTAGGGCCGAGTGGAATGAAGAAAATGCCTCCTTTAGTTTCAGTAGCTTCATCTCAAACCACCGTTTTCTCACTGCGGCCGTGCCAAATAAAACGTAGGCGTACTAAACAAGGAGGGAGGCATAAGATTTGTGAATCCTTTTGCAATAAACAAATAAAGATGCGACCCAGCTGGAGCTGTTCGGCACGCAAGGGGAGGGAAATTTATTGTTTATGGTAGGTGGCCATTAAAGCCACCCACCCCAACCATGATTTCAAACCTAAATTTGAATGCTTTCCCACCTTAAAAACTCTTGTCCCTTTTGTTCAAATTTCAAATTTATGTTTAAGTATATAGATTTACTTAATGTAATTTTTGATAAAATATATATTTCATTTGTAATTTTGAAATTTAAATTCAATACTTTTATACTAAATTAAAAATTAATAGATAAAGATGAGTACCTAATCACCCCCTTAATGTTCGTTTGTAGAATTACGATCATGACACGAGAATAATTATTCACCGACTCATGCTCTTAATGTTTATTTAGAGGCAAGATTAAATGACTCCTTGGATAATAACTGGCTCATGACGTCGAGCTCTGACGACAATGCTAGTGCCGAGAAGAACATTAGGGAGGCTCTTTGCGACCTAACTAGACTCTATTTCCAGCATCCAGTCCTTGACACAATAACAAAGTGACCCGATTTAAATATATAGCAATTATAAACTTGTTCTCTTAAATCTTGATCCTCATGCAAAAATAAAAATTTAGTCGTATTGTTTTGGGTTATATGTTCGTGGAAGCAAGTTCTTTGATCGTCATCTTATTTTTGCGGCATCACATATATGTAATTTTGAATGATCCTTGTATTGATGTTAGACACTTGACAACATCTAAATTTAATCCAATTTAGCTTTGTGAGATTATTTTGGGCTTCTCTTGGAATATTTGGGATGTGCATAATAATGTTTATAATAATGCTAGGAAGGTGTTTGTTGGATTATAACAATGACCTTGAGGGTCATTTTTGAATACATAAGTGAATCTTTTTCAAATTTCCTATGCAAGAAAACTAGTGATTCAAATTATCTTGAAGCAATGAAAGTTATTGCGTTTGTGTTGTCATGCATTTTTGCTAGCCCAAAATTCAAAATTTGAAACATGACAACTAAGCCAAATGTGAAAATTTTCTTCAAAGCCTTCCCAAATCCCTCTCTAAATATGATCATCTTGACCTTGAAGTTCTCCTAATGCATTGAATAAACATGTGCAAGGTTGCAAAATGGTGTAATGAAGTCCATGGTTCCATTCGTAAGAGTACAAAAGAATACTAATTCTATGGAAATCTTAGAAAAGCCAATTTTGGCCATTTCACCACTTTCTGATAGGGTGATTTGAGACACTATTAGCAATAATTGACCAAATTGTTGCAAATTGAGACAATAAAAAAGTTGTACATTGTCTCAAAGCGAGGTGTCTCTAATTATTGTCTCTCTAGAGATAATATAGATTAATATATATTTTGTCTCTTGAGAGACAATATAATTTTCATCTCTCTAGAGACATTATGAATTATAATATTTTTGTCTCTCTAGAGACATTACGAATTTTCATTTTTTTTCTCTTTACAAATATTACAAATTTTAATTTTTTGTCTATAGAGAATACAAATTTAAAGAATAAAAAATAACTAAATTTCTTCTAGTGTAATCAATAGATACATATCTTTAATGGCACAAGAGCAAGCTACTCATCAATATTATAAATACAAAAATTGGTTGAATCTTGTGCCCACAAATGAGTCCAAAATATTTTATTAATATCAAAAAGAGAAAATACAAAAGGGTGCCTAAATGTTGTTAACCTTTGACATAGAATGATACACCTATTTATTGATTTAAAATTACACTCTGACACCTACTCCAAACATGATGCTATAGAAGTTTTAGCTAATTCTTTAGAGTTAGTTTTAAAAAAAATTTGAACCTCCTTTGAACATGTTGCCATAGATTCTTTAGTTGATTCTTTCTAACTGGTTTTACAAGACAATATACAACTCCCTTTCAATATAATTTCAAAGAAATATCCATATCATCATCTATCGACACCACCTGAAAACAAGAAGAATCATCATCATTTTCATTATATTACTATGTACTATAATAAGGCATCATTATATTGAACTCTAAGAACAATGGAGGTAATTTTAGTCATAAAACCTACTTACATGACCAATACGTTTTTTTGGATCTAGTAACTTGTGATCTTCCATAGTAGTCTAGTCCTCAAGGAAAGGTATGATTGCCTTGCTTGGATTTTCTGGCGCTTTTATGCTAGTTGGCCATTTACAAAAGCAAGAACTAGAAAACAACATAAAACCCCTGAGTTAATATTAAAATAGGGACATGCTACTAAAAATGTTCATACCTATAATGATTTGAAGCATAATATAGCTAATATTATGAAATCTGAGAAAAGCAAAATCGGAACATAAGCTTCCCAGAGGAACATGTTGTTAGAAGATAGAATAAGACATGTTTTGCTAATAACCAAGATATAAAACATGCTACAAAGAGCTTAGTGCAAGAAGTAATGTCAACTATAAGAAATCATTACTAAAAATATGGATATGTTTTTTTCCATCTTCATATCTTCTCTATCAACTATCATAAAACACACCATAGTTGCAGTATACAAATGTTTACAAATATTGTTAAAAAAGGAATGCATATATAAAATACTGTATAAATTCTACACACATAAAAAATATTGTATGTATTTCAAGTGTGCAAGTTTGATAGATTCCCATAAAGTGTTTGAATAGATGAAATAATGAAACAAATTCTCATGGAATAAAATTATTGCAACATACAAAAGACATGTTTCCTCATGAGGCGGTCACATTGTTTCACTATATGCAACTAACAAGTCTCCAACCAGATCAATTTACATTTTCCATCATACTCCCAGCCTATGCCAAAATGGTAGCTTTGGAACAAGGTATGAAAATTCATAAAATCATAAAGGATAGTGGAATTTTTTTAGATATTGTAGTTGTAATTGTCATGGTAGACATGTAGGAAAAATGTGGAAGCATAGAAAAGGCATGTGAAATATTTGAAAAAATGTATCAAAGAGGTGTTCTCATGGACAATGTTGATTGCAGGCTATGCAAAAATGGATATGTTGAAAATTCTTTTAAAAACATTCAAGCAAATTCAATTAGTAGGTAAGTCAAAAGCCTTTGCCAACATCCTACCTACCTGAGCCAAAATGGGGTCTTTGGAGGAGAGTATGGACATCCATTAAACCATAAAGGATAAAGGGAACATGTAATGGTAGATATATATGCAAAATGTGGAAACATGGACAACACACACGAACAATTTGAAAAAAGCAGGGAATGGTGCCTAACATCCGATTCATGTGAAGACATAACACTTGTAGTTAAGCGCTACCTAAAAATATTTTGAATCATGTTATGAGTGTGCATAATCCTAAAGGGATGACTAATATAAGTCTCACACATGTTATGTGTATCCTACTTTGCAATTCATGAGATTACATGTTTGTAAGGCATTTTGTATATTGCATAACTAAGATGAAGTTTCTAGTGGCAACTTCGGGCCTTGGACCTAAATCACATAGATCTAAAAGCCATTATTTCCATGGATCCAAAAGGCATTCTTTCCATGTTTCCATGTTGATGAAGTTCCTTGTAAGCTTTCCTTAATTATCTTATGCAATGACACCATCAATGTAGATATTTGCCACCCACTATACATATATGATTCTTAAATTTGAATTTGAGGGATGGAAATAAAGTCATGTAGTAATTTTCTAAAAATTTAGTGATTTTTTGTTATCCGGGCATGGGGTTTCTGTAGAGTAAAAACCCTTGATGAAGTCGGGCTTTAGCAAGTTTTAGAAAGATGGGGAAATCATGTTGATGTGAAAGGGATTGCGGCATAAATTGGACCCCAAGAAAATATGCGGAAATTCCTAGATATTGAATTCCAATATTCTTAATAATAGACTAAAGGATCAACATAAAATCTATATGACATAAGGGGTCATCATAATAGTTATTGTTGATGCAAAATCACAAAGCACCCCAGACGCACATCGGGCTTCTAGGTTGATGTTCAGTATCCAATTGCACAACATGGAAACCTCTCTCAGCGTGGGACTTGTGAAACCGAGAGAGGAATCTCCAAGAGAAGGCTAAACTACCTCGCCACAAGCTATTCCAGTGCAGGCAAGCTAATCTAATCCTAATCTAACCATGCCAAGGAGACAGAGAGAGAGAGAGAGAAGGAAAAACAGCAAAAGCCTACACTAAAATGGTGATACACCGAGAGAAGGAGAATGTTGAACATCTATCAAAACTGCCCATGGACAAGAGAGGTGAGCAATGGAAGGATGGACGAGATGCATCACGGGTCCAAGGATAGATTTCACACATGAAAAGTGTCCCAAAACTCCATGAACACAGCTCCGGATCTGCGGTGAACGTTCAAACATGCACAGATACTGCAATGAAGAGAGGCGAGAAGAAAACAAGCAAAAACGAGAAAGGATGGACAGGATGCATCACAAAACACGTTTTGTTGCTTTAGAAGTTTACACTGAAACATCATTCCATTAGTAAAAGGCAAAAATGCCATTACGAGTAGGGAGGAGGTTCAAACTCCATTTTCAACCCTAGAGAAGAAAAGAAGGGAGGGCCGAGCGAAAGAATGAACCACCTTTTTTAAAATGAGCCAAATCTGGCTTTTACATTACATGGGTCGAGCCCAGGGACGAAACGTAGGAAAACATGCAAGCCCATTCCTCATGATTGTAGGTGCATTAAATCAGCATGGGGGACCTTACAAACCCATACCTGTTACTTTGACCAGATTACGGAGAATCGACCCATTCTCGCATTAAATGCGGTCATTTGGAATGTCATTTCGCCATGAACACGCGTCGCGCAGCCATTTCTCGATTTTCTCTCTTCAGACTGCACCAAAACTCGAGATTGATCCCAGAATCGTGTAGATAATTTCACCAGCTTTCCGTTGATATAAGGAACGTGCAAATCCGAGCTCTGGATCGAAAATTATGGCGATCTGAAGAATTAGGGCACGCAAGCAGTAAAAACGGATTTTGAAATATTTTCCGCGCTCTGCCACCTGGATGACACGTGGCATGTGATGATTGGACGAGCAATTCTCTCTCCTCTGTCCTTCGCGGGCTTTCCTTTTGAAATTGCTTGTGGGCCCCTTAAACTTGGACACGTGGCGCCATTTCATTGGTTCTCGGCCCTGCCCAGCTCTTTCGCGCCCTTCCCGTCTTTTCGTCCGGATGTCCCAAATGGTTAGTGCTCCTTGTTTGATTTCGCGTGAACCAACCGGTTCACGTCCATTTGTCCCAAATGTCCCACTTTGCTTTGGACTACCTCGACCTTTTCGCCCCTGGTTGGCTGGTTCGCGTACTCGCGCCCGCTGTCCCATCATTGTGTTTGTTTGATTTGTTTGCCTGATTTCGCCTTCAGCCCGTTCACGTCTTTGTCCCAGATGTCCCAAAGGCGACCCTCTCAGCAGTTAGCCAATTTTTCTCTCTTTTGGCCGGATCAGCTTTTCGCGCCCGCCGCGTACTTTTGTCCCAGATGTCCCTGTTGCTATTTGGGCCGCCTGGAGGCTTTTCGGCCGATCCGCGCCTTTACGTCCCAAATGTCCCAATTGCTCCTAGGACTAGGACTTAGCCGATTTTCACCATTTTTTCTGGATCAACCTTCTTGCCTTCTGCAACCTTTTCCCGCATTTTCTCAGAGCTTGCTCCTAACTACCTGGACAGGAGAGTTAGAAAAATATTGGAGAGAACCTCAGAAACATGATGTTTGCTCTGAATCAATCAATGTGCCTGGGACTTGAATATTCTGATGCATGTTATCAAAATTACCCGGGGGTGAATTTTGGATAACAATTTGGTGACTCAGCGGGGTCATCTGCCTGCTAGATGAAAAGACCAGTTGCCTGAAGCAATCCATTGGGCATGGAGTCATGAGTAGGCCTGAAAACTGATCTGAACTTTGAAAACTTCCCTCTGAGCCACTTGGAAACCCACCGGACATGGAGTTGTTCTCACCAAAAACCACTGGAACGAACTGTGCAAGAGCAAAACCAGCAACACCAAAAACTATGTACAAAACTGAAAATCATACATGCCCCAAATGGAACATGCAGAGTGTGCACAAGCACTTCTTCTGCTGAAAGCAAACCTAGCTACTCTACTCTAACTGGAAGCAAAGGCAAGCTAAACAAACCCTGCAACTGGTTGTGAGAAATAGCTTCCTTTCTTCAAAATTGGCAGCCATGCAATTGATTTGGCACTGATCATGGCTGTTTGGATGGATGGAAAATCAACAAGAAGCTGGTCTTCTATCCAAATCATCAAGGTATCGACTGAAAAATCCAATACCTCTTTTAGTTTCTTCTGCATTTGGATTGAAGCAGGTATGGCAGCTGATCCTTGGTACTTTGTAGCTCATCCTCATGCTCAGAAGCAAGCATGACTGGTTGTGGCTTCTCCTTTGGCTCCAATGAAGCCAAATACCTGATTGGGCAAGGTCTAATCCGTTTGATATGCCCATAGCTCTGATTTTCAACTCCAAGAATGGAGTTTTCTCGCACCCACCCGAATGGATGATGTGGAAGAAATGATGGAATCCTTCATCCTTTCTTTTCCTCCATGAAGAACAGGAAGATTAGAATCTTCCAATCTTGATTCCAAAGAGCTGCATTGTAAGATGCAGACTGCAAACGAATGTTTCCGTCCATGACAGCGAGAGCTCAGTGTTTGGAATGTGGATGATGAAAGAGAGAATGGTGAAAACTCAACCGGTTCTTCTTCATCAAAACAGTCCTCCAAATCGGCAGTAAACCGCCTCATTCTTGTCCTGCTTGCTCGTTTTTAACTTCCTCCATGGTGTCTTCTTGATCTGCAACTTGACCACCATGGTTTCCTTCACTCTCGATATGGAGTTTGAGAGATCAAACTCCTTTTCGATCACTAGAACTTGAGAGAGATGAAGTGGAAAGAAGAACCGAAGGTTCTCCCTCAGTGTGCCTCGCTTTGTGCTCAAAGCCCTTGGATCTGCACTTTTCTCCTCCACAGCTAGAATGTGCTCCTCTTCTTTTGGATTTGGAGCAGCTTCTCCTTCCTCCAATGTTTGAAGACAATCTTGCTCTTGATTGAACTCCTCCTCCAGCATGAAGTTTGTCAAGTCAAACTCTTCAATTTGCTGCTCTAGAGGACAAGTTGGGGCTGCAAGATCTTCTTCTTCAACAAAATCAGTCCTCACCACCATTTGTTCAACCTTAGCCTCTTCTGTAGGCTTAACCATCAAGGGGATCTTTGTCATCCCAAATCTAAGAGCCCAACTCTTCAGACTATCTGTCACTTCTTTTCTTTTTGGCTCTTCCTCTTGTTGTCCTTGATGACTGATTTTTTCAATTTCTTCTTCCCCACATGGAATTGGGGATGCAAGAGGAGGGATAGGTTGAAACTCAACTAATTTGACAATTTTGTGTGGTGGTGGAGGCGGTGAAACCTCTTGTTTCTTTGGAGGAAGGGGGATTTCTGTTAGCTCTTGTGGAGGGGATGACTGTTTGGAAGGGAAAAGGAAAGAAGAATTGAGATGAGATGGAAGACTGAGAGGTGGAGACATGGATTCAACATTTGGGACAGCAGATGGAGGGTTTGAAATTTGCAAGTCCAAATGAGATGATGCTGCTTGAGTAATGGGAAGAGAAAGACCAGATGATGGTGTAGAACTTACCCATTGACAAGGTTGTTCAACACCGAATGTATAGGCCTCTATTTCTGCTTTGTCCATTGTGCAAGTTGGGGCAGCATCTTTATCATGAAGTCCAGCTTCTCCTGAGGGCTGAAGTGTCTTGGAAAAGGGCCTCCCCATGGACAAGGAGTCCTGTAACCGATTCCGAAAGCTCTCATTTGAGCTGTTGCTCTGGACTGCACCATCCCCACCTCCATCTTTTGGATTTTCTCCAACAGACCAGCATCTTGGATCTGATTGTCTTCATTGTATGCATACTCTTGCTCTTGGAAAGCTCCATAGCCAAACTTTGCTTTGCACTGCTGCTGTTCATATGGGTATGCATACTGATCTTGAATCTGCTCAAAATGCTGATTTGGAGGATTTGTAAAACGTGTTGGAGGTGGAATATATTGTTGTTGTTGATGTGAAATCCATGATGGAAATGAAGTCATGATTGCACAACTTCATGGAATGGAAAAGAATGAAAGGGATGGAAAGAAAGATGGATGAAAATGTATGGAAACGGGTCTGCAAGCTCAGAGAAATGGGTTGCTTGATCAGATGGAGTCGCCGATGTGTTTGCAAGTGCCTCCAAAGGCTGAAATCTTCACAGAACACACCAACCTGCAAAATATGAAGTGAAAGACCTTTAAGGTCCCACCGGCGTGCCAAAATCAAGTGATGCAAAATCACAAAGCACCCCCTAGACGCACATCGGGCTTCTAGGTTGATGTTCGAGCATCCAGTGTGATTGCACAACATGGAAACCTCTCTCCAAGCGTGGGACTTGTGAAACCGAGAGAGGAATCTCTAGAGAAGGCTGGTTCCTGCTCCTAAACTACCCGCCACAAGCTATTCCGGTGCGAAGGCAAGCTAATCTAATCCTAATCTAACCATGCCAAGGAGACAGAGAGAGAGAGAAGGGAAAAACAGCAAAAGCCTACACTAAAACGGTGATACACCGAGAGAGGAGAATGTTGAACATCTATCAAAACTACCATGGGACAAAGAGGTGAGCAGCATGGGAAGGATGGACGGATGCATCACGAGCCCAAGGATAGATTTCACACAGAAAGTGTCCCAAAACTCCATGAACACGGCTCCGGATCTGCGGTGAACGTTCAAACATGCACAGATACTGCCAATGAAGAGAGGCAAGAAGAAAACAAGCAAAAACGAGAAAGGATGGACGGATGCATCACAAAACACGTTTTGTTGCTTGAAGTTTACCTGAACATCATTCCATTAGTAAAGGCAAAAACGCCATTACAGAGTAGGGAGGAGGTTCAAATCCATTTTCAACCCTAGAGAAGAAAAGAAGGAGGGCCGAGCGTAAAGAATGAACCACCTTTTTAAAAATGAGCCAAATCGGCTTTTACATTGCGTATGGGTCGAGCCCGGGGGACGAAACGTGGAAACGTGCAAGCCCATTCCTCATGATTGTAGGTGCATTAAATCAGCATGGGGGACCTTACAAACCCATACCTGTTACTTTGATCGGATTACGGAGAATCGACCCATTCATTAAATCGTCAATTGTCACCGAATGTCATTTCGCCATGAACACGCGTCGAGCCATTTCTCTATTTTCTCTCTTCAGACTGCACCAAAACTCGAGATTGATCCCCGAGAATCGTGTAGATAATTTCACCAGCTTTCCGTTGATATAAGGAACGTGCAAATCGAGCTCGGATCGAAAGTTATGGCGATCCAAAGAATTAGGGCACGCAAGCAGGGGAAAACGGATTTTGAAATATTTTCAGCGCTCTGCCACTGGATGACACGTGGCATGTGCTTGATTGGGCGAGCAATTCTCTCTCCTCCGTCCTTCGCGGGCTTTCCTTTTGAAATTGCTTGTGGGCCCCTTAAACTTGGACACGTGGCGCCATTTCATTGGTTCTCGGCCTGCCCGGCTCTTTCGCGCCCTTCCCGTCTTTTCGTCCGGATGTCCCAAATGGTTAGTGCTCTCTTGTGCCGATTTTCGCGCGAACTGCCTGGCGTCCATTTGTCCCAAATGTCCCACTTTGCTTTGGACTGCCTCGACCTTTTTCGCCCGGTTCGGTCGGTTCGCGTACTCGCGGCCCGCTTGTCCCATTGTGTTTGATTTTTTGTCTTGATTTCGCCCGGCTTGGCGGTTCGCGTCTTTGTCCCGTGATGTCCCAAAGGCGACCCTCTCAGCAGTTAGCCAATTTTTCTCTTTTGGCCGGATCGGCTTTTCGCGCCCGCCGCGTACTTTTGTCCCAGATGTCCCTGTTGCTATTTGGGCCGCTTGGAGGCTTTTCGGCCGATCCGCGTCTTTTTGTCCCGGATGTCCCAATTGCTCCTAGACTAGGACTTAGCCGATTTTCACCATTTTTCTGGGATCAACCTTCTTGCCTTTCTCATGAACCTTTTCCCACATTTTCTCAGAGCTTGCTCCTAACTACCTGGACAGGAGAGTTAGAAAAATATCTGAGAGAACCTCAGAAACATGATGTTTGCTCTGAATCAATCAATGTGCCTGGGACTTGAATATTCTGATGCATGTTATCAAAATTACCTGGGGGGTGAATTTTGGATAACATTATCTATTGCTTGTAAACCAAAAATCATAGTTAATAATAGTAATTAAATATAAGTAATTGTTGGATTGAATTTGATAAAAAGTGACTAAATATCATAGCGCATGTTATATTATCACTCAAGAAGGTGACACATGAATAAGTGCGAGTAATTGTGCCACAAGTCTCGCGGTCAAGCACTCGGGACTTAGCCGTTTGCATAGCATGTGCTAAAAATAGGAAAAGAAGTTAGAGCACGCTTCAAGAAAAGACAAAAAGTGAAGGCTTAGTGGCCAAGAAAGATTTGTTTTGGGAACAAGTGGAAGATTAAGAGACGTGTAGTTTGTGCTAATAATAGGATTAAGATAGAGTTCAATTATAGATTAATCTATTATTAGCCACCATGTAGAAGCATGTAGTTTTTGGCGCATGGATATTCTAAGCATGCAACCTATTTTGAGAATGCATGGGTAATGAAGGGAAAGTCCCCACCCCTATAAGTATGTAGTATTCTTCTTGTTTGAGATAGTTCTGAGTTGTAATAGAGATATGTTGTTGGTATGAATTTGCGCGCATGATTCTATGAGATTATTGTGATGTATTCAATTCTTTGTTTTATGATGAGTTAATATAATGGATAATTATGGATGGATATTGGTTTTGATGTCTTTATTCATGGTACTTATATGGTAAATCTAATCTTGATCCTTATCTAATTCATTATGCAATATGGTTGTGATTTGATTCTTTTTATGCTTTATATTTAATTACTTGATCTGGTTATGGAATATATGAATATGAATGATAACATCTGGACAAACTACTACAATGGAGGGACTGGTAGGCTTTGTGTGCTTTCGGTGAGTGCTCGAGACCTATCTAAGTGAAGTGCTAGCGTGCCTAGGTATTTAAGTGAATAAATAAAGACTACATTTTGGTTCCATTTTCGGGACCTCTTTTCAAGTTGTTTTCCATGATGTTGCATGATGATGGCGTATCGGTTGACTCTTGTGAGCATTGAAAGTTGGGTAGATGATGGACAAGATTAGTTTGCATGAAGATATGGTTCTAGAATTGATTTCGATGTGCACATGTGGGTTGAGAATAATTTATATCATGAGCTTTATAAGACGTTTTTCAGTTTGCTTCCCGATAGATTTGTATGAGTGGTTTTCTCGCATATACATCCAAGAAAATATGGAGTTACTGAGACAAAGGGTTTAAACACATGAAGATTACCAGACCTTATTTGATGCGATGAACTTTAGATGCATGTTGTAGATCATTGGTGAGTTGGTGTTGTGTGTAGTTATACTCTCTGGAGTACATTGTTTCTACGTATTCATGTCCGTTGCTGATTTTGAATTTTTGTGCAAGCCTAGAGGGTCCTACATCCGCACAATTCCTTTGGTAATTAAGATATTGATGGTGCTACTAATTTTGGAGAAATTACGCATGGCAAGCTAAACCCTTCGCCACGCGCATGGCGGGAGCAGGGAAGGGGAAGCAGTGTGGTGAAATATGACATACCTAGCGGCGAGAAAGATAGAGATAGGAAATATGGCTTAAGTATAATGAAGTGCAGGAGAAGGAATTGGCGAAGCAACACGAGGTTGAGGAGTTTATGGAGTTGTGGAGGTAGATGACTCATGAAGGATTTGAAGCTCACATGGAAGACATGGAGCCGGAGCATCTGGTTCTCCCAACCTTAGGCAAGAATAGTAGAGAATCCTTCGACTTCGATGAGAGTGCATCGAGAGGAGGAAAGATTTAGAACCATGGGCGCGCATCTAATCCCACCCGACGACCTATTCCTTGTGCTTGGTGTTATAGTTCTAAAAGTAATCATTGATAAGTAGGTGAATATATGTAATCCAATAGCTTTAGGTAGATATCATTTTATTTGAATACAGAAGTACATCAAACAATACATACACCTATGACACTTAGGAAAAATCATCTTTATTGTTTGGGGCTGATTGGAGGAATATTTTATGGCTCATCATCGGGCAGAGAGTGTGGGTGTGTAGAATATTGGGAATACAGCTGGAAGTACTAAGACTTTTCGGACTATGGGAGTTCAATTCATCACAATAGGCGACACACAGGAATTACATTGGGTCCATTTCCCGCTACAGGAGGTGTATCAGGAGGATTGACATGAAGTGGATCAGAATGTGGTTCTAGTGGTGGAGGAAATATTGTTGGGGGTTTCGGTTAAGTCCGGTGGGCATGGTCTCGCACCTCATCATCCATATCAAGTGTATTATGAAATGTCTCTTCACTTGCAAAAATATAGGGATATTAAAAATGCTGCCAAACATGTGCACAAGTGTGAGCTGATATGGTGTGCTAAAGGAATGAACGCTTCAGATAAGAAGACAATTTAATTTTATACTACTCTTCAAGGGTGCACACATAGCTGGTATAGAAAGTATGATCCGCATAAGAATGCAGTGGATTATGATGTTTTGCACTCTGCATTTCTTTTTGAGTTCATGTTATCCATATTTTTCCCCGGAAAAATATTGGATCAGCCACAACCCCACATAGAAAGAACCTGAGAAAACTCATTCGATATTGTAAATAGGTCGCAGAAGAACTCAATGGATGGTGGTGGATTAAATGACCTATGCAAAAGAAACGAATCTGTCAAGTTGTTTCCATGTCTTAAATCTATTTTCAAGTTATAGGTAGACTCAACAATGGAATAACAGGGTTAAAAAAGAAGGGGCAGTGCTGCAGAGGAACCAGGAGAAAGAAGGGGAAAAAAATGGTGAAGTTTTGAAGTTTTTCGGCTCGAAACCGTTCAGGAAAGAGTCCAAAATTGACTAAGTATGGAAGAGCCAACGAGAGAGCCACGTGTCCTAACGACGCTTCTCCAAAGATGAATCCATAAAGGGAGGCTCAAACAAGCACCACATCTCCACGTGTCCCAAGATGAAATGGAGGTAGGGTCAAATGGTCAATAGAGTCAAAAGGTAGACAAGGCGGGTCTAAAAAATTGGCTAAGTATAAAGTGCAAGTGGAGGTCACCAAGTGTTAGCTTGGCATCTCCAAGAGTTAGTCCAAAGGTGGAAACCTAAATGAGCGTGAGATCTCCACGTGGCCCAGAGTCCAATGATAAGAGGACCGTTGAAAGTCCACAGACTGCGGACGCTACCAAGTGTCAACTCGAAGCTCCTTCAAAGGAATTTTTTTGAATAGGGCCTTTCAAGCGAGCGTGGTGCCTCACGTGTCCATTCTCAAAAAGAAGGGGCAAAGTCGGTTAAATAGTCAATGCATGGGGTAGGCCGGCGAAGGAGGCTGCCAAGTGTCTAAATGGTGCTAATTCAAGGATTAAATAGAGAGAGGGTTTCCAAATGAGCGCCAGACTACCACGTGTCCCAGGTCAAGAGATATGACCCCGCCAAGAAAAAGACTTAGCCAAAAACATAGAAATTGGGTAGGTTGGAGGAAACACCACATGGAAAGCCTAAACTAGTAGCGCTAAAGCGGGCCATCGGGGGGAAAGTTGGTTTTTTGCCCCTTGTTATTCCAAAGGTGTAAAAGTTACAAAATGGGCTACAACTCCGCCCAAGGAAAAAGTCAGCGTTTGAGCCCGAGTCAAGGTCAAAGTGGGGAGTCGGAGGAAAAGGTGAAAATTTTCCTTTTGTCAAAAGGGCACAGAGATAAAAATTGAAGTGCATCTCCCACCAACCAAAGGGTGCCACGTGTCCAAGTGGAGCGTCGGGGCCACGGGGGTTTTTGTGTTTTTGTGGAAAAGGGGAAAAGGATAAATCATAGACCACAAACCTGATTTTGACCTAATCTGGCTACCACGTGCCCCATATTAAAAAGGAGACCCATTTTTCAAACTATTTTCCCACCCATTTGTATGGACTCGATACAAAATTTGAAGGGGCATATCTTTCGACTCAGGGCTTGAAATATTGCAAATATTACACCGTTGGAAGCATCTCGACGTCCTCTACACCATGGAAAGATAAAAATCTTTTTTAGGCCCTAGTAGGTAGGTGAAAAATGGAGAAAAATCTTCAAGCCTTTAATGCATGATCTTCTTGCCTCAACAACCAGATCGGATTTGATCTACTCCGTCATTTCTTCCTCCTTCGAGGCACCAAATAAGGATTTGATGCAGTCAAAGATGATTTGGAATAGATTTTATGGGAGACATTAAATAGTGGTGGTTGAGCTTGGAGCTATTTTTTCACTTCTCTCTTTTTCTCTCATTTGTATCGAATCTATAAATACAAGCTCAAGACTCATTGTAAAGGGTTGGACATTCTTTTATTTTGTAGGCTCCCCTTTCCTTCTAGTAAAGGAATTCATGGAGTTTAGGCCTTCCATTAAAATTGCAATATGTTTCTTGCCTCCTGGTTGTTTTGTAATGCATTGTATCAATCTGTAGAGCAATAAAACACGTTTGTGATCGATTCTAGATCCTTTATGTCCTTTTGTTCACATCTAGTCTTTCATTATAAATCTAGTTATTTATGCTTGATTATTGTATGTATTTTGTTGGTTTGTGTCTATCAACAAAACTAGTGTTCATCATTCCTTCGATGCATCACCTTGTAGTTTAGTTATTTCTTATTTCTTATATCCCTTTTATCCCCATCTCTCCTGGAAAATTTTAGATTAGGTATAGAGATAGATCCTCTGCAAGTTCTCATGTATGCACCTAAACAGAGGAATAGGAACCAACCTTTAATCTGGAGAGCTTTTCCATTTGCAAGGTCCCACACCTTGGGGAAAGTTCAATGTTATGCGGATCACACCAAATGACTCTTGCCTTAGAAAAGCATATCTATAGAACTCATTTGGGGTGCTGTGATTTTTCACTAATAGTTTTGGCACGCCCGGTGGGACAGAGAAGTCTCCATCTTATTATAGTAAGATTGATGTGCACTTGTTGTGATTCTAACTTTTAAGAAGTTTTAAAATTGTACATCTGGCGACTCCAAAAGAAATAAATCCATTGGTTTCAGTAGTCCAAGCAAGTTCATGAGAAGAATACAAACACGGTCAAGAACCAAAGAGGAGGGATTATTTGTCTATCTAGACTTATCCCCAAATAGAGGGAGGGGAGGAAGAAGAGCCCAGAAGTCTCTATCCCCACCAAACAGAGCCTTATCAACACCTCCTCCCAATAGGTCGTTCTTTCAATCAAGAGGGTGATCAAGCCGATCAAGATGGCTTAGCCAAATCCTTATGTCAATTTCACCGGTAGCAACCCACTCACTCTGAATGCACAAAATCCGGTCCCGATAGCAGCATTAAAGAGCATCCCATATTTCATTGGGAAAACTAGACTTCTCCTGGTGATCATGTCCAAGATATTGCAAATGTCTGTACAATCCATGAAATCCATGAGATGGACATTGCAGTCAAGTTGCTTACCTCTTCACTCAAAGGTAAAGCTTCACAATGGTTCAGGAGCCTTGAAGCAGGCTCTATTCAAAATTGGAACCAGCTATGCACAACTCTTCATGACTAGTTTGGAGAAAAGGTGATAACTTATCTTTGTTGGAGCAACTAACAACAATCAAGAGAGCCCCCAATGAGCAGCTGATGGATTTCAACCTCAGATTTCAGCGGACCTGGGATAGGATTCCAACAATAGTAAAGCCCACTAATGAAGGTGCCTTCTTATACTTTCTTAGGGCTTTAAATTATGATATTTCTTTGATGATTCAATCAATGGGGGGAACAACCTTACCTGCAGCCTATAGCCTTTCCATAGGGGTTGAGAATCATTTGATTCAGGCTGGAAAACTCACTCCTAGGCCATCCATGCCTTTGTACCCCGAGTTAGGAAACCCAGGTACCATCCAAATGCCCACATTAGCTCCTATACCCACCCCAGGAGTCAAAGTTCAGCTGAAGCCTCCACTTCATCATCTAACACCTCTAAGGAACTCCTCATGATGAAACAACTTGAACTTGGGAATGAGTTAGTAACCATCAAAAGGCAGCAAGCTCAGAGTTCTAGGCCATATCAGCCTTAGGCTCAGTATCAAGCTAGACCCCATTATCAACAAAATAGACCACCATCTCAGACTATAAATCAGATCTAAAACCAAGGACAACCTCAAGCTTGCTAAACCTTTAGGTCATATGATCCAAACACAACTTCAACATCAAGGGCATTGGTTCCAACATAGAACAATATGGCACAAGAATATGATTGGTGTTTCCCATGCAATCAGCCACATAACCAATCAATGTGCTTTAATGGTGCACTAAATCAGGCCTTGATGGTGCAAACCAATATGGTGTCACAGAACCTAGCCAAGAAAGAGATCAACAAGGGAGCTCAGCAAGAGGGACCTCCAAGTGAAACTATGCTTGTCAATTGGCAAGTTGAGGACTTATGTGGGATGAATCAGTTCCCTTCTCAAAGTGTAGCTGCCAATACATGGTCCAAAAAGAGAAATATTGGAGAAGGCCAACCACTGAACTCAGGTAACCCTCAACCTTCCATCACTCCACAAGGTTTTGGTGCTCCAAATATAACTCCCAACATGCATAACCAATCCAAGCCACCTTCCAAATCCACTCAAGCACCGTTGTAACAACCCATGTGCAAGAAAAAAATGTGCCTAGGAAGGGGCAAACAAAAGGATAGCTCATTCAATATCATTGAGCAAATGAAGAGGACAAGTGTGAACATTTCACTATGGGAGTCACTGGCCATTCTAGGGCAGAGGGATCTATTACAGACTACTATACAAAAATTGGTCAAGCTCAAATCACACCCCTAACTAGCAAGAGAAAGTGCTTACCAATACAACTCAACATGGGGAAAACCATCGAGAACAACAAGGTAAGAACCTGAGACCTCCTCCATTCTATGTTTCATTGATTATTGGAGACAAATTGGTGCACAATTGTATGATTGATTAAGGGCAAGTAGTTATGTAATGCCCAAGAAATAGCTGATCAACTGGGTCTCCAATATGAAGTCATCTCTAGAGGGGTAGTGCAATTAGATGGGACAACAAGTGATAATTATTGGAATCATCAAGGATCTGAGCCTCACTCTGCATGCTTTCCCCCCTATGTGATTATTTTGCAGAACATATCAATCATAGATTTTCCACCACATTTTGCTTTGTGTTTGTCTAGGGACTTCACTTGCCAAAATTGGAGGCTATCTGTCTTTGATTGGTCACATATGCTCTTTAGAACAAGGTATGGGGCAAAGGCCACAATCAAATCTGAGCCCATTGCTGATTATCATATTGAATCTTATGTGCCTAGCCCAATCAATGCCAACTTGCTCGATTTTGATCAAGAAGACCTCCTAAGCACTTGTGAAGCAGATACCAAGGTGGGATGTATCCCAGACTTGACTCTTGATGAGTGGGCCAACAAAATACATGATTTTGACCCTATAAGGAGATGGAAGAATATGAGCTAGGTGTCTACTGTCTACATGAAGAGAATCATCCTCTTCCTGACCTAATTAAGCCAAAATATAAAGATGATAATGAGGTATGGCAATTGTTCTTTGATGGCTCAAGGAGTAGACAAGGAGCTGGAGGAGGAGCTATGATTGTGTCCCCCAAAGGTATGAAATATTATTCAACCTTTAGATTTCAGTTTTCTTGCTCAAATAACACTGCTGAATATGAGGCTTTGGTCCATGGTCTTCATTGGGAAAGGAAGCTAGGAATCAAGAACTTGCAAGTGTTTGGTGACAGTGAACTAGTTTCCAATCAAGTCAGAGGACTTAATGCTATCAAGAATGACCTACTCAAGAACTACAAGAGTAGGGTATGGGATCTCATGGAGGATTTTGAGGCCTTTAACATTGTGTCCATACCCGGAAGGAGAACAAAAGTTGTTGATAGGCTTGCAGCAGTTGGAGCAACATTTGATGTGGTCAAAACATCAAAAGAGACAAAGAACAACCACATATCCATATATTTGTGAGGCCAGTAACGCCAGATAAAAACACATGTTGGAAGGTGTTCAGAATGATCAGTAGATCATTAATTTTTGCAAGAAGAAGCTGAATTCTCAGCTAGAAATCAAAGCAGATTAGAGCAGCAATACGAGAATCAAATAGTACAATTGCATACAAACAAGCTTCCCAAAGGCTTAGTGACATTGGAGTCTATCTTCAATCCTAATGATCAGTTTAGAAAAGAGAAGGCTAACATACAGATCAAAGGAGAAGATTCAAAGTCAATCCCAGTTGGAGAAGGAAAAACACTTCAAATTGGAAAAGTGGCCACCAAGCAAAGAAAGGTATGAATTCATACAACTTTGCCAAGAATTTCCATATGTATTTTCTTGGAGCTATGAAGACCTAAGAGGGTTCAATCCAAAGCTAGCACAACACACAATCAAACTAGATCTAGCTGCTCAAGCCCATCAGGTAAAAGTAGAGACCAATCAACCCACACATTGAGCCTCTGATGAAGAAAGAGCTGAACAAGCTGATAGAGGCAAGTATCATATTTCCAATCAAACACTCAAGCTGGGTTACAAACCTGGTCCCAGTCAGGAAGAAAAATGGAGAGATTAGGTTGTGTGTAGATTTTTGAGACTTGAATAGAGCCTCCCTCAAAGATCACTACCCACTCCCTTTAATGGAGTAGATCTTGCAAGTGGTGTCTAAATCAAGAGATTCTCCCTCCTAGATGGCTACTCAGTACAACCAGATCATGGTGAAAGAAGATGATCAGTTCAAAACAAATTTCACCACCAAATGGGGCACCTATGCCTACAAAAAAATTCCATTTGGATTGTCCAATGCTAGAGCCACTTTTCAAAGGGAAATGGATATGGCATTCAAAGGGATGATCAAAAAAAATAGTACTTGATCTATCTAGATGACATTACGGTGTTTTCCAAAAATGCAGTAGACCACCTTTTCCACCTAAGGCAGGTGTTTCAAAGATGCATGAGAGTTTTGGGGTATCATTGAACCCTAAAAATGCATATTCTTGGCCCATGAGGGTAGGATTCTAGGCCATATTGTATCAAAGGAAGGATTGGAAATTGACCCAGAGAGAGTGGAAGAAATAAGAGCATTTCCATTTCCAAGCCACAAGAAAGCTCTTCAAAGCTTCCTAGGAAAAATCAATTTTTCCACAGTTTGTACAAACTTTGTTGCCCTTGTTAAGCCAATAACGTTGATGTTGAAGAAGAGCTTAGCATTCAGGTGGACAGTTGAAGGAAAGGCAAGATTTGAGGCCATCAAAGAAGCTATATCACAAGCCCCAACTCTCGTGAATCTAGATTTCTCTAAAGACTTCATATTGTATGCCTTTGGTGGCAGTGACACAATTTTGCAATCTTAGTTCAACAGAACAAAGAAGGTACAGAACAACCAATTGCTTTCTTCAGTCAAGGTCTAGAAGACTATGAAGTGAGATACTCCTTCATTGAAAAGCAAGTCCTGGCAGTAATTAGAGGATTAAAGAAGTTTAAGCATTTGGTTTCAAATAATAAAATCCAATTGTTGGTCTCCCATGCGGGAGTTAAAGAATTCCTTCTCAGCAAGGATCTGAATGAAAAAATAAGATGGATCACTCATGTCATGGAATATGACATTGAGATCAAGGTCACTAAGCTGGTCCATGGGAAGGGGTTGTGTGAACAACTAGCCTCAGGTCAACAAGACAAAGAAAATAGTGAAAAGGAGGTTGTTTTTGTTCTACAGATAATCAAGAGGAAGGAAATGATGATGTACCTACTCCTTGTTGGAATCAAGACATGGTGCACTTCCTTCAAATAGGCATGTGTCCTCATGGGATGAGTAAAGAAAAAAGAAGACATTTTAGACTACAGGCCATCCCATATGTTCTTATTGATGGTGTCTTATTCAAAAGAGACATCAATGGCATTTTGTTGAGATGCATTGAGACATATCAGATTGAGAGAGTGTTACAAGAATTCCATGTTGAAGCAGTGGAGGCCATTTTTCTCCAAGGGTGACAACACTCAAGATCATGAAGGTGGGTTATTATTGGCCCAGTGTTTAGTGACTACTATGCATGGATCAAAAGGTGCAAGAATTGTGCATTCTTCAAAGGAAAAGAAAAGCTAGCAGCACTTCCATTACACCCAATTTCAGATCGACCAACCTTTCATGCAATGGGGATTGGACTTCATTGGAGTCATCAATCCAAATTCAAGCCAAGGCCACAAATGGATTATGACAGCAACAAACTATTTCACCAAGTGGATCAAGGCAGTGGCACTCAAGGAAGCTAATGAGTCTAGTATACTAGATTTCTATGAAGGGATAGTGACCAGATTTGGAGTGCCAGCCACCATTATATCAAGAAATGCATTGGCATTCATAGGTTCCAAGATCACAGGATGGGATGTTAAGAATGAGACTTACTTGAGCACTTCATCAAACTATTACCCTCAAGGTAATGGCCAAGCTGAGTCCACAAACAAGAACCTGCTAAAGATCATCAGAAGAAATCTTGATGAAAATCAAAGAACCTAGCACACAAAGCTCAAATCAGCCTTATGGGCTGATAGGATAACACCCAAGAGATCTACAGAAACTCTCCATTCAAACTTGTCTATGGGAAAGAGGCAGTGTTGCCTATATCACTTGAGTTTCCAACATTGGAGCTCATGAAGTAGCTAGAGATGTCTGAATTTGAACCGATGGAGGCCAGGTATGCGGAGCTGATAGAATTAGAAGAAACTAGAGAGCATGCACTCTAAGCAATAGAGAAGGATCAGGCCTCAATCAAGAGATGCTTTGACAAGAAGGAAAAAACAAGGACCTTCTAGGAAGGAGACCTGGTTTTGAAATGGGATGCAGATCGGGAAAACCAGGAAGGCATTCCAAGTTTGATGCCATTTGGAGTGGCCCCTATATGGTCACAAGATGTAAAAGTAGAAATGATTTCTAATTGTCTACATTGGATGGTGAGGAATTGTAGATTCCAGTAAATGGAATCTATCTTAAACACTACTACTAGAAGGAAGGTTATCACCTTGTACATATTAGTTTAATTCCTTTTCCTCTAAGTGTTTGTGCACATTGTCTTGTTGTAGTTTAGGTTACTTTTCTCCTAAGTGCTTTGCACACTCTACATGTTCTATTTGGAGCATGTATGATTTCAAATTTTGTATATAGTTGTGGTGTTGTTTTGTTGCTCTTATGCAGTCCATTCAGAGAGACAGATGAAGCCCCGGGTCAAAACAATTTTCTACTCTCAGAAACCTTTGTTTCGAGATTTCTTATGAAAATTGAGAGTGTAAACATCGCAGGCTCGTGAATCAGAGGTAGAATCAGTATCATACCATCATTCTCAACTCCATGCCCAATGGATATGACAAGGTAATTGGTCTTTTCATCTAGCAGGAAGATACCCCTGTGAGTCACCAAATTGTTATCCATATTTTGCCCCCATGGCAAAATATTGGATCAGCCACGACCCCACATAGAAAGAACCTGAGAAAAATCATTCAGATCTTGTAAATAGGTCATAAAAGGACTCAACAATGGAGTGGCGGGGGTATGAGAAAGATTAAATGACCCTATGTAAAAAGAAATGACTTGACTTCGAGCCATTTCCATGTCTTAAATCCATTTTCAAGTTACGGTAGTACTAACACAATGGAATAACAGGGTCAAAAAAGAAGAGGCAGTGTCGTAGAGGAACCAGGAGCAAGAAGGGAAAAATATGGTGAAGTTTCAAAGTTTTTGGGCTCAAATTGTTTATTTAGGAAAGAGTCCAAAATCGACTAAGTATGGAAGAGCCAACGAGAGAGAACCACGTGTCCTAACAACGCTTCTCCAAAGATGAATCCATAAAGGGAGGCTCAAACAAGCACCATATCTCCACGTGTCCTAGGCCAAAATGAAGGTAGGGTCAAATGGTCAATAGAGTCAAAAGGAAGACAAGGAGGGTCTAAAAATTGGCTAAGTATAAAATGCAAGCGGAGATCACTAAGTGTCGTCGGTTGGCATGCATCTCTAAGAGTTAGTCCAAAGGCGGAAACCCAAATGAGTGCAAGCTCTCCACGTGGCCTAGAGTCCAAAAGTATAAGAGGGACTGTTGAAAATTCCACAAACCTGCGGAGGCTGCCAAGTGTCAACTCGATGCTCCTCCAAAGGAAAATTTTTGAATCGAACTTTCAAGTGAGCATGGTGCCTCCATGTGTCTAGTCTCGAAACAAGGGGGGAGTCAATTGAATAGTTAATGCATGGGGTAGGATGGAGGCTGCCAAGTGTCTAAATGGTGTTAATTCAAGGATTGAATAGAGAGAGGGTTTCCAAATGAAGCGTAAAAATTATGCGTGTCCCGAGTTAAGAGATATGACCCCACCAAGAAAAAGACTTAGCCAAAAACATAGAAATTGGGTAGGCAGTGGAGGAAATGCCACGTGGCAAGCCTAAACTAGTAGCGCTAAAGCGGGCCATCGGGGGGAAAGTTGGTTTTTTTCCCCTTGTTATTCCAAAGGTGTAAAAGTTGTAAAATGGGCCGCAACTCCACCAAAGGAAAAATTCAACATTTGAGCCCGAGTCAAGGTCAAAGCGGGGAGTCGGAGGAAAAGGTGAAAATTTTCCTTTTGTCAAAAGGCATAGAGATAAAAATTGAAGCGCATCTCCCCAACCAACCAAAGGGTGCCACGTGTCCAAGCGGAGTGTCGGGGCCACGGGGGTTTTCTAAGTTTTGCATTTTTGTGAAAAGGGGGAAAAGGATAAATCACGGACCCGTAAACTTGATTTTTCCTAATCTAGCTACCATGTGCCCCATATTAAAAAGGAGACCCATTTTTCAAACTAGTTTTCCACCCATTTGTATGGACTCGATACAAAATTTGAAGGGGCATATCTTTCGACTCAGGGCTCAAAATATTGCAAATCTTACACCATTGGAAGCATCTCGACATCCTCTATGCCATGGAAAGATAAAAATAATTTTTTAGGCCTGGTAGGTGAAAAATGGAGAAAACATCTTCAAGCCTTTAATGCAGGATCTTCTTGCCTCAACAACCAGATCGGATTCGATCTCTCTCTGCCATTTCTTCCTCCTTCGAGGCACCGAAAATAAGGATTTGATGCAGTCAAGATAGATTTGGAACAGATTTTATGGGAGACATTAAATAGTGGTGGTTGAGCTTGGAGTTGTTTTCCCACTTCTCTCTTTTTCTCCTGTCTATATCGAATCTATAAATATAGGCTCGGGACTCGTTGTAAAGGGTTGGACATTATTTTGTTTTACAGGCTCCCCTTTCCTTCTAGCAAAGGAATTCATGGAGTTCAAGCCTTCCATTAAAATTGTAATATGTTTCTTGCCTCCTGGCTATTTTGTAATGCATTGTATCAATCAGAGAGAAATAAAACATGTTTTTGATCGATTCTAGATCCTTTCTTGTCCCTTTTTCTCACATCTGGTCTTTCATTATAAATCTGGTTATTTGTGCTTGATTATTGTATGTATTTTGTTGGTTTGTGTCTATCAAAAAACTAGTGTTCATCATTCCTTTGGTGCATCACCTTGTAGTTTAGTTATTTCTTATTTCTTATATCCTTTTTATCCCTATCTCCTTGGAAAATTTTAGATTAGGTATAGAGATAGATCCTTTGCAAGTTCTCACATATGCACCTAAACAGAGGAATAAGAACCAACCTTTAATCTAGATAGCTTTTCCATTTACAAGGTCCCACACCTTGGGGAAAGTTCAATGTTATGCGGATCACACCAAATGACTCTACCTTAGAAAAGTAGATCTATATAACTCATTTCAGGGTGCTTTGTGATTTTGCACTAACAGCTTCCATATCCTTGAGTTTGAATAGAAGAGTGTTAGCATGCTTAAGTACATTAAGCATGGCTTATCATAAATCCAACCACTAAAAATATAAAGACTTTATGTCTCATAACTTGGTTCGTCATTATGCATCTCTCTCGTGCTTAAGGAATCTTGATCTCTATGTTTCCCTCTGTAGATACAAACAGGGTTATCAACCATTAAATTAAACTAATTGATTATCATCTCTAACTATAGCTTAGTCAAACAATCATTTTGCACCTGCAATGTTCTTCATTTTGGAAAACTCTAAAATGCTTTATTACCCTTGAGCTCCCCTTAAGTAGCATATTTTACGGCCACTCTTCCAACAATGTAAGGATTTTAGAAGTATCTAGTCTGTATGGGTGAATTTTTGTGATGGCAATTAGCACAAGGCACAAAATATATTATTTAAATGGAATGGATCATTTTTAATCCCGATAATATTATCTAGGGCATGTCTCTGGGGTACACTTCCATATTTTCTTTGTATTTTTTTGTTTGCATTCTTTCTACAAGAAAATATGCATCATAAAATTTGATAGACATTACAGGGATCAAGAAGATCTCCACAAGACATAAAGTCTCATTATGGTCTTATAACTTTATATTTATAGGGTTCTCTTGATCTAATTTCATAATTAACCCCGAAATGGAAAACCACTAAAAATATAAAGACCTCAAATGGATAGAAAGAGCCCAAAAATGGCGGGAAAGTATGAAAAGGATCGGAGTGTCCCATGGTGCACTAGGGCACCCATGGGCAACCTAGTACTAGGTTAGGAACCCCACCAAAAACTAAAATGATAGGAAATGTTAAAAAAGATTGGGCATATGTTTGGTATAGGTCGAAATGATAATGGAAATCAAATAAAAATGGCCAAGAGATGGAGGTTGATTTGTAATTTCTTCACTCAAAACCCTCTAAATAGTAATATGAGACCGGACTAAATATTGTCTAAAGTGCACAATTCTATTTCTACATTTGCCCCCACTTTATGTTCTTGAGCGAAATCTCGATAATATGAAGTAAATAAAGATATGTACACGATGTTGATGTATAATGAAAAATAATGTGTCTTTGAAGGACTAGCCAAAGCATGGAATGAAAAAATGGATGATGGAGCATGGAAACTAAAGATGAAAAATGCAAAAAGTGATGAGAGATAACCTAGGGTGGAAATGCATGTGTAGATGTTGTTGTGTGTACCTGCATGGTTAGTATGTGAGGTGTGCCTCTGCAAAGTGTTGTTGTTGACACCATTATTATTGTTGTTTCCCCATTTGAGTGTTTGTTTCGCATACGGCCGGACCTTCAAGGACAAAATATCAAGTAGTCATATATATATATATATATATATATATATATATATGTATGTATGTATGTATGTATGTATGTATGTATGTATGTAAAAATGCAATGAAAAAGATGTGTGTATGTAAAAATCTTCTAAATGTAAAAATATGTAAAATGAAAAATGTAAATGGAACATGTGCACCTAATCCATGTTGAGAGAAAGAGGGTAAAAGGATATCATGTACTTTGCAGGGTTTTTGGGGACCCAAAGCCATAGGAAGAAGAAGTATAGGGAGTAAATGTTCTATGTCTAACCTTTAATTGCTTCCCTTAAGTGTGTGTGAAGAGATCTTTGAATTATCCTAGTTTTTTAGGTGATCGACACCAGTAGAAGAAGTATTGGGAGGAATTCCACTATATCCTCCAATCATTAATTTTCCTCCAAAATGCTAAGGACTACCATGTCCTATAAAATCTTGTGCATGGACTTCATAAATTGGTCTCGAACTCACTGGGTTGTATGTAACCCACAATGCCAAGGGAGGACAGTGCATTAAATCGAACCGATATAAATGCATTGTGTAGATCAGAAACACCAAATGATGCCCCTCCCTCTTTGGGGGTGAATGCAACATCACGAGATAGGAGAATGTGGCCCCAAAAGAGGACCAACCGCATGAAATATGTAAATCTTTTATGGGGAAGGAAATGTGCTTGTAGAAACCAAGGTGCGTACAAAAACAAGAAGGTTAGCCAAAACAAGTGTTAGTATGAAAAAGAATGCATTTATAAGACAAAGTGTAATCTATGTAAATAGTGTATAAGCTACCAAGAAAATTAATGAAAACACACAAGAAGAAAAGTAAGCCACATAAAGCGAGTCGTAAACATGGGAAATCACTCACTATTTCTCAAGACATGCAAGGCCAGCATTGCCACATACAAAAATAAGTATGCAAACTAAAAATAGGGATAAGCCTATAGAAAATAACAAACAAACAATATAGCAAAAAGTATGGAAGCAAATATCCATGCATAAAAAAATGTTGCACATGAAGCACTCACTATCATGGTAGCAAGATAACTAGTATGTCAAAAGCATGTATAACCCAAGAATGTAAACTACTAAGTAAAAAATGAAACAATAGAACCCGTGAGAGACGAATGTGGATGCCCCTAATGACTAGTGTAGGAAGGGTGGAAGGTGAGTATTTATGTTGTGTGTAAGAGTCATGTATTTGTGATCACAACTAAACAAAGAAATGAACACACATGTGTGTATGATATAGATAAATGACATACTTGTAAGTTAACTAACATGTGTAATAAAGTGACCATGAACAAGCACAAGTAAACAAGAGTAAAAGCAACCATAATATGCGGTATGTTGTGGATGGATGGATGGAATGGAATGCAAGATGGAAGTGATAGGAGACACATGCCCCGAGCGAATGGAATTATATCCAATGAGGTTATTTTTTCCCCTTAGCAGTCAAGAATGAACCATAAACGCGGGTGCATCATCAAAAAATGGTCGAAGTGTGTTGTGTCTAATGCACTGTGATGAGTGTACATGTGTAATGGTGATGATATGTGACCTAGAAAAAATGTGTGCGTGAACAATATAGCAAGTGTTTATCACGACATGATGAATGGATGAGTGATGATTTAGCCCTAAGCGTATATCACTATAAGATGAATAAACAAGTGATGATTTATCCCTAAGCGTATATCACTACAAGATGGATGGAGGAAGTGATGATTTATCCTATAGCATGTGTCACTATCCTAGAAATGTTACATGATGAAAGGTCAAATGATAAACACGTGATGAATGTAAGGTCCATTTGATTTGTAAACCCTCGGCGATCAGTATGGACCAAGGAACTAAAGTGTTTCATAAGGTAGTGATTACGGTTCATAGAAGATGATATAGTATAGGTGATGATGATAGACGACCATGTGATGAGTAAAATGTGTAAATACAGGATGTGTAAAATGTGATGCAAGATGTGTTGGATGCGTAAAGTGTAATGAATAGTATGCATTGTAAAATGTGTAGATATACTAGTAATGTAATATGTAGGATGAGTAGTAGATGATGCTAGACACGTATAACACATGTATGATGAAAAAGCAATATGATGCATGATGTTTAAATGTTGAAATGTTGTAGACTAAATGTAGCATGTATGACACAAGATGTGTAGTGAAACACAATATGTAATGCCTATAGTGCAAGTGTGGGGTTCTTGTGTAGTAATCCCTCAACAGATTAATGACGACACTAAAATGTGTGATGAGTATGCATATGCTATAAATTTGATGTATGATAATGCAAATATGAGAGATGCATCTATGCTAATATGATGGGGGGGATTAAATGCTATGCCCCCAAGTGTGTGAATGATGGAGGTTAAAAGATACTAAGTGGATCAAGGTAGGGAGTAGTTTCTATAACAAAAGTGATGGGATCGCTGAGGTGGTAATGTCACAAATAACTTGAGTGGAGATTTTTTTCTTTAACAAAATGATTAGGAAATGGAAGTGGAGTAGGATGGTGAGAAAGATTGAATGGTGGTAGCTTTGGCATTATTGATGATGCTACCAAGGATAAGGTCGATTGATTTTGAGAGGCGGTTGTGTAATTTGACTTGGTAATGTTGTAGATGAGTTGGGAGGAAGAAGTGTTATATTGGTTTTATAGGTGGTTTCTTAGGCAGCTCTTTTTTTTCAAAGAAGGCGCATGAGAAACGGTGGTGTGATGCTCATTAAGTGGAGAAGAAGAAACATTAGAAATAGGAGAATCATGTGATGGAACTATAGTATTTTTCTGACTAGGAGAAGAATCATTATGCACATGTGAGTGATTTTCAATATCAAGCATGTAATGAATAAGAGAATCATTTAGAACTTCCTTAGAAAGATTAGGAGGCTCACTAGTAGCCACATAACATGGTATAGTAGTTGTAGATGGGCATATAACATAATTTTGTGCATTGAATGAGATAAAATGATGACGCTCACGATTCTTGATTATTCATGGAAAAGTGTGAAAAGTGTTGTCATTATGTCCATTGATTCGATGATAATTGCAATATGGATGACCTTGATATTTCACTAATCGATAGGGAGAATAGTAATGAGTAGGTGGTAGAGTGATTAACTAGATGACTAAGGAGCTGAATAAGAATGTCATGTTGCGTAGTATTATGCTCAAATATGAGAGGATCATGCAATGGTATGTCTTGAGGTTCAGCTAGATGACATGTAGTGGACATAGATTGTATATAAGATGTAGAAGGAACACAAACATGTGATTGAGAAGCATCCTTAAGCTGTTGAATTTCATATTTGAGAGATGTGATCATGGATTCCATGGCCTTAAATTTGTCTTGGAATAAAGTATGTAGAGATTGTATTGAGTCCAATAGAGGTTGATTAGATGGAGGATCACTATGGTCATTAAATAGACAAGTGAGCATCAAACTTATTCCATATGGCAGCGTATTGTCATCATAATACTTGGTGTCTAGGGATTTTTGAAAAATATCTTGGTAATGGGGATATCTCTTGAGTAAATCAGATAAAGAGACTTGAGAAAATTTGGGAGCCATGAAAGAAGAAAGATGAGGATCCTAAGAGTGAAAGTAGTCGGGTTCACTAAAATGATTAACTAAAAAGTGAAATATAGGGTACTTAATCTAACCTATGAATAATCTGTAAATAAAGTGAATAAATATAGTAGATAGATTTAAAAATTACCCAATAACTATGCAAAAGGAAATGCTAACCCTAATGTGAAAAATGGAAGAGGAAATAACTCATTTAAATAGAAGATGCTCATGGGACTATGTCGCAGAGGTGACTAGGATAACTTGGAAGTAGGAACGACTATGCTAAATCCCCAAAAAGGATGGATCTATAGTATCTAAGTGGACTAGGAAACCTAGAGTAGGAGTTGGGGTGAATACGGGCACTTTGGTTTGTGAAATGGGTGCCTCGATCTCGTGAAAAAGCTTCTAACTAAGTTTCACAAGGATGGGAGGTGGTCTGAAACCCTTGTTGTATGTCACATCGTTGATACACTGATTTGGATGTCATTGATATTCCAAGATGAATAGAAATACCTACAAGAGACAAAAAGGATTATTAAAACCCTAAAAAATAAAAATATAAATGAATAGGTCGGGATGACCTTGGCTACCAAAACAATGGGCTTACTAACTAAGCATTACGATACATTTTGGACCCAAATGTAGTTCTGGTGAGTGTGTGCATAATGTGCCCTAGGTGCTCTTGTGTAAGTCACACTTTGTGAAGTAGTGAGCAATAACTAAATGTAGAAAATTTAATATAATGTGTGCATGGAATAGAATAGAATCCCTCTCCCTATGAAGTGTGTGATGCAAATGTCATAGCCTTGTGCCTTGTGATGGAGCTATGTGGATGCAAGTGATATCCAATACAAGAAATGGATGTAACTCTAGATGGATGATAGCTCATTATGGTCTCATAACTTTATATTTATAGGGTTCTCTTGATCTAATTTTGTAATTAACCCTGAAATGGCCGACCACTAAAAATATAAAGACCTCAAATGGCTAGAAAGAGCCCAAAAATAGCAGCAGGAAAGTTTGAAAAGGATTAGGGCACCCGTGGTGGGACCAAGGCACCCATGGGTTCCCAAGACTAGCCTAGGTGCCTTATTCAAAGCTAAAATGATGGGAAACGCTAAAAATAGACTAGGCATATATATGGTGAAAGTCGGGAATAATGATGGAAATAAATAAAAATGGCCAAAAGACGGGGTTAATTAGTACTTTCTTCACTCAAAAACCCTCTAACTAGTAGTATGAGACCGAGACTAAATATTTTCTAAAGTGCATGATTTTGTGTCTACACCTTGACTAGGGCACCCACGGGTTCCCTGGTCCTATTCGGGGCACCTTGATCCTTTTTCCACTTTATCTCCATCTTTTGGGCACTTTCTATCCATTTGAGGATTCTATATTTTTGGTGGTCGGCCTTTTCAGGGTTAATTACAAAATTAGGAAAAGAGAACCATATAAATATAAAGTTATGAGACCATAATGAGGAACCAAGCACTAAGAACTACTATCATCACCTAAGGTTGCATCCATTAAAGGCTCCATTTGTATCCATTTAGCTCCATCAAAAGGCACAAGGTTGGTTCATCTGTATCAAACTACATATGAGGGAATTTTATTCTATTCCATCTGCCATTCTATTAAATTTTCTACACATAGTTATTGCTCACTACTTTCATAAAGTGTGACTGGAAAAAGAGCACCTAGGGAATGATTGCACACACACACATAGAACTACATCGGGTATGATATTTATTTTAGTACTCGATTAGTAAGTCCTCCATTATAGCAATGAGGTCAATCTAACCCCTTCATATGCATATTTATTTTTTAGGTGTTTGATGCTTGTATTGTGGTTTTGCAGGTCTCTTCTTTATCACCAATTACTAATGACATAAAACCGAGTACATCAAATTTAGTGCAACAGAAGCGAAGGAAAACAATCATCTAGCAACACATTAGAGGAGGTTTTCATGGAGTTAAAAGGCACCCATGTACCTCTCCAGTACCCTAGTCCATCTTATTGTTCTAGATCTGTGTGTTTCGAGGCTTCTTTATGGTCATTCTTACATTTTGTTCATCCATTTTATTCGTGACATAGTCCCGAGGTATCATCAAATTAGTCAAGTTCCTTCTAACTCTCCTTTCACATTAGGGTTTTACATATCTAATTTATTAGTTTCTGGTCATTTTATTTATACATTTATTTCTTATTTACTATTATCTTAGCATCATATTTGCTTAGAATATAGAACTTTTTCATATTTTATTTAATGACATGTGTAAGATTCTCATGAATGGATTTTTGTGGGAGAGTTTGTACATGTATATTAAAGTATGTGTTAAGGCATGTGATCATTGCCAATGCCTTGGGAAGCCTTGATCCGAGAGATGAGATGTATTTGAGGCTTATTACAAGTGCTAAACCTTTTGAGAAATGGGATATTGACTTTATAGGTCCTATTTCCCCACATGTGCATAGGACTAGCACATGCTATATTATAACTTATATAGATTATCCGACATGGTGGGAAGAAGAAACACCTACTAAGATTTGATGTTGTAAGGAAAGATTGGGATGATAAAGTATATGTTGTATTTTGGGCATACAAGACTACCTATAAGAGGTTGAATAAGGAAAAACCCTTTCAACTAGATTTTTACACAGAGGTTGTTTTCCTGTAGAGTTCTTGTTGTCATCCCTATATATTACGCACACAAGAGGGATAAATGATGAACAATATATTGAGGAGCACATAGACAAATTGATGCAATTAGATGAGTGACACACTATTGCCTAGTGGAGCCAAAAGATAGAGAAGGCAAGACAAAAGGCATGAAATGATATGCATATCAATAATAAAACATTTGAGGTGGGAAAGATGGTTCTTTTGTATGATTCAAAGTTTTGCGCACCACCCTGGGAAGTTGAAAGTTCATTGGTTAGGACCCTTTTTAGTAATAAGGATACTTGATTTAGGCACATGTCACCTGCGTCTTTGGATGGAAATTTATTGCCCAGATTACTTCAATGAAATTAGGTTGAAGCCCTACTATGAATAATTTTTTTGGTTTTTATAATAAGGCAATATTTTCACTTATATTAGATTTACCTTTAATTTGTTTCCTTTCATTGTTGTTATGCCTTATCAATTTAGTTTAGGTTTTTGTTGTAATAAGCATGTTCATGCTAGGAGATGATTACTATCTATTGGGTTCATGCATAGAGGACCATACATACTTTTAGTGTGGGGTGGATGAGAAAGAAGTAATTGGTGTTATGATTCATATGCAGATTAGTGTGCACGGAAAAAAGTTACATGTGCTCAGATTGAAGGTACTTAAGGGAATCTTCTCATATCAAATACCACATGCAAAAGGATGAATGCCTAGTGTAACACAGGTAGGAAATAATAGGGCAAACTACTTGGGATAAGGTGCAGTGGATAGGTACTTAGGCACAGGGAAACATGCAAAAGGAGGTATGTGGCTGAGAAGTAGTAGGCATGCCAAAAGGTTAGGAATATGGTGTGGAAGAGTGAAAGAGTAGAATTAATGCAGCGTATGGTGGTAGGTGAGGAGTAATTAATGTGGATAAAATGGATGAATCTATAAAATAGGTGCTTGTGATGTTATTTTTACCTTGCATACTTTGAGTTTTCGAGATGATAAGTGCGAACAAAAATGTGACAAAGTGCGAAGTGCGAGAGCAAGTAATTGAAGTAGAAAACTAGGTGATTTTGGGACACGACCAGACTAGAGCTCCATTGAAAAGTTTTTTTATCTAGTGGGGGCATGTGTGGAAGGAAACTTTCCAGAATTAGGTTTGGAGAAGATAGATTTGTAGTTAGGGCATGGAGTGTTCAAGTAACGAAGGAGACCATAGTTTTAAGGGTAAGAGGTTATAAGATATCTAAAGTTTGTGAAGCATGTTGTCATTTGAGAAATAAAAATGACACCAAGGAAATCCACAAACATAGATAGGGAAACTGTGATAGAGGAGGCACCACAGAAATGGTTCGCAGAAATGTAGTTTCCATAGGAGGTGATTGAGGGTATATTACGAAATCTCAGTTGACAAAGTGCAAGATAAGTGACATCAATCACCACACTAAGAAAACCCTCAAGGATATCAAGGATGACACCATCTTGAATACTAAAAAGGAAGACTACATATGGGAAAAGGGTATATGATAACACAATTTACAAGTTGTTGGAGAGTATTGGAGTGATACAATTGTATTAGTTTCCCTTCTTTGGAAAGTGAAATAAATTGTACCAATGGCTGGCTTATGTCATGAGTCCATGAGGAATAATTCTACTTTACAGGTAGAAAGATAAGGATTACAACAAATTTTATTGGGAAGGTGACCGGATTGCACAAGTCTGGATTAGAAATTTCCAGTGACCTTACTGATGACGATGGAGTAGAGGAAATGGCCGTCACATTTAAGTATCATAAGGGAGGCCGATATTTTAATTTAAAAAACGTAGAAGACTTAGCTATAAGGGTAGTTATGCACTGATCATTTGTAAGCTAGGTTCCTCAGAGAGGTAGAAGGAAGTGAAAAAGTGCTAGCTATATATCCTACATAAGATGGAAAATAAAACATACTACAATATCGAAGGATACATTGTAGAGACCATCGTGGAGGAAGCGTGCATTCAAATAGGAAAATGTGAGAAGATTACTTAGGGTGTTGTATTACTTCTTATAGTATTTTGTGAAATCAGTGTGCTAGAGGCCAAAGAAGAAAATTTTAGGTGTACCCAATGGAGAAAATGTCACTAGAAAGAAATTTTCGAAGTTCACTTGTCAAGGTTCTATTTCTAAAACTTATAAGTAATGCGTAGGAAAATGGTACATAAGGTTGCACGATGCATTTGAAGGAGATTCACGCATCCCACATGAGTTTCCCAAGTATCTTAGTTGGACAAGCCGAGTTTGCACGAGATCTACCAACACTTCATTTAGGTAGGTTCTATATGAAGACTGGGAGAAAATCCTTGGTGTAAGTTTCCCTTTTCCTTTACAACACATTATTTTAAGGATTCGATAAAAATTATATAATCCACATAAGTTACTGATTTATGTGGATAAGGTAGACACAGATATTCACATTATGTGCAAAAACTTATGTCTACCCCAATAAGGAGGCATATGTGGAAACAATGGAGTCTGATAATATTGATATCACTCCTGAATTTCTGGTTTTAGGGAAGATAGATCCCACACGCGTGTATGTCTACCTAAGTCCAGGTTTAAGGATGGAAAGTATATTTATAAAGCAGGAATTGTCGATACTGCAGTCCTCCTAAGGGAAAAAAATTGTGGGTACGAAGATGAAGTTTGAAGATACACCCTTGAGGAAAGAAAAGGAGGACTTAAAGAATGTCCTCAAGGTAGAAGAAGAATAGAAATAAGACAAGATTACTATGTTTGATCGAGTAGAAGAAATATAAGAAGGAAGTGCAAGGATGTGGATGAGGGAATTAGGACCTCAAAACCTATGAGGCGGTCACCTCTCATGACACTAGTAAATAAGAAAGAAGAAAAGACAAAGATAAAAAAGGCATAAGTAAGTGCCTAGGAAATAATATGAAGAATAAATTTTTGATGAGGATGCACGCATTTCACAGACACACCAATTTTTGATGTATCCATGCCTAACTTTTAGGTATGATAAGATGAAGGAATCGGTGGAAAATAATCACATCATGACACAAAATACCCCAGTATGCATGAATAAGAGATTCAAGATGGGGGTATATGGAAAAGGAGGATAGTGTTGAGTAGCCAACCGGTGGACTTGAAGGCGAGAATGGGAAGGAAGAATCCAAAAGGCATAGGAACACAAGAAAACATAAATGAGAATGCTAGCATACACAAGAGGAAGAGATGGTGTAAACACTAGATTTAGGGTATATTAATGACCCAACACATATCATACTCATCAGGTTTCCAAAGTACTCTTATGATGGAATAAATTTATGGATGGCATTTGATGGATTTCGAGGTGCAAACACATGTATAAGGAAACAATTATCATGGAGTATGCATACCCATATGGATGAACATGAATTTGACGTACATGAGGAATCTTGTGTGAGGTTAATAATGAAGAAATCTCCATAGGAGATACATGTGATAATAAAGACCATGGAGTTCACCGATGAACAAGAAAACAATGCCTTAACAAAGATATACGCAGAGGTCACACTACTGGAATTTTGATAAAGCGGTTAACTTGAGAAATTTTCTTGAGGATAAGAAGGACAAGGAAGAGGAAGTCAAGCACTTGAAGGAAGAAAAGGATAAAACGAAGAATAAATCGAAGAATTTCCTTGAGATGAACAAAGAGATCGTAGAGGAAATTTTAAAGGCACGACCATAGTAAAAATTAAAGGTAACTAGGCTCCTTTCCATCATCCCTGCATTATTTACATACCTTAGTACATTTTTTGTTGGAAGAGGGGACCAACACACATAGTCCAAGTGTAGAAGAGATAAATATTCAAGATGAAAAGGAAGTTCTGACAATGAGAAGGAGATAACTAAGAAGCAGGTTATGTGTCGTATAGTTGAGTATGATGTCATACTCTAAACATTGAAGGATGAATTAAAAATAGAAAATTTGGTGCTGAGGATATGTGAAGATCCAGATCGATCATCAAGACAAGGACATTACAAGAAGAGAATGAAGTCCTTGTGGTAAAGAATAATGAAACTTTAGGAAGGGAGGAGAGGTTGACGTTATTGGAAGAGAAGTGCGATCCACTTAAATCAGCTAGGGACTCTCATAATGAAATAATAAAGGAGTTGGGGAAGATGATAGTGTGGAGAATGGATGTAATAGATGACATGGTGTCAGGGTTAGAAAATGTAGTAAGGGAATTGAAGCACAAGGGTGAGAATTTGACCCTGGAAGAAATGGAGGCAGTGCTTGGAGACATTCCCATGAAGGTGAAGAAGGGGCTCAATGACTAGAATGAGTTAGAGGCTGACATCAAAAATGAGTACCTTGAGCTTCTACTACCTGATGAAGAATAACCATGTTGGTTATTTAACTATTCTTTACATTTTTCCATTCTTTTATTCTTTAAGTCATTATTTATTCCTTTCTTCTTTGGAGAGATAAGGTGAGAAACCCCATTTCGAGGGTGGAAATGAAATTAGTGTGGGGTAATGTTGGACTAATGAAAAATTGACTAAGTATCAGAGGCACACGTGATAGTAGAGTGTAATAAGGAGGCGCATGAATAGGCATGAGTGGTTATCAAAATTTTCCCTAAAGTCTCGTGCTCGAGCACTCGAACTTAGTCATTTTTGCAGCCAGCACCTGACGAGCTATAAATAGGAAAAGCGATTATAGTGCGGTTCAAGAAAAGATAAAAGCATGAAGACTTTGTGGCCAAGAAAGAGATATTTTTGGAACAAGTGGAAGACCAAGAGACATGCATAGTTTTTGCTAATAATAGGATTAAGATAGAGTTCAATTATAGATTAATCTATTATTAGCCACCATGTAGAAGCATTTAGTTATTAGCACATGGATATTTTGAGCATGTAACCTATTTTGAGAATGCATGGGTGGTGAAGGGAAATTCCTCACCCCTATAAGTATGTAGTATTCTTCTTTTTGAGAGTGCTTAGTTTTAATAGAGATATGCTACTAGTATGAATTTGCACGCATGATTCTATAAGAGTATTGTGATGTATTCAACTATTGTTTTGTGATGAGTTAATATAATGGATCATTGTGGATGGATATTGGTTGTTGATGTCTCTATTCATGGTACTTATATGGTAAATTTGATCTTGATCCTTATCTAATTCATTATGCACTATGGTTGTGATCTGATTCTTGTTATGCTTTACATTTAATTACTTGATCTAGTTATGGAATATATGAATATGCATGCTAACATCTAGACAATATGCTATAAAGAGAGACCTATTAGGATTCATGCGCTTGGATGAGAACTTAGACTTATCTAAGTTAAGTGCTAGCACGCTTAGGAATCTAAGTGAATAAATAAAGACTACATTAACTCTTAAGTTGAAACACCATAAAAATCATAGTCAACAAGTAAAGAAAATTTCTAAATTCAAAACCCCAAAAGACATTTGAAATGAGTAAATTACCAAATACTAATCAATGGGTATGAGTAAAATATAAGATATAAATCACCTTATATGGCATATAAGGGTATGAGTAAACTACAACATATAAATCACATTATAGGTTCGAATCCCCATAAGACATTTGAAATGAGTAAATTACCAGATCCTACTCAATGGGTATTAAGTAAAATACAAGAGATGCCTTGTATATTAGCAACTAAACCAAAGGATACCCCATGAATGGATTTACCAAACAAATAAAATGTTTAATTCATACCATTTTTTTTATAGAAGAGATACCCATTGGTAAGGGCAAACGAAGCCAAAGGAAGAAATGACCCTTGCAATTAAAAATTAAGCAAATGAAATAAACGTCCCTTAGAAATCTCAAAATATGCCAAATGTGGGTATGGCATATAAAAAAAAGAGGAGAGCATGTCTTGATGAAATTGATAAAATATATTCCATTATATCATGTAAACAATGTTTGATAAGTTTTGGAAGAGATGATAAAAGTAAATTGTAACAAAGTTTTGAGGGTAAGCTAGTAAATAATAGAATGCCTTAAATAGATGTGATCACATTGACAACATTGATTGCATGCTTTACACAAAATTGATTTTTTGAAAAGTATTTAGACACTTTCAAGAAAATGTAATTGGAATATTTAAAGAAAATTTCCACAACCTTTTCTAGCATCCTACCTACATGTGCCAAAATTATGGATTTGAAATATGGTATGGAACAAGCCATGCATTAGCTATTGAATTTCTATCACAAATAATACTTTAGACATGCTGCATCTTATGTCCTTCTCTCAAACACCTATGTAGAAGTGGACAGGTGGGGTGAGGTTTAAATGAAGTGTAAATGAGTCAATAAGATCTCAACCTTCAAAAGCACTATCTTAAAGGGTATAATTGGAATCTAGAAGATAGGTTTGTTTACACACTTTATGGTAGGGTTACAATTTAATTCATACTTTACTAACCCTAAAGATAACTTCACACATTTTTAATATATTATATAAACTAAAACAATGACCTTTGGACCCTTTTGTATGTGCAATTTCAAGAAAATTAAGGAAACTATCTTTCTAGCCATCTTTTAGGTCTAGTGGAAGTTTGTAGGAAAAAAATACTCCGAATTATATTTTGTTGTATAGTAATTATAAATGTAGTCAAACATGTAGTGTGGTCTCATGTTTACAGGATGATCTCATAAATTAGTCGGTAGTATCATATGTTAAAACAATGCCCTAAAATCCAAGTACAATTAGCTACACACTATAAAAATTTGTGGACCTCGAATAAACCTACCCCATTTCCTTGAACCTTTATGTGAATTTTGGGTTAAAATATAATAACTTTTTCTTTGGTCTTCTACCTTCCCCATATAATTTTTGTACTAAATGGAGATCATAGCGTAAAATTGTAGCTTATGAAATTATATAATACTTTAACATTACAAGTTTCCAACATAAACGTAGTAAGCATTATACCGTATACGTACCGTATGGGTACCATGGCATGTTACCCTATCATATCAGCTACTTAGGATATCTACATAGGCTTGAATGTCATATTCGCACTCCCTCCTCTCCAAATATTGATTGACATTACAAAGTCAGGACTCATTACTACATGAATATGGTATTTCCCATATATTAACAAAGAGAAGAAAAATATGGTGTTTCTCATATATTTATAACAACAAAATAAAAATATGGTATTTCTCATATATTAACAAAGACAAAAGGAAAACTCCAATGCTTATTTGAACATTCACCTCTAAATACAATGTTTCCTTCCTAGGACCTCCTTTTACAAAGAAGGATGTACCCCACTAAAAAAACCAATAAAAATGCGATTAATCGGGTTGTAATTACAACTTCCCTGGTCATTAAAATCAATGAAAATTATTTTTCATAGTCATGAAATAAATAAAACACAATCTAGAGTAGTAATAAAAATAATAGTTCTAAGAGAATAAAGAAAACCTTTTCAGCATCCTACCTACTTATGCCAAAATGAGGGATTTTGAACAGGGTATGTACATCCATAAAATTGTAAAGGATAAAAGAAACATGTTAAATTTTGTAGTTCAATTGCCCGCTTACTGATAGACATGCATGAACAATGTGGAAATGTTAACAAGACAAGTCACTATTTGATAGGATGCCTCAAAAATATAATATATATATATATATATATATATTATAGTCTCAGAACCTATAAATTATTTAAGCCAACAATTTATTATGAATTAAAATCCATCTAAAGAAAGATTTATTTGATCTGAATACAAGAAGATCACAACATTAAATTTATGAGTCAATCTATTAATGGGCTCACAAACATTCCACTTATTTTTAAGGCCCACGGGAAAGGTTTAGGGAGAAATAAATATTTTCATAGATTTGTTTAGAGTTATCCTCTTAGAGAGGGTGCCCTTTAAACCACCTCATAGTATCCCAAAATTCATTTTCATCCTCCATAATTAGTCCAATAGAGGAGTTGTGAAAGCATTTGTGAGCATTGTATACATTCTAAATTGAGATTAGGAAGCTTATAGAAAGATTCAAGGTCTAGCCATTCCATCCACTTCCCAAATATCTAAAAGTCATGTAATATTTTAATTCCTTTATCAAACCAAAGGAGGATAGAGAAACCTTTTTCAAGATAATGATCTTTTCATTATATTTAAGATTTGATGAAATTGATTTGTATGCTTGGAACTTAGTGTCAAAGGAAGAAAAGATATGTTTCCCAACCACCAAGTTCTTCACTTACTCCTATGTGGGTATGATGGAAGGCATGGGAACAAGTGAATCACTTGACAATTGGGAAGAATATCTTCTCTTCCTTTGACACTAGGTGCCAAACCTACAAAAATCAATTTTGTCAAATCTGAAATATAATGACAAAATCCTTGCCAAACCTACAAATCATTTTTTTATGCCCTCCTTTGGTTTGAGAAAGGAGTTAAAATATTTCATGACTTGTACAAATTTGGGAAGTGGATGGAATGGAAAAACCTTAAATATTTCAATAAGCTTCATGAATCTTAGTTTAGAATGTATACAATGCTCAAAACTTCTTTCACAACTCCCTCTAATGGACTAATTATGGAGGATGAGAATGACTGTTAGGATACTATGAGGTAGCTCAAAATCCCCCTTTCCCGAGGCTACCTCCAAACAATTCTATCACATCCATAAACACGAGAGCTATGCAAATTTTGGAGAAATTGGCTTGGGATATGAAGGCAACAAGATATTTTTAGATTTAAGACATTTATGTAAAATACATTTTCATATTTACACTCACCTCAACTTTATCCTTCACCTCAAGGAAGTAATCTGAACTTTAACCATTACTTGACATAAACCCACAAAAATTAATAAATCATCATGCCAAATTGTTAAACAAAAATAATAGGTCTTAAATGAAAATTTACTCACCTCTACCTTTTCTTCCTCAAAAGTATACATTTGAAAAGTACAAGAATGCAATCATGACAAGAATAATTACCCCAAAAATGCAATGTTTTCCTAAGAGTACTAGCTGAGATAAAATTCCAACTACAATTTTTCAGCCGGTCTAGTCCCTAAATAGTAAGTCAACCAAATGAAGTCCTTTTCATTTCTATTGACCCTTCAGAGCCTATTAGCAATATTGAATCTCACACAAACTTTCCAAGGTTCAATTTTAGTCAAATCCCTCAAGTTTTATTTATTTTTTGAAATTAAAAAAATCATGTGGGTACATACCCAAAACATACCCACATGATTTTTTAGAAGTGCAAAAAAAAAAACTTGAAGTCTTTGATGGGAATTGAACCTCTGAAATTTCATGTGAGATTCAATATTTCCAATAGGCTCTAAAGGGTCAAGATAGATGCAAAGGAATTCATTTGGTTGAATTACCATTTGGGGGTTTTCTTATTGCTCCTCATGGTTACTTTATTCCCTAGTTAATTTGGAAGGCATGGGAATAAGTGAAAACTTGGTGGTTGGGCAACCTATCTTCTCTTCCTTTAAAACTAGGTGCTAAGTCTACAAATCAATTTTGTCAAATCTGAAATATATTGATAAGAGGATACTACTCTGACCTCCTTTGGTTTGAGAAAGGAATTGAAATATTTCATAAATTGTACACATTTGGGAAGTGGATGGAATGGATAGACCTTAAAGTTGTCTATAAGTGTCCTCAATCTCATCTTAGAATGTATGAACTTGTGAAACTAAACTAGGAATTAAATATTGACTTACCTCCTTCTATTGGTGGATTTTCATCATTAGATAAATTGTACATATAGTGATTTTACATGACCATTTTACCCACCTTAGCTAGTTATCTCAAATAGTTACACTACCTCAATATGAGTAATCGTGAATTCTTATATATTCTTCCGGATGAAATCTCAACCCTCAAATTTTCGGAAGAGTTGTTACTCAAAAGATGTTATATTATAACTAAAATCCCTCAAGATTTTCAAATCTTATATCCTTGGTGAGATTCAAGATATGGATAGTGTTATTTAATTTCTATTCGAGAAAATTTTGGAGATTTATCATCCTTGAAAACTTCTCCACATGCCACACAACTAATTTTGCATATTGCATTTGCATTGTGCTTTGTTTATCCAATTAAGAGAATCAGATGGGGTTTGAAATTAAAAATATAGTGGGTTCTACCATGTTAAAACCCCTCAATTCCAATAAGCGATACAATACTACATAGTTTATCGAGACTTGTAATACATTTTGAGAAGTTTGCATTCACTAAAGTTGTATAAAACCCCTTGAAAATGGTGCACAATAGGAAATATTTTCCACATCCATTGGGATTTATCTTTTATCCCCAATTCTTATCCCATATTTTGTAATTCCCTCTACTCTCATGAAGAATGGGGAGATATAATGAGCTCCTTCAAAATTAGAGTTACCATTTTGAGAAAAATGGTGATAATGGTCTTACATAAGAGTTACCATTTTAATATTTTAAATATTGATTCATCCATGTTTCTTATGTAAGAGTTATCTCACAAAGTTCCACATAATCTATTTGAAGTACCCAAACAAAAATGGTGACATGGATGAAGCGATATTTAAAATCTTATGTTTGGGTACTTCAAATAGATTATGTGGAACTTTGTGAGATATAACAAAAAGGGTTCTTGCTTGTTTTGCAATAAAGGGTTTTTGCTTCTTGAAATCTTGTAAAAGATGAGAATACATACCTTAATATCATCTTTTCAAATGAAAAAAACTTGACATTCCAATAGTTTCATGTATTTCCATTTGCCAATAACCTTTTCCAACATTTTTCTTACTTGTGTTAAATATGATATTTGGAACAAGGTATGGGCATCCATAAAGGCATAAAGGATAGAGTAATTTTTCTACTTATTGTGGTTGTAACTTCCCCTGGTAGACATGTATGCAAAGTTTGGAAGTATAGATAAGGAAAGTGAAATGTTTGAAAAATTCCTCAAAGAGATGTGTTTGTGTTGACAACATTGATTACACACTATGCACTTGTTGAAAAGGCTTTAAAAAGTATCAAGAAAAAGCAATTGGAAGATTCAAAGCCAAATTCCACAACCTTTGCTATCATCCTACCTTCCTGTGCTAAAATGGGGGCTTTGGAATAGGGCATGGACATCCATAAAAGCATATAAAGGATAGAAGAATTTTGTTAGATGTTATTTTTGCAACTTCCCAAGTAGACAAGCATACAAAATGTGGAAACATAGATGAGGAAAGTGAGTTATTTAACATAATACCTCAAAGAGATGTGTTAGTGTGGAAAAAATTCATTATAAGCTATGAAAAAATGGATTTTAAGAAAAGGCTTTATAAATTTTAAAACAAATGCAATTGGCATATTTATATCCAAATTCCACAAATGTTTCCATCATCCTGCACATATGTGCCAAAATGTGGGCTATAGAATAGGGTATGGATATTCATAAAAGCATAAAGGATAGAGGATGTTTTTTAGATGTTATGGATGTGATTTCCCTAGTAGTCATGCATGCAAAATGTGGAAGCATAGACAAGGAAAGTGAAATATTTGACAAAATGCCTCAAAAATATGTGTTTGCGTTGTGACAACAGTGATTGCGGGATATGCACAAAATGGATTTGTTGAAAAGGATTTCAAAATTTTCAAGCAAATGGAATTTGAAAATTTAAAGCTGAATTCCACAACGCTTGCCATCGTTTTACCTACATGTGCCAAAATGGGGCATGTGAATTAAATATATATATGTTTATCTACTAATGAGATCACAAACATTCCACTTATTATTAAGGCCCGGGGAAAGGTTTGGGGAGAAGGAAATATTTTCATAGAGTTGTTTGGAGGTATCCTCTTGGAGAGGGGGACTTTGAGCCACTACATAGTGTCCCAAAATTCATTCTCATCATCCATAATTATTCCAAAGTAGAGGAGATGTGAAATAATTTATGAGCATTCCATATACTATACATTCTCGAAATGAGATTGAGAAAGCTTTAATGTCTATCCATTCCATCCACTTCCCAAACCTTTACAAGCCATTAAATATTTTAATTCATTTCTAAACCCAAAGGAGAGCATGATAGCCTCTTGTCAAGACAAGGATTTGGTCATTATATTTCAGATTCAATGAAATTGATTTGTAGGATTGGAACCTAGTGTCAAAGGAAGAAAAGATAGGCTGCCCAACTACCAAGTGCTTCACTTGTTCCCATTCCTTCCAAATTTACTAAAGAATAAAGGACCCATGAGGAGAAACAAGAAATACATCAAATAGTAAGTCAAGTGAATGAAGTATTTTTTCATCTCCCTTGACCCTTCGAGCCTATTGGCAATATTGAATCTCACACAAACTTTCTAAGGTTCAATTACAAATCAAATCCCTAAATTTTGTTTTACAATTAAAAATGTGGGTACATAGACACATGCCTTGTGTATGTCTAAGGTATGGATTTCCATACCCAGGATGTACTTGGGCCTACTAGTATGTACCCACAATGTACCAAAATCGTACTCATACCCGTGCATTTGGTACATATCAATCCTAGTACGAGAGGTAAATGGAGTTTTGGGAAGTCTTTAAGTTTGAATAAAATGAAAATCACAACATATTAGAATAAAATTAATTTCCAATGGGATAGGAATGAGGCCATAAAAATAAAACAAAGGAATAAAATAAATGAGAATTTACCATCAATTGAAAATTTAAATAAAGGTATTAATTCTTCTAATAAATAGGCATAAAAAACTTACTTGGTATCCACTAACATTGCAATTAAAGGGGAAAACATATGGGTTAAGGATGTCACCATAAACTGTTGACTTGTCTTGATTCTTTGTAGTGGAAAGAGAAGTGCTTCCAGCCACAAAAATGATAACAAATTGTGACTACACTTCTATGTTCATAAACTGTGATTCAAATTGATCCATTATTTCAAACATCTTTTGAATATTCCTGCTCACAAATATAGTATTGAATTCCCTAAAAAAACAGTAGAAGATTCATCACAATTCATCGTTTCAATCATTTTTGATCTCTATCCTAAAAAATGGAGAACTATTTTATGTGGGCTTGCATTTTTTCTTCTTGGAGGAAAAATCTTCTAGTTTTAGGGTTAGTGAACCTATTATAATCTTCAATATATCAATTTCAAATGTAGCAATCATGTTACTAATTGATTTTCTTCCATGGATAGGCATTTGGACTAATAATTTCCTAATTATAATAGTACTTTTAGGGGTTTGTAGGTTTATAAAAACATCAATCACTTTCTTCACGTAGGAGGTTATTCATATTTTTGCAAGTATGTCCACCTTTTCAATGAGAATATTAATTAGGACACATCTATGTTGTCTCTATGGAAAGCAACATATTCATTTGTGGTGTCCATTTTTATTTGTAAAGTAGAAAGTTTGGAAACTTCTTAATAAGAAACTGGTTAGGAAGGTAGCATATTCTGAGATTCCAGCAGAGGAAATAAATAAATATAGACAAGGTTGTGTCCAATTGAGTAAGTCACTCTACAATATTTGTTAATTTCCTTAGCTACAAAAAACTTTTGCATTCATTAATTCATGCACAGTGACGAGTAAAACACACTTTAAAGAAAAAAATTCTAGTTTAAAGAGAGATTTTCTATAAAATGGAAGATAAATTCACGTGTTTGTGGAATTGAATTTTTATATTCATGCTTCCCTCTCTTCTTTGAGTTTATATGATAGATCAGGTTTGATTGGAATGACTGAAATCAAGGTTAATTAGAATCAATTTTCACAAATAAACAATGTATGGCCATTACTAAAATCCTCTGCTCTAGAAGTTGTTCCAACACTTAGAGCACATGAAAATGCATTTGTAATGATAGGATGAGAAGATGAAGAATATAAAAAAATAACTAAAAATGCACAGATGAATTTATACTTTTATATATATATATATAAAGAATTACATGATTAATAGAATGCCCATATAAATCGTGTAATATTGGCATCTCTTTATTTATATGATTATGAGTTATTTCTATCATTTAAATGGACTGAGTTTTCAAAAATATTTTGGATATTTACAAGTTTGACAAAGATGCATAGTCTACATCTTAATTTCTATGAAATGATGAGGAAAGAAGCACTAAAAAATGATGATGTGTAAGAGGTGGAACCATGGAAGCTATGTCCAAAGTGTGAATATGTGGTTGAGATCTCTTGGGGTTGCTTTCATATGGCTTTGCAATTGTAAATGTGAATTTTATTATGTTTGCAAGAATTTGAATGGATAGATAGGATGAAAGTATATGAATGTGACTTGAGGATAGTGGAATACATTATCTGACTTGATTGAACCACTTCTAGGTGATGAATCATTTAAAATTAAATGGGGATAACTTCTATAATGATTTCAAGATAATGATAATACCAATTTCCTAATAATGATAAGGAGGATATGTGTGATGAATATGCAACAAATGTAAGCACACAGAATATGTGAACTATTTGAAAAATGTGTATGGATAGGTGTTAAGCCAAATTCCAAAATGAGCGTTGTTAGGTTGTGGAGCCTATTTTCATGTGAGAAAGTGTTGAAGATTGTACACTAAGAGTACTATACACTTTCCACAGTTGTCTTGTTGGGAGTTGAGGGCCGGGCCTTAGCGCAGACCCCTCAGTAGTAGGGGTTCGGGCGAGCCCCCCGAGAAATTGTTTTTGGCCTTAAAATGTGCCTGATATACCGGGAAACGTGCTTTTCTCATATGGGCGGGATTTTGACCCATAGGTTTATGGGATGGTTTTGGCCCATGGTTTTAATACCCATGGTTTTGTAAAATTTCTTAAGTAGTTGTCTACTTATATGGTTTTATGCATATGGTAGGTATTATGTCTCATTGTAGATGTGTTTTGAATTCGAGTCCAATTCTCAGAGAGTTTGTTGAGCATAGCTCCAAATAGATTTGGGTATTGTATTGAGAGAGCGGTGGCTTATAATAAAATCCAAGCATGTGATTCTTGGTGGATGTAGCCCAAATTGGGTGAACCACGTTAAATATTGTCTCTTTGTGTTGTGTTATTTTATTCTACAATTTTATTTGAGATCTGTAATATTTTTTGCATATTAGTTTCTCTGTTGTGATTATGTGAGGGATTATTCCACATATTTTATCCCTTATTCCCTAACAGGAGCCTCGATCTAGAGCATGCAATGAGAGGAAAAGAATTGATGAAAAATCATTCAATTTGTGAGACCACATTTCACTTTGAGGCATTTTGCAAACAATCCCAGTGTAAATTTCAGGGAAGCATTTTGTCAAATAGTTCGTGTCCTCCAATCATATTCATGAAAAAGGCTTTTGATAATTTTGGGAAAATGCATTTTGCAGATGTAAATCCAATTTCACAAACTTTGAAGCATCTTCTTAACTTGTGCAACATACAAGTTTTTAACAAAATTCTTAAATGTTTCATTCATTGATTTGAAAGATGATCATCGAGTAGTTGTGGTCAACCATATTTATGCCCGAGGATGTCAAAAGATGAATGAGAAGTCTATTATTGATTGGTATAACTAAAATAACATTGAATATCAGTCCATGCCTTCTAAATTAAATGATTACTTTTTCGATGATAATCACTCGATGAGCTTTGGATGACTATGAATACTGACATGCATGGTATTCGAGTTACTCATGCCTTAAAAATAAATGATGACATGAATGGTCATGAATCGTGAGAGAGATATTTTCTTGAAGAGTGACAAAAATGGATCCTCCCCTGATTCCTCTAAACTTGCCAAAAATGGCACCATGACATTTTTCCCATCTTCCTCAAGCGGGAAAATCTCCATCATGAATAAACTCCCCTTATCTCCTCTTGCATGGCATCCACCCAAAGGAAAAATCATAGCTTTCCCCATCTCCACATCTTTTCCTTTTGAATTAGCAACGGGTGATTCATCTTATTTGAGATGTATATAAGACTCTACTTGGACATGTTTAGCGGAAAAATATCAACCATGAGAGTAACTAGAGCACCCGGTATGGCCACTACTCTGAAACGATCAGCCTATTCATCACATAGGTTCATAGTCAACACGAACCTATGAAAAACTTTGACCGGGCATCTATCCTTGCACCCGGCCTCGAACCCGCAACCGATGCGCCATATTTTTCATGCTTCGTCATCTTACTATGCACTCACGTATGAAATACTACTACGAAACCGAATTCTTTTAAAAAAATGCAAACAGAAATTTGACGGAATATTGTTACCTATTCCATCAAAACTAATGGTGACATGAAAAAACTAATAATGATGTGATGGAAAATAATTTTTTTATTTGTGTGAACTTGTGTGAGAGATAGGCCTAGCCCTCTAGAAAGGGGAAACATGCACAAATATGATGGAGAGAATGACCCCTACCATGAAGCATTTCACTAATGACAACAAATTTCCTTTAAATTTGAGAGTTTTGAACTATAGATACTTACTCCTCGCCGCATCTGTTTCCAAAATCACCACGAAGGCTAAAAGCTTGAGAAAAAGGTGGCATGACTATATCTACATGCACCCTAATCCACTATTTCCATTGTATAGTCCCCCATGATGTGGATAATCTTAAGCTAAATATGACTTATATAATTCAGCCAACATGACCCATATTACATAGTGTGAGCGATAGGAGAGATGGACATATTATTCCATCATTTTTTTGGAGGATATAGGTAGAGAGAGGTGATGAAAGAAAAGTGGGCCAAATGGAGGAATGAGTAAAAACTCAAGTCACAACATGCAAACTGTGTAACAAACCAAAAATAATACTAATGATCAAGACATTAAAATTATCTTATATCATAAATAGGCGTGTAGTAAACGCCACTCATGACCTCTCTCATTAATGTCGGTCACTCTATCAGTGCATCCATTCGGAACCTCATATGCCTCTTTATTGTTGAACTAGGTTACGGATTTATGGAGGGTCAAATGTGATGACATGTTACAATCTGATCTTAAACATGGTTAATGGGATGATCCAAGAAAAGATTCCAACCACCACAACTCCCTCTATAATACTTTACCCTGTTCATGTGATGCCACCTTCATTTTGGTTGGATTAATGTTAGGGATAAATCACTTGAGGGAAGAGAGGGTGAGGAGAGATGAAAATGGAAAGACATTGTTAAGGCATGTTTTACAAAGTGAATAAATTATTAAAAATATTAAAATATATAAAAAATAGAACTTTAGAGACAAAAGTATAATTTTTCTCAAACTTTGTCTCAAAATGAACCCTTGTTTAGTAGTGTTTCGAGGCATTTATGCAACCTTTGAGAGAAGGTTATGAAATGATCACAAAAATATAGAGATGGTATTTGAGAGAATTTAATGTTTTGGAAGTGGTTTATGTAAATTCAAGGAATATTTGGTGGTTTAGGTACAATCTATGCAAAAGCAAGTTTTTTTCAGTATAAGGAATGAACACTCAAAGATATTAACCTAAACTTGTTTGGATAATTTTGGATGTTCTATAAGAAGTTAAAATAAAAATATATATGACATGGAAAGATGAAGGAATTATCTACATGTTGTAAGAATCATATTTGTTCCAATACCTAAGAGTTTCTCAAAATATTTCAATCTTTATAGGCATACCCCATTGTCCCGAAGGAAAAGGAGCCCTTTTTTGAAGTTTAAGGAAGAATTAGGTTCTAAAACCTATTACATTTATCTTGAAAGGTCATTTAGAGTCATCATAATATACTCTTTTCATCTCAAAAGACCTTTCCAAGCTTCAAGAGTGAAATTTTCAAGTTCTCACTAGTGAAGAGTGTAATGATCCCATACTTGGGTAGGTGAATGGAAATGGGGGGCAAAAGGGGGTAAAAAGGCATGCCTTTTCCTAAAATGATTGAAACATGAACTTCATTGAATAATTTGGCATTCCTATGCTCAAAATTTTATAAAGTGATAAGAATAAGTACTATAGAGCTCATAATCTAGTTTCTAAACTACTAATTGTTTTTAAAATGGTTGAGATTAAGAGGGTCAAATGTGGTGTGCATACAAAGCATGTCTATTTTTGTGTAAAAAAGATAAGAACCTATTTTGTGTGTGCCCCCATTTTAATAATTTTTATTTATTTTTTGAGTGTGTGTAAAATGGAGTTTAGAAAAAACCACTTTAAAAAAAAAATGGATGAAAAAATTGTAAATTGTGCACCAAAATGTATGCATAAGTTTTTGCAAGAAAACAAGGCACTAGTAAAATAAATTATGGATGAAAGCCTTAAATTGATTATATTTTAGAAATAATTATATCATCATCAAGGTAAAATCAAGCTTTACATTGTAGTATAATTTATTTTTGAATATTATGTTTTAATGCACGAGATATTGGGGTGCACACGTGAAATTTTGATTTTTTTTGTTAAACACGGTTTTAATCACGCAGAACACAGTCCAAACCTTTGGTTTGGAAATCCAAGGAAAATTCAAGCCTTTGGATTGGGTATTCCAAACCCCAACAAGATGAAACGTGAGTGTGATATAATGCGCTCACGTTCCTATGTGTTATGTGGTATATGTGCTTGAGGCATGCTTCTATTTACAAAAATAATTATTTAAGTATAAGAAATAATAAGATGTTAGGGTCACTTTGCACCTTATGGAACTAGTCTCACAACTCAATCTATCACACTTTAGAAGATAATTTTTCATATTCTAATCTGTCGGTCAAGATATAGGTATTTTTCAAGATTTAATCATTCAACCTTTAAGCTTTTAGGGTTTAAATTATACGATCGATATCTTTTTTTTGAAAGAATATAAGAATTGTTTTGGTTTTTTTGGCCTTTTGGATTGGTTATTGATATTTTTAGGAGTTTTTATCAATATTTAGGAATGGTTTACTCATTCAAGGACAATCTTCTTAACAACGGGTTTTCTAGGTGCGAGAAGAACAAACACTCTAATGGTGAAATTTGACTTCTTTGGATGATTTTGGGAGCTTCATACGAGTTAGGAGGAAAAAAATAGGGAACAGCAAAGCTATGTGAATCCTATACATGTTGGTAACATATATTTTTCTCTAATATTTGAAGGTTTCGTGAATAATTTAAAGATGGCCCCCCTTTCGGTTCCGCATAAAAAATGGCCCTAAATTTGTAAGCACTAGAGAGATGATCACCACATGGCGATAGGATAATACTTGTAAACATTGATAAGTACCTTTGGGAATGATTACTATCATAAATAGACTATTTTTACTATGGGTAAGGATCTCATGAGGACAGGGCCAAATTTTGTGAGTTAAACACACCTTCCTAACACCCCGATTGTGTTTTTGAGTAATGAAACTTTTAACATGAAATTTAAACTCTAAACCTTAAGCTCTAAATGATAAACCATAAAATTAAACCCTAAACCATGAACCCTTAGACCTAAACCCTTAACTATCAACCCTTAACCCTAAACTATGAACCCTAAACCTTGAGCCCTAAATCCTAAAAAATAAACCCTAAACCCTAAACCCTAAACACTAAACCATAAACCCTGTTAACCATTCAACCTAAAGCTCTAAACCATTCAACCATGATCCCTAAATTCTAAACCATAAACCATAAACCCTCAACACTTTGAATCCTAAACCCTAAACCTTAAATCTAAAACAATAAATGCTAAACCCAAAACCTTTAGTAATCTTAAATCATAATTTTTTTGTAAATTCATCCATAGTTTTGCTTTAAACAATGATTTTTTAGATTAAAATTGACATTATGACTTTCTTGTATTTTTAATTAAAATTAGTAGGTTGCGAGTATTGTAAAAATCAATTAAAATAACTAGTAAAATTTGTCAAGAGTTTAACATCACACATGATAACGGATTTTGGCACTAACGTCCTATGTCTCTAGGTCCAATTCAAGGGACCGATCTATTAAAATCATATAAAATAACACTTACAATGAGTATTAAATGATTTTGATCTTCTCACTAGATTCCTCTTGCAAAATTAAGCCTAGTCTCCTTTGGCGCTTTTACCAAATTCTCCTCCTAGCTCACTCAATAAGCCTCCTTAATAACAATATAGTCTCTACCTTCTCTCTAATTTCAAAGAGACCCTTTTTATAGCATTTCTTAACACTATGGCCTATCGGTGAGGCCCACATTATTTTAATTCTACCAACCATGGTTCGAATCCTTTGACTTTATTAAAGTGGGATTCATATTGATATGGAGTGCCCCTCCCCCATTGGTCCATGTGACTCTACTTTGGTGATTTTTCCGTGGAGGGATGTTTATTTTGCCACATGTGTGGGGATTGAATTGGAGGAGGTCTTTTTGACTTAATCAGCTGACCAAATGTCCCATGGATTGGGCCATGTTTGGCATTTTTCGCCCCATGTTGCAAAGTTGGTGGGTTTGTTTGACCACCTATCCACCAAGTTGTGGGGCAAGTGGTGTATGTGGATCCATTAATGTGGTGAATTGTCCATTATTTTCCTATGGGCTATGTTGTAATGGTCAATACATTGGGAGACGTGTTGTTTACCTAGCTCACTAGTTGGGCCTTAGGCCGAGTTATGTGAATGAATCTCCACGTGTTAGCTGAGCATATGGGGGATAAGGTAGGTTTAATTTGTTAATACCATGGTTTGGGACGCTGAGATATCAAGTGTCCATTCACTCCAAGATTTGAGGTCTATCCTAAATAATGATAGCTCAAACAATACAACAATCAACTTGACTCGGTGGGGAGTTGATCTCCCACCGAGCTATCCAAAAAATTCACTTGAGATCAATACAAACTCACAAGGTATATAACGTGAGTTCAAAATTGGTGCAAGCCATGAGGTGGCTTGAGGGCCTACTATGTTTGTGATAATAACAATAGTATTCATGGAGGCAGGGTCCCCCTCCGATACAAAAGTGGATCCCACCAGCTACGGTCTCCGTAGATGGCCTTTTACTATGACCATTGAAGACCGGAGGTTGTCAAATAACACGAACCCCATTTTTCACCTTTGTTAATTGTCACTTTTGTGTCAATCAATTGACCTTTCTTGAACTGAATGTCGACCAAAATTTAAATGGCCATAACTTTGGCATACGGGCTCCATTGTCCACAAACAATATATCGTCGGAAAGTTCTCATTTTATTATATGTAATGCAATTGTTGGAAACTAATTCTGAGAAGATTATAGATCGGTGTTTCTTAGTGAGGGTCCTCTGGATCATTCCTCCCCATTAAGAAAATTTTGGACCTCCAAAAGTTAATTTAATTGGTAAATAGGTGAGGGTATTTCTCCCTCACCTTTCCTCGTTTCCATCTTTTTTCCATGTTCGGATGCATGCCCTTTAAACCCACATGGAGATATTCAACATCACCCCTCTGTGAGGTTCTAACCTTCCTATCCAAGATGATATCTTCCTGCAACTCACCCAGATACTCAGGTGTAAAATCATCAACAAATGGTATGACATTAGCATCATGATCGATAATCATAGGTGGTTCATACAACTTCAAATTCTCAACATTCACAACGAATAAATTTTCATGTATGGAGGTAAATCCAACCAGAAAACATTATTACCAATTTTCTCCAAGATTCAGAATGGACCATACCAAATTGGTTTTAAATTTTTCCCTTCACCTGTCATCCTTTCTTTCTGAGGTGCAGCCAAACTGAATCACCAACCTAGAACTTGTGATCAGTTCTATGTTTATCATGCCTTGCTTTATATTTTGCTTGAATTTTCTCCAACTATTCTCAAACATATTGATGGACTTGTTTTATGCGCTGCACAAACTTTTTAGCTTTTTCAGTATCACTAAGTCCACTAACAACAGTTTCTTGTTCAAGAGATAAATCTAATGGAGATTTAGGCAGATAACCAAAACAAGTCTCAAAAGGAGACTTCATCATAGAAGAATGTATGGCACGGTTATAAGCATGTTGCACATAATACAAATGTTCATCCCATAATTTTGGATGTTTACCACAATAGCCCCTAAGAAAATGTACCACTGTGTGGTTTACAACCTCTATTTGACCATCAGTCTGTGGATGGAAAGTAATACTTTTCTTCAATTTTGTGTCCATCAAACCCCAAAAATTTTACAAAAACTCCCCAAGAAACCTAGAATCCCGATCTAAAACAATAAAAGTGGGAAAACAAAAATTAACCCATACAAATTGAAAGAATAAATGTGTAGTCCCTTCACTAGTTTGTTTAGTACAAGGAATCAACACACACATCTTGTTGAACCTATCCACAACCACATATAGATAGTCATGTTTCTTTCATGACATGGGAAAACCTCCTACAAAATCCATAGAAACACTTTCCCATGGACGTGTAGGGACAAGAAGAGGAGTATAAATTCCTAACTTCCTATTACTAGGCTTTCTCGTGGCACAGAGAACACATCCTTTTATATACTTGGTTACATGCTCATGCATTTTAGGCCAATAGCAATACCTCTGTAAATGTGCAACTATTTTACCAATACCAAAATGTCTAGATATAAGAGAAGTATGAGCTTCCCTAATCACATGCACTCTTTCATTATGTGGAATGCAAATTTTACTAGAATGATATAAAATTCCATCATGCACATGATAATCCAATTCTCCTACCTATTTACCACTCATTAAATCTTCATATACTTCCTTAAAATCAACATCATGCACATATTTCTCTTTATAACTATCATGAGCCAAAGAACTATGTTGTAGAAGAACAGATGCAACAACAAATGGAGGTCTAGATAGCATATCAACAACCTTGTTGTGCATACATTTTTAATATCTGATCACGAGGTGAAACTACGTTGCAAGAATCCCATCCAATGGAAATGTCTAGATTGTTGTAAATTTGTTTGTGTTTACAAATAATGAAGACATTGATGAGTGGTATGTATAACTATCTCTTTTCCCATCAAGTAATGCTTCCATTTTTTACACTCTACACCAAATCATACAACTCTTTATCATAAGTTGGATAATTTCTTACCACACTTGTGAAGGTTTTTAAATGGTAACACATTGTTCATTTATTCTGCATCAAAAATGACCCCATTACATAGTCACTAGCATCTGTCTCAATATCTAATGACTGATGCAAATCTAGAAGTGTCAAGACCGGAGTGGTACTAATTTTATCTTTTAGTGTATCAAAAGCATTTTGTTGTTTTCCTCCCCACTAAAATATTTGTTTAACACTTGTCAAAGCATGCAAAAGAGATGCAATATATGAGAAGTTAGAAATGAATTTTCTCCAATATTGTATCGCACTGAAGTAAACTCCTAACTTAAGTCACATTATTGGGTCTAGGCTAGTTTACAATGACCTCTACTTTTACAGGATCTATTTGTAATTCACCATTTCCAATAACATAACCCAAATAGATTAAAGATGTTTTCCCAAATTCACATTTTGACATCTTCAAAAATATTTTTCCTCCTCTTAATGCATCTAAGACTTTCTTGATGTGAGTAACATGATCATCCCAAGACTTAATGAAAATAACACGGGGATTCACTTAGTAAAAGTATGGTATAGCATGTGTGTTCCAAGGGTATTAAAGAATACCCTTAATTCTAGTTTCTACCTCTAACTATTCAATTTATAATACCCCCTCGTGTTATATTATTAGAATGAAAATGCCCCCTATTTTTTCCACGTACCTTACTTACCCATTTTTCAATTAAAATTTTATTTATCCGTTTTTATTTCTACCCTAATATATTAGACAAAAAATATTATATTTCTCACTCAATTTTTTAAATATGAATTTCCTCTCGAAAGATAGTTTGAAGTCATTGAATACCTATTAAAAATCACCTTATATATGTTAAGCTTTAATAATTTATCAATAGTTCTTCAAATAATTAAGATGGTGAAATAATATCACTTGTGTTGAAAAGCATACTCAATCCTAGTTTTATACCATCTTATTATTTCTTGGTTAAGAATCTAGATTTCTTTATTAAAAAAGAGATTATAATTTAATTTATGACCACACTCCTTTTAAATTTTAAGGTATTTACTTTTCAAAACTAGGGTTCAAATGTTTTAGTTTTATATTAAAATTAAATCTCCCTTTCCTTTATCCCACCACTCCAACCTACCCCCAATACCTGATTCAAAACATTAGTAAATTAAACCATTTCACCCCCTCATGCCTATCGGTATATTGACATTAATTTTAATTACCTCAATATGAACCCACATGCTAGGATATTGCCAGCTAATGAACCCCCATGGAAAATAAGAATGTCATCTAAGTAGACAATAATGAAATCATCAATGAATGGTCTAAAAACAACATTCATAACTCTCATGAATGTTTTCGGTGCATTTCAAAATTCAAACGACATTACTAACCATTCAAATAATCCTTGTTTCATTTTAAAAGTAGTTTTCCACACATCACCTTCATTAATCCTTACTTGGCAATAACCACTTCTTAATTCTAACTTAGTGAAATAACTAGCATTCTTTAATTGATCCAGTAAATAATCAATTCTAGGAAAAGGGTAACAAGTTTTCACCATGATCTTGTTCAAAGCATGAAAATCAACACACATCCACCATGTGCCATCCTTCTTTGGCACCAAAATTATTTGTGAACCACAAGGAGATGAACTTGGACGGATGATACCTTTTTCCAAGAGTTCCATTACTTGTTTCTTGATTTCCTCGTTTTCAACCACAAACAATCTATACATACCAATATTGGGAAGATTTGCATCATGTAGTATTTGTATCTCATATTGAACCCCTCTTTTGGGAGGTAGACCCCATGGATCGTGAAAAACATCGTCATAGTTAGAAACAAGTTTTACTAATTCATTACGATGTTTAGGATCACAATCCTCAAAAGCATTTTTCTGATCATTCTCTTTGGCTTTGATCATCACGAGAAAAAAATCTTTCTTGAGTTGACAAGCCTTTTCATCTAACCTGTAGTAACCAAGGAAGGACTATTTTTACATGGTGAGCTCTAACAATATACTCAATTCCATCCTTCACAAGCAAGTACTTGTTTTCTTCCCTATAGAAGATTGCTTTACGATCATATAAGTAAGGACTTCCCAAAACAATACCACAAATATCCAAAGGAACAACATCCAAATCAACCTCATCAATAAACTTGTCGGTAATGGAAAATTTGAATCTACAAGTTTTAGTTACCTGTAACTTTGCATCATCACAAACCTAGCCCAAAGGATAAGGCTTAGGATGTGGCTTGGTTTTGAGTCCCAATTTCTTAACAACCTCCTCTAAAATCATATTAGCTTGAGATCCACTATCAAATAGAGTATCTATTTTGGTATGTTTAGAAATAACTCTAAGGTGGAAAATCTCATTTCATTTCTTTTCATCATGTATAGATTGTTGACTAGAAGAAGATGCAACATTTTAAGTACTAGTGTTGGAAGAAGAGAGGGAACGATTACCTTGGAAACTCATGGTCGTGATCTTGGTTTCATCCCCTGAGTCGACACCAAGATCATGAACCACAACATTCATTTTCTTCTCTTTTCCCTTCCTATTAGTCATCCATTTAGGATTCATTTCTGGATGTAATTTCCAACACCTAGACTCATCATGGTTCTTTTTACAATGATTGCAAAATGGTTTTCCATCTTTCTTCTCAATAGTAGAGTTCATTTTTTGCTTACCCTTTCCTTTTCCTTGTTCTTTTGAACCTTTTCCTTATCCTTCAGATTTCTTGTTCTTTTTCTTAAAATAAGAAAAGGAGGACTCCTTAGTCATTTTCCCTCATGCTTCCAAATGTGTAGCTTGAACACATACTACATCAAGATTAGTAGGACCTAAAACAAGAATCATATGCCTTAGGTAACTATGCAACCCACTGATATATTTAAGCAATGTTTCTTGTGTGTTTAGGGAAATTCCAAGAATTAAAGCCCTTTTCCTAAATTCTTGTGTATAGTCTTGAACACTTTGTCCCTTATCTTGTCTTAATGTTTTCCAATCCATCATAGCTTGTTGTTTGTAACCAAGAGGATAAAATTGTTGTCTAATATTTGAAACAAAATCAAACCAAGAAGTAATCCCTTTACCTTGGGTTTATTCTTCTTCTTATAGCTTACTCTCCCACAAAATGAGTGTTGTGTCACCCATCCAAAGAGTTTCCAAATGAATTCTTGCTTCATCATCAAAAACTTTCTGAACCCTGCAATATACCTCAATCTGCTTGATCCAGTTATCCAACTTCTCTGTATTAAGCTCTCCATTATATATTGGCAATTCAAACTTGACATCTAATTTTAATGAAGGACAAAAATTAGATTTTTGAGATTCACCTTTAGGAATATTAGAACTAGAGACCTCTTTTGTTTTACCTTCTCTAGTTGATTTTTCCTTTTCTATCTTGGTACAATTCTTCCACCATCTCTTTCATTTGAAGGAATGATTTTCAAAACTTTGTCTCTTCTCGTTCCTCCATCGATGGGCTTCTAGATCTTCTTGTGCCGATTTTGGGATCCTCTCCTACTAATTTTCCTTCACCCTTCTTAGACTGGGACCTTGTTATCATTCACCACAACTTGCAATCCAAACATGGTTAATCTGATCATAGACTAGCTCTGATACCAATTGATCTGAAATCATAAGCAAAATTTGTAACATTCATCCATAGTTTTTCTTTAAACAATGATTTTTCGATTAAAAACGACATTATGAATTTCTTGTATTTTTAATTAAAATTAGTAGGTTGTGAGCATTGTAAAAATAAGAGAAAATAACTAGGAAAATCATCAATAGTTTAACATCACATGTGATAACAAAGTTTGGCACCAATGGCCTATGTCTCTGGGTCCAATTCAAGGGACCGATCTATTAAAATCATATAAAATAACACTTACAATGAGTATTAAATGATTTCGATCTTCTCACTAGATTCCTCTTGCAAAATTAAGCCTAGTCTCCTTTGGCACTTTTTCCAAATTCTCCTCCTAGCTCACTCAATAAGCCTCCTTAATAACAATATAGTCTCTTCCATCTCTCTAATTACAGAGCATCCCTTTTTATACTTTTTCTTAACACTATGGTCTATCAGTGAGGCCCACATTATTTTAATTTTGCCAACCATGGTTTAAATCCTTTGACTTTATTAAAGTGGGATTCATATTGATATGGAGTGGCCCCTCCCCATTGGTCCACGTGACTCTACTTTGGTGCTTGTTTGGTGGGAGGGGTTGTTTATTTGTCCCACATGCATGGGGGTTGAATTGGAGGAGGTCTTTTTAACCTACTTGGCTGACCAAAGGTCCCATGGCTTGGGCCACGTTTGGCATTTTTTTACTCCACGTTCCAAAGTTAGTGGGTTTGTTTTACCATATATCCACCGAGTTGTGGGGTGAGTGGTGTATGTGGATCCGTTAATGTGGTGAGTTTTCCATTAGTTTTATTGTGGGCTATGTTGGAATGGTCAATACATTGGCCGAGCCATGTTGTTGACTTGGCTCACCGGTCGAGCCTTAGGCCGAGCTATGTGAATGAATCTCCATGTGTTAGCCGAGCCTACGGGGATAAGGTAGGTTTACTTTCTTAAGCCCATGGTTTGGGCCAGCTACCAAGTTATCCATTTGCTCTCAAATGCAAGGTATATCCCAAAAATGTGAACTCAAACAATACAAAGATCAACTCAACTTAGTGGGAGTTTATTACCCTCCGAGATATCAAAATAGCTCGCTCGAGCTAGAATACAAAATCTCAAGGCATATTACGTGATTTCAAACTCAAAGTGGAAAGCCACGTCAGGCTTGAGGGCCTACCATGTCGATAATAATAATAACAATATTCCTCATGTAGGCAAGGTCCCCTCTAATACAAAAGTAGATCCCACCGACTATGGTCCTCGTACATAGCATTTTACTATGACCATCAAAGACCGAGGTTGTCAAACAACATGAACCCCAATCCTAAAATATAAACCCTAAACCCTAATCCCTAAACCATAAACTATAAACATTAAACCCTAAATGCTAAACACTAAACAATAAACCCTACTCCTTGAACCCTAATCCTTAAACCTTGAATCCTAAACTCTAAACCTTGAGGGCTAAGCCCTAAACAATCAATCCTAAGCCCTAATCCCTAAACCTTAAACCCTAAACCATAAACCATAAACCCTAAAATTTAGCCCTAAACCCAAAACCCTAAACCCTAAACCCCGATCCCTCAATTGTAAACCCTAAACTTTAACCTAAACCCTAAACCCTAAAAACTTGAGGCCTAAACCATGAACCATCAACCCTTAAATTTAAAACTTGAGCCCTAAACCTTAAACCCTCAACCTTGAGCCTTAAACCCTAAACCCTAAGCTATTAACCCAAAACCCAAAACCTTAAACATTTAACCCATATCCTAAACCTTAAACCCTAAACCCTAAACCCTAAACCCTAAACCATGAGCCCTAAATTCTAAACCATAAACCCTAAACCCTCAACACTGAATCCTAAACCCTAAACCCTAAATCCTAAACAATAAACCCTAAACCTTGAGGCTTAAACCCCAAACCCTAAATCCTCATCCTTAAACCCTAAAACCTATTTAACCTTAACCATACCCTAAACCCTAAACCCTAAAAACTAAACAATAAACCCTAATCCTTGAACCCTAAGCCCTAAACCTTAAACCATGAACCTTGAGGCCTAAGCCCTAAACCCCAAACCCTCATTCCTAAGACTTAAACCCTAAACCTTAAACCCTAAAATATAAACTCTAAACCCTAAACCCAAAACCATAAATCCTAAACTCTAAACCATAAACTATAAACCCTAAACCCGAACACTAAACCTTAAACCCTAATTCCCAAACATTGATCCCTAAACCCTGAACCTTGAACCTTGAGGCCTAAACCCTAAGCCCTAAGCCCTAAAAATTAAACCCTAAACCTTAAACCCTAAACCCTTAACCCTAATCCCTAAACTATAAACCCTAAACCCCGAACCTTAAACCCTAAACCCTAAATTATAAACCTTGAAGCCTAAATATTGAGCCCTTATACCTAGACCCTAAACTCTAAACCTTTATCCCGGAGCATTGATCCCTAAACCCTAAACCGATAACCCCAAACATCGAACCTTCCACTATAAACCATATGCCCCGATCCCTAAACCCCAAACCCTAAACTTTAAACCCTAAACCCTAAACCCTAAACCTTAAGCCCTAAACCCTAAACCCTCAACCTCGAGCCCTTAGCCCTAAACCCTACATCCATAAACCCTAAACCCAAACCCTAAAACCGAAACCATGAACCATAAACTATAAAACCTAAACCATAAACCATAATCCTTAAGCCCTCAACCCTAAACCATAAACCATAAAACTTGAACCCTAAACCCTAAACCATCAACCCTAAGCCCTTAACCCTATATCATAAACCCTAAACATTTAGTCTTTAACCCTAAGCCCTAAACCATAAACCATAAATAATGAACCCTAAATCCTGAGCCCTAAGACCTAAACCCTAAGCCCTAAGTGTTAAACCCTAAACCATAAACCATGAGCCCTAAATGCTAAACCATAAACCCTAAATTGAGAATAAAAAGTCTAGTGGTATTTTTGGGTCTGACGGATTAGGATACCAAGAAAATTTGATCATTTTTATTCTCTTTGGAATAATTCTTTCAGTAGTAAGTTATCGGGAATGAAGATTTCATTTAAAGAATAGAGCTTGATACGTCTAGTGTTTGTGTAAGCTAGCAATTTGAGAGGATTTATGAGGTTAAATTTTATTTTCCAAGATGCATTACTCCCATGTTTGAAAATGTTTCACTAGATGCAACAACATTATGATTCAGACACTCGATTATTCTTGAATGTCTAATCCTACCAAAAACCCCAGTAGTCATTGATCCTTGGATATAAGGAGACAACATTACTGATAAAAACTAGGAACTTTCAAGGAAGAAGAGGTTCTTGTGAATATGAACATGTATCAAAGTGAATCATGAATGTGAATATGAGCATGTGGTTATTTTTTCTAGCTTCCAATGGGTCATCCAGGCTTGCATAATACCATACATGGAAATATGAGAAATGTGAAATTTGTTTCAAAGTGTGAAGAAATTGACATTCAAGAATGCAAGTATATGTGGGGAGAAACAATTTTGGAAGAGATTTGTAATATGCATTGCAAGGCACAAGGTAGATGCCATATCCATTTAGTTAATTATCCCACCCCTCATAAACAAGGTAGTTAAACAAGTAGACTAAATGATGGTTCTAAGCACGAGATTAGAAAATATGGTCCTAATATTGATATTCCAAAATATGAACTCACTCATGAGACCTATTGGAAATATATGATGTTTTATTATCCTTATAGTGTAGAAGATCAAGAGCATTTTTCACTTTGTAATCACTACTGTAGACTAGAGGGATTTTAAACAATCTCCAAGTTTCCTTGTGGTTGTCATGCCCTCCTAGTCGAGTCATCAATAAAACTGAAGTTTGTTTGATTCAAAATAAAGAAAGAGTTAGTGAGAGTGTGAGAGGAAAAGAGAGTGAGAGTGAGATTGTGTGTGTGAGAGAGAAAGAAAACATGAGAGTGAGAGTGAGAGATAAATAGAAAGTGAGAGAATGATAAGGAGAGAGTGAGAGTGAGAGAGAATGTGAGAGAGTGAGTGAGAAAAAAAGAGAGATAAAGAGAGAGAGAGAGAGAGAGAGAGAGATACAACATTCAATAAGCCACATAAATTAATCATCTAAGCACCATAACACATTCTCTAAGTAAATAGTCTCTAACAATCTCTAACAATATAAAGAGTTGAATGGTTTCATGTTAGTTTGAGCATGGTGAAATAATATAAAGATTTGAAAGGAGAAAATGGCATCAAAAATTCAAAAAAATCTTGATTTAGAATTAGAACACTTAAAGCTAGTGAGAGGAATAGAGTGTAAGTCTCGAGAAAATGAGGTTTTACAAGAAAGTGAGTCATTTTAATAGTTGATTGAGCTTGTGTAAAAATGTGAGAGAAGAATATGGGGGTTGGAAGGGTAAGTTTTAGGTTGATTGTGTCATTTTTTCATGTTTGATCCTATAGAGCTTGTTGGAAAGACTTATAAAAACAAGATACTAATAAGAATGATTGAAATTGGTTGTTATGAGTTTATGAATACATGCAAATATGTTGGAGCTTTGCATCACCTCATGATGTTTCAGATCCTTCATAGACCTCATGATGACCATTCATTTGATTATTTTAATCAATAAAAACTTGCATATGTGTTTTGATTTATTATGTGTTATAAGGAATTACATGAGTCCATATATTCGAGCAATTATTGCTACCTTTGGAAATTATGAGCCTTAAAATATATAATTTTGACACATTTAACAATCCTACAAATGTCAATAACCAATCCAAAAGGCCCCAAAACCTAAACAATGACTATATTCTTTCACAAAACATATATCAATTGTATAATTTAAACCCTAAAATATTGAAGGTATAATGTTGAAATCTTGAAAAATACCTATGTACTGACCATATTAGAATCTAAAAACTATCATCTAAACCATGACAGATGGAGTTGTGAGACTAGTTCCATCAAGTTTAGAGTGACCCTAACATCTTATATTTACTAAAATAAATTTAAAGTATAAGAAGTAAATAGAAGCATGCGACAAGCACATATATCACGTAACACATTAGAATGCGAGCATGTTATAAATAGAGCACATTATGGCTTGGATTTACCATACCATAACACATTCATGATTTAGCACATCCATGCCATAATGCGAGTGTGGTATGGTGAAAATTACCAAGAAATGGATTTGTGTTCACTTTTTTCCCCTATCTTTGTGCACTTACCCACTTAGCCAATTTTTTTACTGCCACATGTCATGATTTCACTTATGTCACCATTTTATGTCCCTCTTTTCTCTTTCCCTAGGATATGAGGGTATATAAATGAGTTCCCCATATAATCCCACTCTCTAGTCCCTCATGTGACCCCCTCCATCTCCGCAGGGTGCTTAACAAGATAAACTCATCTCCCTCACACTACACCAAATCTTACCACTTGTTAGCATCTTGCTCAATGTGACCTTTTGTGTCCCTCTTGTCCATTTCTAAGGAGACAAAGGGGAAAAAATGATCACCCCCATGCAAGCCCCCTATGTGGTTTCTCACATGACCTATTTTCAGCTCTCGAGTGCTTAACTAGTTAAACCCATCTCATGTACATTACACCCGTATTGCGAAACTTGTCACAATATTTCTTAAAGAACCATTTTTTTCCCTCTTGTCCCCTTCCTAAAGGTATAGAGGGGGAAAAATGGGTGCCCATGTGTAAACCTAGCTTTTAACTTTTCTTTCACTCAACCCATGGTCAAACTACAGTTAGCAGGGAAACACAAAAATAAAGCTAACTTATTTTTAATTTGATTTATTTACATAGGTTAATTGTCCAGCATTATTTCTTTTGTCATACCTTAAAAAATCATTTTAATATCAGATATTCTTCCCACATGTTTCCAAAAATCCATGGCCATGAAAACCAAGATTTGCACATGGCTCTCCATCCAAAAATTGAAGTATGAGATCTCAATGTGAAGACGAACACAAATTGAGCTCATATTCTTAACACATTTGGTCAATTTAATGAAATTTATGCCATCACACCTTCTAACCTCCATTAATAGGCTGTTATGAAACATCAACAAAAGGATAATGAGACCCTTCTTTGTATCTTGATTCTCTTTATCGGGTTACTTCTTGTTTGACTTCCTATTTAGTAGGAAGTTGGTTTGTTGTTTCTATGGCTATATTATAGCCGCTGTAATATTCATATATGTAATTTGAATATAAGATCATTTATTTTCTGTGAAAATATGTGCTCGTACCTTCATGTGGCATTAGAGCAGAGATATCCCGTGAGATTTTTCTAACACGCGTCATTTATGGGGATTGAACATTGATGGACAATTTCTTGTTCATTCATCATTTGATCATAACTCATGAGAAGGTTCCAACACTTTGACCGGTGTGTTTTGTTAAGTGTGAATGGAGTGACTATGGCAAAGAATCCCTTGATATGCTCCATGTTCAACATGTCTTTTAAGCTTAGACTTTGTATCAAGTTATAAAGGACTCTAACGGTATCAACTTCTACATAGATTTTAGATTCATCCATTCTTGGTGTTATGTTTTCCTACATAGCCAAACATATTCACGTTTACATGCATGTCAAAGGTATTCCATCTTGGTACGTGGAAGATTTTTTCATTGTGAATATAAAATACAATAAAACCAATGCACCATTGTTTTTCCGAGTAGTTGTGGGTCGATTAAAAGTTATTTTAATATGTGGATTGACCCATGTTTTTAAACATTCCAAAGTAAGACCAGTATATCATTCACATAGCCATGTAGATCTGACAGATAATTAATGTCTTTTGTCTCTCATAAAAATCAACACATTGAGCAATCTTTAGAGATTGACATATTTGTTATCATGTCTACAACCATATAAATAATTCTGAAGATTTCTCATCATGATAAATATTGGATATAAGTATTCTACATAAATTCTACAATGAACTCACCTGTTATGACCCTTCCACCGAGCTCGATTCTCCACCATTCATTTTAAGTATCTTTTTATTTAGTCAATTTTTCTTAGAGATCTATTACTATAGAAGAAATTAATATAGTCAAGACTAAACTAGATATGTAGTTAAAGTCATCTTAGTTCGATTTTCTTTAGTGTATCGACCCATATTTAAAAATATAACATGCATATGTGTCATGTTTTTAATGTCAAAGGATAGAGGCATTAGGATGATCAATGCTATCATTCTTAGACATTGTTCAGTGTTACTTTGGTCAATATAAATATTTGGTGTTCAAAATCTAAAAATACCTTTATGTTAAAATTTTCAAAGTGTCACCGATGGGGTGGGATTGGTGTGGTCAAGTCACATGGTTATGTGCTTCCCACCCATGTTCAAATCCCCCAGGCACAATCCTTCTCGTAGAGTGGTTTCACCACTAGATGTGGCATCTCTTCTCGTTGTGTTATAATTGGTCGGTGCTTCACTCACTGGTTTTTGATTCTCTCACTTTTGTCTAGTTGCAGCTTGACTCACTATCATCACTGGTTGTTGCTTCTCTCACTATTTTCATTGGTTGTTTCTTCTCTCGATGTCATCACTAGTTGTTGTTCCACTCATTGTGGTCGCTGCATCTTCATTATGGTTTCATGGTTGCTTTGATTGGGTTCCTAATAGTGGTCCCCTTCATTATAACCAAGGTTGTGGATCCTCTCAAAAATCCTCAATTGTACAAGGATGTGGGTCCTTTCAACACCCTCAAAGTTTACCCTAATCCAAAAAAATTGTCAAAGTGTCATTGTTAGTTGTCAAAATTCTATACAATGTCAATAGAGTCAAAAGTATTTTTCTAAATAAGTATAAATGTGGAGTCAAAGTTTTATTTTTTTCATTGTATCATCATTTTTGTGTCATTAAATGCCATTTTGTAATTCAAAGTGTCTTGTAGAGTCGAAAATGTAAAGAATAAAAAAATTGCCTTATGGACACATTTTTGGTAGAATCCGATGTCCAATTGAGGTTTGTAAAATTGAGCTCCATGATCACATCAAGTTGAGGTATCAATTTCATTAATTAGAGGTCATATGAAACATAGTATGGAGGGTGATCAATGCCTCTCGTCAGTCACCAACGACGGGATCACATTTTGGTATGGTGGCATCTCTTTTTCAGTTGTGTGTTGTGTGCAGAATAAAATGGTGTGTGGTTTCCTTCCTCTATTAGGATTGAAATTAGGATGATGTGAAATTTGGATTCTAAGAATAGTTATATAGGAGGGAAGCAAAACTGGAGTGATGCTCTAACTGCTGAGATCCTTTGATTGTCGTACTTCTAACATCAATCAACCAGTGAAAGAGCGTTCACTGGAAGTGAAAGTGGGTATTATTGATTTCACGTATGTAGGTGAATCAATGGAATTTTGATCATCTGGTATGGGATTCATTGTGGTGAAGTGTATTGGTCATGTGTAACAAGATCCAAGCCAGCAATATGCAGACCTAAAAGTATGCAGAGGCATATGATTCTGTTTCCAGTTCTTGAGATGTGCTTTCTCCCCATGTTCACATTAAGGGGGAATGCTATGAATTAATATTTAATTATTACTTCATTGGGTTATTATTATATTATATTGTTATAGGTTTTCTTTGTTTGTTATACCCGATTCTCTTTACCGGGTTACTTCTTGTTTTGACTTCCTATTTAGTAGGAAGTTGGTTTGTTGTTTCTATGGCTATATTATAGGTTCTATAATATTCTTGTGTGTATGTTGAATAGAAGATCATTTATTTTTTATGCAAATATGTGCCCATACCTTTAGATCCGGTGGGTGAAATCACTTGATAATTTGAGAAAAGATCCTCAAAAATCTAGTTTCACACAAGCTAATTTTTTTGAAATGAAGTAGATAGTTTCTAGGGATATTAAGGACTAATTTTCCATGAATAAGTTTTCACTTTCCTGAAGATCTGATAGGAAAAACCATCTGAAAATTGGAGTGAAGTATCCTTGAAAAATATAGTTTTATTGGATCTATTTCGTTTGTGATGGAATTGCTGATTTTTCAAGATATGAAGTACTATTTTTCTCACTATTTTGGCCCATCTCGATGAAAAAATCATTTTCCCATGCATTCAAATGAAGTAATCATCCAAAATATGGAGTAGGGAATCTAGGAATAAAACCAACAATTTCAAGAATTTTTTCATCGCAATTTGACACCTAAGGTACACTTACTAAAAATAACACGTGTTTGTGGAAAGTATGTCTAAAAATAAAAAGTTTCCAAATAAGGAGTATTCTCAACATCTTTTTCCTCCAGACATGCAAGGAACATCAATGAGTGAAAATGATGCAAAATTACTAACAATAGTAGTGGTGGCTAGGACCTAATAAAAAAAGAAAAATTGCAATTTCAATCTAGAAAGATATGGTAACTCTAATTTTTCTTATATTATTGTTTTTTTCCATCATCTCAAGGTTGGGAGGTTATCCCATGGTTTGAACAAGGATAGGAAATGATCCTTAGGATCTTAAATCATCACTTTGAGAGATATCTACACAACACAATTCGATGAAAGGAGCTAACTCATTCCAATTGTGATAAAAGAGACTCATGCTAAGTATGCTCCCATAATGAAGGAGACATCATCATCACTAATCCTCTCTCAAAAGGTGAATATCACCATATGAATCATATTAGAATAAGAAATAGGTTAGATTGAGTCACTATAGGTGTGAAGGACATCCATTTTGGCAATGGGAGAAACCATGAACATCATGGGATATGAAAATGATTTGAAACATCAAGATCTTCATTCAAGTCTAAGTTATCAAGAGGATGATCACTATGGGAATGATGTGAGAATCTCACTATGATTTAGGAAGGAAGTCATCTCAATAAATTCATACCTTGATAAGTTTTTCTAAACACGTGATCCATGCTTGATAAGGATCTCACATTTTACAAGTCAAAGGAGGTGGAAATTGTAGTGTTTTAGTGCAACATGGGAGATGAGAACATGGAAGTCATTCTTATTATTTCCCTCCTGAAAAATTTAGGGATTATTCTTTCTATCAATAATAGCTCACATATTTCTATGAGAAACATGTGAGTAGGAGTTGATCTCATTCAATAAATTCTATAGAGTCAGGAAAGTAAATAAGGTGTGATATTCATTCCAAGAATTGTAGTCATAAAAATGGGAAATCATATTTGTATCATTTATTGTCACCCACTTGGTAGTGTTCTTAAAAACTCACTCAAACTTTATGGTGTGACCATTCCTCAAGGAGGAAGGATATTTCCATCACCTCATTCCATTCTAATTGGTGGCCACTTCTCAATAATTTCACTTAAGGGTATCCTTTCACACACATGATGAAGACCTATTTCAGTAAGTTTGAAACAAACATCAAGAGTTCTTAGCATCATATACTTTATTTTTTTATCAAAATGGTCAATTGTGAAAGATTAATAAATGATAAAGTGATCCTCACTCCCACCGTTGTGAGATAAGTAAATAACCATCATAAGTGATTTCCACACTCATCTTTGAATTACACTGGAATGTATCACAATAGTGTTCATAAAATCTCATTTAGTAGTTTAGAGTGTTCATGCATCTTGTAGAAGGATATAATTGTGATCACCATGCTTCAAATGAGCAGGTTTTTCATCAAAAAAAGTTTCATCTTCATCAAATTAGTCAACCCTTCCCTCTCTTCCTTCTCCTTTATCCATGATTCTAATTTTTCATTAAGATTGCATTTTTACCATTTTATCCTATTCACTTAAGTTACCATCAATTTAAAATTGTAAGAGTCCTTTTTCATCAATAAGAAAAGGACTCACTTCCTAGGAAGATGAATGGTCACAAGTGATGGGGATAGGTGAAGAGTCGTGTGGGGGTAGATGAAGAGATAATTTGTATTGCTATAAATTGGAATGGCTTCTCCATTCCCATGGGTTGGAATTTTTTTATTTAATGTATGTTGTTGATATTACCACTACTATATCAAGCAATAAGAGTTTCAATTATTCTATTTCTTGTCTTATATTCCTCTATTGCCTCTTTCCAACTTTTCATACTGATAATATTGTAAAAGCAAAAAAGGTGTATGTGTATTTGATAAATGAATTAATAGAATTATGTGTCTATGATTTGTTATGTCTTATCATCATTTTCATTTATGTGTTATTTTAATTATATGTGGACTTAATTTGGTTTATTTATGTGAATTCTATTAGCCTAGTCAAAACATTAACCCTCTCTCTCCTCATTTCTCAAGTCCCCTTTACGTCTCTCAGCTCTAAGTTCTTCTAGGTGAAATAATTTGCCACATGTTTAGTGGATTTTTCATGTTTGATTCCTACCCTATTGGCCACCCCATAGATTTAATTAGTTTACATTCAATAATGAGAGCCTCCCTATACACAAGAAGGAGGGGCTTAGCCTTGTAACGTTGGTAAAAACTCAACAATTTGTCCACATGACAAATTATTTTTCCAACAATTTTTGGCAAATCTGCTAGGGAGATATCTACCCATTTCACCCTTAAAGATATTTGGAAAATACAATATATATTCTAAAAATAAAAAAATCAGGTTTCAAAGAAAAATCAGATTTTTAAGGTGAATCTATCAAGGAACAAATCCATGTCACATTCATTTCTTTCATCACAAAAGATGAAGTTTCGAGATTTTTTTCAACACCAATGAATGGAAACAACCATGAAGTAGATGATGATTACCAAGAAATCAATATTTTTGATCAACCATCATTCTAGACCATATCTTACAAAGTTAATGATTCTAGCATTGTAAAGGAGTCTCTTGATTCAAAAAAATTGCAATCAACTAAGGGAAAGAAGGTCAGTACCATTTCTGGAGTAGTCATGAAAAGAATGTCTAGAATGGGGAAATTACTTCTTATGAATATCCTACAATCAAATTTTGGTGGCTCCAATTCAAGAAGATTACTACTAGATGAAATAAAATGGGAATTACACCTATTGATGATCAAGAATCCAGGAGCTTGACGAGAAATATGTAGAAGAGATATGAAATGTTGTACAAAGGGAATGATGGTGAAGAATCCACTAAATGTAATGTTTTTACTTTCCCTCGAATCGACTAAGAAAAACAAAGCTCTATATTTTGTCTCTCTTCCTTTGGATGACTTTCTTGTAAATAGAGATGAGGAAATATAATCCATGAAAAGAGATTTCCTATAAAGAGTTTTGAGTGTTGGAGAAGAAATTTTGATCCCCAAATCAACCTTGAGATTATAGATTATGCCTTGGATATACAAATAAGGTATGAGCATTTTGAAACACTTTTTGATGATGAGGAAGAAGAGATTCATCCTTTGGAAGTAGATTCTTATCATTTCCCATATTATAAGGTGTTTGTTCTTAAAAGGATCCTATGAAATTCCTATCAATGCTTTGTCCTTGAACCTTTTGATGAAATTCAAATCAGCACCTTGGAGGATGATGAAGAAAACATTAAAGTTGTAGCTCTAATCATAAATTCAGTTTGGATTGAGGCACATACCTTTGGAAAAAAATGTGTATAAGATATGAAGATTCTTGTTCGGATGATCGAGTCCTTAGCGAGGACTCCACCAACCATGAAGATGTTAAATAAATCAATCCTCCATCCCATACTCAAATTCTTTAGTAGGATGGCTTTAAGGTAATAATGGATAGTTTTATTTCCAACTTTGAATCCTCATTTGATCCACAAATGATAAATGATGATATGAAGAAAATTGAAGAATCCAATCCCCTTCTTGAGACAAAGGCAAATGATAAAATTGAACATGACTTCTCCTAAGATATTATTTCATTGTTATCACTGAAGGAGTGTAATGTTGATCACCATCGAAAGTGTGGAGGTTTCCCCCTTTTTTGTAAACAAGAAGACTCTATTGGAGATGTTAAGGGTAGTGAATAATATTTTCCTCATGTTACAACATCATAATATTCCTCATGTAATGAATATCATTTGGAAAATATTGCATAAAAAGGTGTGCCCTTCCTAAGAAGCATGGATATTTTCTCTCTATTTGAAGATGATGAAAATCAGGCATGCCTAAACTTGCAAGAAGGTAACCCTTAGATGACGAGAAATATGGATTGTGAGGAGGAAGAATTTTAAAATATGTCCTAGCCATGTGAAGCCTAGATTTTAAATCATCTCCCCAGGACCAATGAAAATATTTTTCAAATGAAGGTAACAATGAGCATGTGGTCACTTTTAAGGAGGATTCTATGCAAGATATCTTGAAGATTGCAGAAGAAATTGAATATCCTTAATTGAGTTTCGAGAATATTATAAAATAAATTGAAGATCCTCAATTGATTCATAAGATTCTAACATATGTCATGAATCTTCAAGACACGTATATGAATTCATTCATGATCCTTCTTTTGATGTGCATATGTTTGAAAATGAGATGGAACAAACGAATGGGCTTAATGTTCTTCCTGAAACATTTATAGATGAGTGTGAATATGAAGGTGATTCTTTCCATTTCCCATTTTGTGAAGAATACTATGAATGGAAAGGAAAGGATATTATTAATTCCTCTATGGATATTTTCAGCCATGAAGACAACACCTCTACCATAGAAATTTAAATATCAATTCCAATGATGATTTTGTTTACATAGAAGGTAATTATTTAGGACAACAAAGTGAGGATGTGCGGAGTATTATGAATGAATTCATATCCACCTTTTCTCATCACCTTGGGATTCCCTATGATTTTAAAATGATATCATGCCATAATATTCAGTTGAGGGTGATGAATAACTTCATGAAAAGGAAAATATTCTATTTTTTAGAACATAGAGGAATGACTTCTTATAGTCACGAGGCCTCAAGCTAAGGCTACGAGATGAAAAAAATTGAAACAAATTACAAAGAGGTCATTGGATAAAAATTTAGTTCTCTATGAAATATTAGTATGAAGAAGGAATTTTGGTCTCTCTCATTCTTCTCAAACCATCTAGAGCCATCACGAGCTCATGGCATGATCGGATGATTTTCTTCGAGCTTCATAGGTTTGAATTCAACCCATTGTTACATGATGGTACATACTTCTCTCAACCCATTTTTGGGTGTGTGTACATTATTCTCCCACCTCAATAAATTTCCCACCCCTGATACTTAGTTTCCCTTTCCATTGTTTTCTTTCTTCTTTTTTGTTTTACTCTTTCTATTATGTGTGTTCTATATTTTCCCATTATTTGTTCATTACTTATGTTGGTAATGAAGAATCGACTCTATTGTCCACTCGATACAAAAGACAGACTAATCACCCATGATAAATCTGAGGTTATCCATTTCCATTTACATTACAAGGTCTCCAAGCTATAGCCAACTATTTTTCATGGATTTTTCTAGCAAAAAATTCAAAATTTGAAACATGAAAACTAAGCCAAATGTGAAAAATTGCTTCAAAGCCTTCCCAAATCCCTCTCTGGTCAAGATGTCTCATGTGTATGATCATATTGACCTTTTACATTCTCCTAACTAATTGAATAAATATTTTCAACATTTCAAAATGGTGTGATGAAGTCCATGGTTCCATTCAACAGAGTACATAAGAAGACTAGTTCTTTGACAAGCTTAGAAAGACCAATTTTGGCCATTTCAAGGAATGTGTGCACCTTATGAGAGGTTATAAAAGATCAAAAACATATGGAGATGGTATTGGAGAGAATTTAATGTTTTGGAAGTGTCTTAGGGAATTTTTTTAAGATTTTGTGGTTTAGGTACACTTTGTACAAAAAGTGGGTTTTCGTGTGTAATGAACAAACAATCAATATAGAAACTGAACTTGTCTAGATGATTTTAGGATATATTTAAGGATTTATAATGAAAAAAATTAAATGTAAATCTAAAGGAATTATCTACATGTTCAAAGAATCAAATTTTTTCCAATACCTAAGAGTTTCTCAAAACATTTCAATCTTTACATGCACACCCGTCGTCGCATGAAGGAAAAGGAGCCATTTTTGAAATTTACAAGAATAATTAGGTTATGAAACCTATTCCATTGATATTTTAATGTATCTTTGAGTCAAAATAATATACAATTTTAACTCAAAAATCATTTCCAAGCTCCAAGAGGGAAGTTTTCAAGTTCTCACTACTATAGAGTGTGTTGATCCCATACTTAGGCAAAATTTTGATTGCCACATGTCATGATTTAACTATTGTCACCATTTTTTGTCCCTATTTTATCTTTCCCAAGGTGATAGAGGGGGAAAAAATTATCTCACCTAGAAATCCCCTCTCAAGTCCTCCATGTGACCCTCTCTAGCTCCATAGGGTGCTTAACTGGTTAAACTCATCTCCGTCACACTACACCAAATCTTGTCACTTATCAACATATTACTAAAAATAATAATTATATCCCTCTTATCCATTTTTCAAGGGAAAATAGGGGACAAAATTTTATTTCCCCCCTATACAAGCCCCCCTAGTTTCGCACATGACCTCGTTTTCAACTCCCAAGTGCTTTACTTAGCTAAACCTATCTCATGCACATTACACCGTATTGCGACACTTGTCACCATCTTGTTTAGTGATCCATTTTTTTCTCTCTTGTAAATTTCTCAATGGTATAGAGGGGTAAAAATTTGTGACCATGTGCAAACTTGGCTTTTAAATATGATATCACTCAACCCATGGTCAAACAAGAATAACATAGAAGCACAAAAATAAAGATAACTTTTTTTTAAGTTGATTTATTTGCACAGATCACCTATCCACCATTTTTTACAATTTCATACCTTTAGATAAATCATTTTAATACTATATATTATTCCCACATACTTCCATAACAATCATTGCCATGAACACCAAACTTTGTACATGGCTCTCCATCTGAAAATTGAACCACGAGATCCCGATGCGAAGTTGAACACAAATTGAACTCATCTTCCTAACACATTTGGTCACTTTGATGAAATTTATGTGGTAAAACCTTATAAATTCCATTAATTTATTCCATGACACAACATATAAATGAAAATTAAATCCTTCTTTGTCTCATGAAGATCCGACAAGTGAAATCACTTGAAAATTGGAGAAAATGATCCTCGAAAAATCTAGTTTCATGCAAGATAATTTTTGTGTAATGAAGTAGCTGATTTTTAGGGATATTGAGGACTGATTTTCCATCAAACAATCATCCCTCCTTTAATAAATTTTGAATTTCCCAAAGTTCTAGTTGATGAAACCTTCTAAAAACTTCGAGTGAAGGATCCTTGAAAAATATAGTTTTATTAGAGCTATTTCATTCACGATGGCATTGCTGATTTTTCAAGATATGGAGGACTGAGTTTTTCTTATTATTCTACCCCATATGATGGGAAAATAATTTTCCCACTCATCCATACAAAGGAGTCATCTAAAAGTTGGACCATGGAATCCTATAATAAAGCCCATAATTTTAAGACTATTTTTGTCACAATCTGACACATGAGGTGCACTTACTAAAAATAGCATGTGTTCATGGAAAGTATGTGTAAAAATATAAATTAGTCAAATAAGTTGAATTATCTACATGCTTGGCCCTCCATAAAGGAAAGGAAAATTAGTGAGTGAAAATGGTGCAAAATTACTAAAAATAGTAAACTGACTAGACCTACTAAAATTCAAAAATTCTAATTTCAGTCCAGAAATTTGTGGAAACTCCAATCTTACTTATATTTTGCTTATTTATTTCATCATAAGGTTGGGAGGTTTTATTTTGGTTTAAACAAGTTTAGGAAACAATTAATGGGATCTTAAATCATCGCTTCGAGAGATCTCTACACAACACGAGTTTGATGAAAGGAGCTAACTTGTTCCAATTGTGATAGAAGAGAGTCATCCTAAGAATGTTTCCATCATGAAGGAGACATCAACATCACTAATCCTCTCTCAAAATTTTAATATCACCATATGAATCATTTTAGGATGAGAAACATGTCAAATTGTGTTTATGTGGGTGTGAAGGACAATCATTTGGGAAGTGAGAGAAACTAGGAACATCGGTGGGTATGAAAATGATCTTAAACATCAAGATATTCATTTAATTCCAAGTTATTAAGAGGATTATCATTACGAGAATGAAGTTAGAATATCAATATGAGTGAGGAATGAAGCCATATCAAAAAATTCATACCTTGAGAAGTGTTTCTAAATACTTGATCCATGCTTGATAAAGATCTCACATTTTTCAAGTTACAAGAGGTGAAAATTGCACTAGTTCAAAGATGTGGGAAATGTGAACATGGAATTCATTATCATTCTTTCCCGCAGTACCATTCATGGATAAATATTTCTATCAATAAGATCTCACTTATTTATATGAGATACATGTGAGTAAGAGGTGTATGAGTTGATCCCATTCAAGAAATGCTATAAAGTTAGGAAAGGTAAAAATATATGATCTTCATTTAGAGGGTTGTGATCATGAAAATTGGAAATCATCTCTGTTTCATTTGTTTTCTCCCACTTGGTAGTGTTCTTAAAAACTTGTTCAAAACTCATGGTCTGATCATGCCCAAAGGAGGAAGGATATTTCCATCACCTCATTCCATTCTAACAAGTGGCCACTTCTCAATAATTTCACTTAGGGGTAATCCTTTCACCTACATGATGAATGCCTATTTTAGCAAGTTAGGAACAAACATCAAGATGTCTTGTGCATCATATAATTGATTTGTGATCACAAGGGTCAATTGTGAAATCCTAAGAAACAATAAATTTATCATCACTCTCACTGTGAGATCAGGAAAGAAATATCATGAGTAATTTCCACATTCATATCTAGACTATACTATAATGTCTCACAACAATGTTCCTAAACACTCATTCAATAGTCTAGAGTGTTCATACATCTTGCAGAAGGAGGAAATTGTGATCACCATGCTTCAAATCAGTAGGTTCTTCATCAGAAAAAGCTTCATCTTCATTGGATTAGTCAACCCTTCCCTCTCTTCCTTCTTCTCTATCCATGATTCTAATTTTTCATTAAGAATGTATGTTTTTTATTTCATCCTATTCACTTAAGTGACCCTCAATTCAACATTGTAAGAGTCATTTTTCATCAATAATAAAAGGAATTACTTCCTAGGAAGATGAATGGTCACAAGTGATGGGGATAGGTGAAGAATCATGTGGATGATAGATGAAGAGACAATTTTTAATGTTATAATATGGAATGGATTCTTCATTCCTAGGGGTTGGAAATTGTTGATTGATTGTATGTTGCTAATATTATTACTGGTGAATGAAGCAATAAGAGTTGCATTTCTTCTAGTTCTTGTCTCATGTTCATCTACTCTATCTTTCCAACTTTACATACATGATGATACGGTAAAACCAAGAAATATTTTTGCACCTTTGATAAATGAATCAATGGAATTATGTGTCTATGATTTGTTATGTCTTATCATTATTTACATTGTTGTGTTCTTCTAATTGGATGTGGACTTACTCTGGTTGATGTATGTGAATTCTCTAACCCTAATCATAACATTAACCCTCTCTCTCTCTCTCATTATTTTCCAATGCCCTTTACCTCTCTTAGCTAAAAATTCTTCCGTGCACTAGGTGTAATTTTTTTCCATATGTTCAGTGGAGTATTCATGTGTGATCCTTGGAATATTAGCCACCCCACAAATTTAAGTAATTTACATTTAATAATGTGAGACTCGTGATACACAATAAGTAGGGATTAGCCACATGGCATTAGTAAAAACTTAACAATTTTCCCACACAACAAATTATTTTGCCAACAATTTGAAAAATGGTTATTCATCACATCAAAAGTACCAACCTTGGTAAATAGTACTAGTTGAAGGTGTTTTCTAGTTTAGTTGATAGTTTCTTGGGGTTAGGAATCAAGGATCCATAAATAAAGAGTGTCCACATAGGTTGTTAGGATTCTTTTCTATAAAATGGACATGATTTTGAGTAGGTAAAACTTATAAGTTAAGGTTACCAAGTGTAAACACAATGTTTTTTGTAATTTACCATTTGATAATGTGAGTATTGAGTTAATCATTTCAATTATAACTTTGGATGGACTATTATGAGCTTAATTAGTATATCCTAGTCCATCCTTAGTATTATTGCAAGGCCCTCTCTCTCCATTACATTGTTCAACCACTTACATTAATGCTCACACAAGTCATAAGATTTTTATTACTCACAAAAATCAAGCACAGAGTTCCTCAGCAATTTTCCTCACTATTGGAAAAAACTCTCCTATAAGAATGCGATTTTCCAACGGTTCTATAAATTATATGGAAAAGAGATAAAGAGAGAGAGAGAGAGAGAGAGAGAGAGAGAGATAAATGAGGGAAAATGAGAAAAACTAGGAAACAATGAAATATAGAGAAGAAAATAATTATAAATGTATATATTACTAGAGGAGAATGAAGATAAGAACATAAAATTAAACAAAAAAGGAACATGTCTAAAGTGAATTAAAATAAAAGGAACACATGCCAACAATATCCCAATTTAGACAAACAATCCATCAACACACAAATACACTAGACAATGTTGATCAAATAGTCCTATACTAAACTCATGGGGATTAAAAAACAAAAGAATTACAAAAGAATTACTATTTACTAATATATATATGAATTTAAATCCTATGAAAAATAATATACAAGATGTAATATTTCATCACATGAGAATGTTTCAATAAACTTAACCAAAAAATCTATTAATACTTACAACAATGATAAATAGTAGAAAAATAGCTCTAATACACAAGAGGAGATGAATACTAAGATTTCTAGAGTGGAATAAAGGATATTTGGATGAGAATACAATTGGAACATATTTCTATGATACTATAGATTCTTTACTTCTAAGATTGGATCTAGAAATTTCCATGGTGTAATACCAATCAACTATTGTATAGTATTTCCTAGTTTCGTATGTTCATGACTAGATTTATATAGCATTGGACCCTTCTACAATAAACTTTTGTAACTTTTGTGTAATTAACTTTCCTAGAAATTTGATTCATTTTATATCACTCTCGTTTACACAACCTTGCACAACCTCTAATTTCCTTCCATAAATTGGAAACCCTAGAAATCTACAATACACTTCATCAAAGTATTTTTGAACACACACTAATACTAAGAGGAGGGATGAATGAGTATTAGAAAAAAATCCTATTTAAGACTTTATCATCCACAACAGTAGAAATCACACAATATATAATAATTACACAACACATGATTTATATGGAGACCCTTTCGAAGAAAACCAAAAGAAAAATACTACTTAGAACTACTTTCCAAATCGAGCCCAAAATATCTCAATATGTATTTGTAGGAACAAACCTACTAGAGACACCAATCCCCAAATTTTTAGGCACCAACCTCAAAAATATAAACTTCCACCTTTTGTAGTTTCTTCTTCAACCTGATGATGGTAATTCAATCATTCACTTTATACACACAGATCATATCATTCTTCCACCATGGATACTAGTCCAATAAATGAAATCATATCGCTTTATGTTTAAGCTCTTTTATACTATTCATACTTACATTATCCCCCTTCTTCTCTACTCTACTGTAGATTTTTTCAGACATCTACTCTAAATAATCTTTTCTCTTCTCTTCTTCTATAGCCTCACCCTTTTAACATACATGCCAACATTCATTTCCAGCATACACCTATTGTTCTCATTCTATAGTCTACACTTTGTCCATGCATTTGAAAGAAATATATATTCTTTATATCTAATCTCCTCTGTTTTACTTTCTTTTCAACTTCATATGACTTTATATCTGATCATGACTCTTCATATTCCTAGGCACTTTGATTTGTAATTTGAATATAGAAACTAAAGAAAAAGAACTACCAATACTCCTTAATGATTATAAAATATCATTGTGTAGTGGCCTTTGGCCTTCCATAGTTAGATATAAAGTTTTCAATTAAATACCTTTGGATTTCCCTCGCCACATCACACATGTTTAATATGTGTTGTGTATTTTTTACATTCTTACTACGTACTTTGGATGTATATTTACCGCGTATTTGTTACACATTCATTATTCTCACATTATTCACTCAGCAGTTCATTGTTTCTTATCTTTGATGCATTCTCTCATTACACCTACACATCCTTTCGTATTTCCTCCTCATTCTTATTCATAACAACTCTTTGTCTCTCCTCACATGTGAATTGTATTACACCATACTCACTTATCTTACTCACCTCCACATACTGTTTGAGTTTTCTCTTTTCTTCTTTAACAAGTTTACATTTCTCCACACTCAAGATATTCTTGATATTCAAATGAAATTCTTCATTAATCACTATAATATTATCCTTAGTAGTTTTATCTTTCCTCTCTAGTTATCCATTTTCTCATAACAAGTACAATTTCCAAAACGTCATCTTCACCTTCTTGTATACCATTTTATGTCCCTTAAATATTGGGCACTAAGACTATGATGAAGGTTGGCCATAGGTAGCACAAAACAAATCAATATCAAAACATAAGAGGGTTGTATAAAATAGAATTGATCATGAATATATATGCAGACACCAAAACAAGTTGTATAAATAAATGTGATAAAAATATCAATACAAATGTATCAATGAGGCCTCAAACCATTCAAATGTAGCCTCAAACCAATATGCTAGCTCAAATTAATTTATCAATTAACATCTATACATTTCAAGCTCCTTGATCCTTTGCATCGTAGATAACTCTAGTTAGACTCATATCCATAATCATGTATGCTCATCACTCTAGATTATAAACCTATTATATCCATGTATTAGTTAGCTAAGCTAAGAGAATTGAAACTAACACCTAATAGTTCCAAAAAAATATAACTAAACCTAGATCATCATGCTAAGAGCTTAAAGAGACTAAATATCAACAACATGCATTATAAATTTGAAGGAAATCAAACTAACATTGTTAAGAATTATTCTCTACTCTTTGAAAGCTAAACTAGAAATGGACCTATGTAGATCCTTAGCAATCAAAATGTGATTGTTTTTTTATCCCAAGGGTTTAAGAATGGAGACTCATCAAGAAATGGTTAAAAGGCCATTTTGATTCTCTCCATATGACTCAAAATATTGGATGGATGAAATGTAAGATGAAGATACCTAGCTCAACACTAATGGAATATGCTCAAAAATGAAAATTCCTATTGTATATGATATATGCATGCAAATGTGTGTATTTAGATGAAGGATATTGGTCCTCTATATAACCTGAATGTTGGATAGAGATGTGCAACTTGGTGCATGTGGGATAAGGGGAAAAGTAACTTTAGTTTAGTTGACCAAAGCTAGGTGAGTTAACACTTTAGTTACTACTTTATGGGAATTGGGGTGTTTATAATTAATCAAAGATGATTAATTAATAGATAGAAGAAATATTATAGAAGATTATTAGAGGAAGATTAACTTATGATTTGAGAGATACAAGAGGAATTTGATTCCATAGATGAAGATTTATTGATTTAGAGCTACCGATGTAAATTAATTAACCCAAGTAGAAGTGAACACTAATTAAAAAAGTTCGTTAATCGACATCCCGAATTATAGGAATGCTAATTAATTAACAAAAGGTTGTTAATTAATGAATATGAAAATAAATGTTAGCTAATTAAAAGAAAAGTGTTATTTATTATGATAGCAATGGAAAAGAGGATAGTTAGTGTAGTCTTAGCATTAAAAATACATAAATGGATTTTAGGTGTCTACACCTATTTTAAAATCCTTGGAAGGTCAAAAACATGATCATAAAACTAATTCACCATTTTGAGAAATGCATTGTAATAATTGGCCATAACTATTGGTCCCAAACCAAGACCAACCACAAATGTCGAAAAAACTCTAAAGCAATAGAACATACTTTGGAATAACTCCAAAGCATTCCAGCTTAGACTTTGAAGCAACTCGTATGAGACTTCAAATATATAGTAGGAGACTCTAAATCTTTCTCGGTCGGGATTTGAAGCTTTTGGTCAAGCTCTGTGATAAACAATGTTCTTTCAACTCTTTGTTCAGCTTAGTCAAGTCTAGCAATGACCTTTGACATTAATGAAAATTATTCCAAGTATTACTTAACAAAATGATACATCATGTGTGTGGTGAGGTTGGACTACCCTTAGTGGTTAACCCCTATTGAACCAATCCAAGTGCTACACTACTCTCCCTCGAGCAAGATCAAGCCTCATATAGTTCTCATATGTGTATGTGTAAGTTTGAGTGTGATCAAATCCAACCCCTATTAGTTTCCTCATGTCTCTTGACAAAAAGATGGTGTGTTAACTATAAATTAGATAAATGTACCTATTATGGTAGTAGTGCACTTCAGCCATTGTGTGACTAAATCCTTTTGTCCATTAAGGACATTTGATAGTGCTTGGAGTGAGTTTTATCTTCCCGAGACATGTCTCTAAGACCGTTAAATGCTTATAAATGGAGGAAACTAGAATCTTTGACTTGGTTTAGTGTTTTATACCTGTAGTAGTGAATGTTGATGATTTATTTTATATAAAGGTTGTTGATGCTTTATCCTCTTGAGCAGGTTCCTTAAGGGGCATGATGGGATTGGGGTGTGATCGAGATTCAGCTTGTGATCATAATTGGTCATGTGGGATAGACCAAAAAAATTGAGAGATGTAAATATTAGTTGTAGTAACCTTATACATGCCTCGTTTCTTCGATTTTCTCATACATTATACCCATTATATCCACTTACTTCTTCCCATTTCATGTTATTATCCCTACTTTTGATCACCATGGACCTTCCTCATTCATCTCCATTTATATTCCTTCCCTATGTTCAATATGTTTTTCATCCTCTGACCTTAGGGTTGCCCTAAGGTGACTGACATCATCACCCATGGGTGATTGCATCAAGTATATACGATTAGTCTTTCTCCAATTAATACCAAGACTTTGTAACAATAATTACTTTATTATTTACTCTATCTCACACTATTTCACACTTATTACTTAACATAATATTATTGGAGCTTACCTCTTTTGCATTTAGGTCACCATAGTGAGTTATGACTATCGATATTCTTGTTGATATTTCCCATTCTCCACCCATAGATATTATCTATAGGTGGTGTGTGTGTCTGGGAGGATTATACATCAATAGTCACACACATGCTACATGTAAGTATTTCTAACCATATTTAATATCTTATTTTGTATGTGATTGTTATTTTTGGTCATTCATTCTTATATGATAGATTAGATGTATGTTTATTTTGGTTTATTGCATTGTGTTATTTTTACTACACCCATTGGCTTGATCCATTCCTTGGTTACTTCCCTTTTTATTTTATAATACTATTAGGATACTTCTCTTTATCTTAGTTGTAGGCCTTGGAAACACATATCTATCCTAGTAATAGGGATACCATCCTCTATATTTGCAACTTTAATGCTCCTTGAGCAACTTTGTATCTTCACGTTGTGGCTAGTCTTAAATTAGATCCATATATGTGAGAACCCAAATGAGAACCTCTATTTTGCATTTTATACACTTTGGTGAACTCGATGTGAATCTTAATCACTCTTTTGATTGATTCATTATCACATTTCATATCTTATATTCACATTATACAATCTTGAATCAAATCTATCCCTTTAATCAAGCCCTTAATATAGGGTTCCATATATATCAATATTTCAGGTTTGTATTCAGATTTCCATCTATTGCAAGCCCTAAAATGTGATTTTCATAATTTTTACTTGGGTCTCTAGGTTTTAACTCTCCCTTTTGGTTTCTTTCTAGGGATTATTTTTGAAAAATCACCTTTCATTTCATATCTTGTATTTAACAGATTTATTTTAATCACTAATATATTCATTCTACCCTTTTCTAACACCATTATCCCTTGTGCGTCTTTACATGGATAATATCATTATAATTCGGGTCAAAAATACCATGGAACACACTTTTAATAGCCTAAAACACATTGAAAACATCATTAAATCTATGGATAATAACATGAATTACATCAATACTAGAATTGGAGACCTAGAAACAGTTTCTTTCTACTCCATCACAACTAAAGAACCCCAAAATGATCTTCCCATTTCTCATAAATCTACATCTTACTATGCATATAAAATTCCATTTGTATATTTTTGACATCATCAACCCCTATGCTCTATCATGACCAATCACATCAGTATATATAACAATAATGGACTCCAATGTGGTAGAAATTCAGCAAATTGATCCTAGAAAAACCATCATAAATATGAACAATAATAAAAATTACACACCTAACAAGGAGGAGAAATTAATAAATGTAACTCAAGGCATAGGTCCCATGGAAGAGAAAATCCTAAAACCTCACTCAAATCCTATTATTTATGAAAAGCCTCCTAAAAATAGAGTAATCTCCAATCAATCCCCAAAAAAACCTTTACAAAATAGTAATACCAAGGCTTCTTCCTCTAGTGTCCCTAATCCACCACTTGATCCTAATCTCATTATTATCAAGTTGTTGGATCAAATGGCCATTATGCAATATTCTACCACTTTTAACATTCTTCAAATGTAAAATTAAATTTTACAAATGGCTTCCCAACCAACAAGTGTCCTTATAGTTCCTAATCAACCTTTAATACATTGTTTTCCTTTGGATGATAATGGGATTCCCATCCCTCCTCCTCTAATTCATAATAAGGTTCTCTAGAAATTAAAAAATGAATCCCTAACACATTACATAGCTTCTATAGATATAAGGGGATATCTCCTACCATTTCTTATGATGGGTCAATTGATCCAACCATCTATCTTAAGAATTTTGGAAACATATATAAGAGTGGATTTAAACCAATACCTATGTTATAACCAAGCTCCTTATAAATACCTTTATAGGAGATACTTTAGAATGGAACAATAATATCCCTTCACACTATATTATTTATTGGTGAAGGATATTCAACAACACTACCTTCCTAAATTTACCTTTCAAATTTTCATCAAGCTAAAAAATCTCTTGATGAATCAAGTCATGATTTCATCAAGTGATGGAGGATTTTGTCTACTAAATTCAACCATTATCTTGATAATGAAAAAAATTGTCAACTCTTTATTAAGGACCTTGTTCCTAATCTCTAATATAAGGTTCACTCTTTCTCTCCCACCACATTAGAATAGGCTCTCAAATAATCAAAGTAACAAGATTACCTTATGTGATAATGAGAAAAACCATATAATCCCTCAAATACCCTTGTAGTTGAGCATTCCCCTCCTCTCATCCTCATTTTTCCATTGATCTTCCATTTCTTACAAGAAAATTTTAGGATACACTCCTCCAGAGTAACTTGGAAACTTATTTCCTCCTAGGTGCTTGAGTGAGCATGCCTTTGTTACCCTTGTTACCAATCCTCTCAACTGTCTCCCTATAAAATCATACTTCCCATGCGCCCAATTGTCACATGCCACACTAGTGGTATCACTCAATTACTCGAGCATCTTTAAACTAGATAACTCCTCCGTGGGGTGAATCATCTCAAGATCTCTCGATGGAGTGCACATAGATTCTATAAAGGACTTCTTCTCATATGGGCTCAGTCTAGGGTGATGAATTTTCATCTATTAAAGGGATGCCCACCCTTTCCTCCTTGTTCTCAAAGTTGATATACCCTTTGTTAAACCATAGGTCAACATTGTTCTTGTAACACCATGGGCACCCAAGAAATGCTGAAAAATTTCTTCCTCGACGAGCACCAAGAATTAAAAGCCTCCAGGTGAACTTGGCCCCTTGAATAGTGATAGCCGCATCCTTCATAACTCCTACGGGCATTGCCTTAGTTTTTTTTTTCCATGTACAACACATTCAAAGATGGCTGCAATATGGGCCTTCCCATCTATTTCCAAACATCTAAGTTTAGAACATTGACATCTAATCCCATGTCGATGAGAATATTGCTCAAAATCCATCCATCAATAACCACATTCAAATTAATATCCTTATCATAGTCAAGGCTGTGAGGGGGAAGGTTTGCATGCAAAACCTGCCTTTCACACTCTACTCTAGTGTGTGGTACCTTCTCCCTCAGCCATTATCCTAGCAAGGGAATAATATTCTCTTGCCTTAACATTTTACATACTTCCTTGACCTCATCCAGGTCATCCTTTGGAGCCTCAACATTCTTCCTTTTCTCCAACTGCTTTGATTTCTCCTTCAGACATTAGATCTCCCCTTGTAAACTCTAAATCACGTCTATAGTCTCTTAATACACTTCTTTTTGATGAGCAAGGTCCAAATACTTTACATCTACTAATTACTCTCTTGAAACTAGTGTCCTTTGTCTTGGTATCTCCTCGCGCATGATACCTTTGCTCACATCATGAGCAACAGGTTATAGCCTTGACTCATGCGCCACTCTTGGCATCCACTGTGAATCGACATTCTTGATGCTTACCATCCCAGTGCCTTTGTCTTTCCGGTGCTACTAATTCATATGCTCATAAATTTCTAGACACTCCTCATAATTTTGTTTCTTTCCATACCATGAGAATTGTAAAATGTCAGGACACTCACGTTTTTAATGCTCTATAGATCCACAATTATAACAAGTTCCTCATGGGAACTCACTTTTCCTCCGCCGTGGTTACTATGACCATGAAATCCTCTATGAAAACCTCTTCCATGTGTTCCTCCATCTGTGTTCCCTTTATAACGTTGGTCATCATCCTTTGAACAACTTATAACGATAGTCCGGCACACCCAAATAAATAGCATCATGGATTTGATCAATCAGTATACAATCCTTGGTATCATGGGTCGTAGAGGTACAAATCTTGAAATATCCAAGAACATTCTTGCATATTGAACACTAGAGTAGAGGTAATCTACTTGCATCATGATCCCCATGGAAAATCTCATAGTCTACCGACATAGCGTGCATCGACTTCCAAGGGAAACTATTTTTTGCATGCCCCTCCACTTCATAGTTTGTACACCAAATACCACCATGAACCTCATGCGCTATGTTTGTAGATAGTTTCTCCAACTTCTTGGATAATGTAGTAATTTTAGCCTCCAAAAAATGGCTAATACCAATGTCAATTCTCCCAACAACTTCAAAGTGCATGCAGGACACTTCCAATGCCTCACACGGGTCTATGAAAGTCTTGTGTGATAGATCCCTTCTAAATGGTGTTATCAATCCTCCGAAAAACCATTAAGCATGTTGAGAAGGATGAATGTCATAGGATATTTTAGATAAGAGAGTATTGAAACACACATCATACTCTCACACACTCTTTGTCATTCCCTACTAGATCTCCTTCAAAAAATTGATGCTCTTTTGCTCAAACTCAGGGATATGGAACTCTACTAGGAAGGCATTTTTCAATGCGGTGTAGTCTACCACCATCTGATGGGGGTCATACTTCCTATACCAACTATGCACATGCCCTTGCAACGTTATTGAAAACTAACTTGACTTCTACTCCAGGGTAGTGATTCATTTTGCATGCTATAGTCTTCACACTTGTGCACATGCTCTACAACATCTTCAATACCCCTATAGTCTAGTAAGTGCAAAGACATCTCAAAAAACACTTGGGGAGGTGGTTGGGGTCCTTGTCCTCCCAATCTAGAGCCTTGGTTTCCTCCATTGTTTCCTCCTCCACCAGATCCACTAGATCCACTAGGTCTTGTTCCTCCTGACCCACCAGATCCACCTCCTATAGTTAGTAAGGGACTAGAAGTGGTTGCACCTAGTGTTCCCAACATCCTACGTAACCTACACGCCAACGGTTTGCGATATTATCCCACTTCCAGTGGTATGTCCCTGCCACTCTCAAATGCATTACCCAATCCTTGTGTACTTACACCTTGTCCAAGGATTCCTCCAAATATAGGAATGGCTTGCCTAGCCATGGATGTTCCAAATGAGAAATTATATCTCTTGGGCACCGATCAGTCACTCCCACTGATACTAATCAAGTTAAAAATACTTCTCCCTTGTTTTGGAAAACCACGCGTTAGGGTTTGGTCTCTAGGTGGGTTCATATGTGTTATGATGGCTCTTATTTCTCCATGTGATGAAATCTCATCAGTGAGAAGGGTCCTCTCTCCCACACTTTCCAATATGGTATAACATAGACTACTCAAGTTCCATGTCCTCTGCATGAACCTAAAATCCTTCCCACAATGTTTGCCTCTATAGATCCATCACACTTGCAACTTCAAGTTGTCTAATCATCTCCCTTTCATGAGCTTCACTATACTTGAGTTGTCTCTCCTCCCTTTCCTTCTCAACCACAATGTCCACCATCTTCCTCTACCCTAGCTTCCTCTCCCAATACTAAGAGAAGCTTAGCTGGCCATGTGAAGTGCTTCTAAACTCAAACCAAGAGATTAATCCTCTAGATCCTCAGGCTCCCTCATAAACTCAAACTTGGCAAATTCTGGGTAATAATACGTAGAAATGGCATATTCAAGAGTATAACTAGTCAGCACTCTCTTCCACCAGTGATCAACAACATGTGTCCAAGTCATATCTACATCCTATAGCCTCTAATAGTCATCTTGGGTCCATATGCATGATTTATAGTACCATCTCGATCTAGTTGCATATATTGAAAGCCATTCACATAATTCTACTAGGAATCAACAAAATAATGTCTCATATAACTCATGGTATAGGTTCTTTTCTACCCATCTACGTGCATCAAACTCAGGTCCAATGTTGAATCTCTGAGAAAACTCATCCTCCTTTCTCTTGAACCATGTTTCAATACTTTCTAAGGTCAGGCACTCTGTCATCACACATCATAGGGACAAATATGCATGCCATTTCTCACAACTTCAAAAAGAGGTCTCGTAATGGAACCAAGATGTAGTCATATTTTATACCCCTTAGACCAATAGTCTAATCCCATACACACCAACCTATCACCTAGTGGGCACTAGGCACTCACCCGAGGCACGCGCAGGTGCCAAGTCTCTCCTTTATGTGAGTTTTGTGAGAATGCATCATCTTAGGACAGATAATCAAATGCAAGACAAAAAGAACTATACAACATTCTTAAGAACTTAGAACGAGTTATCATCTCATTGTATGCAGAAAAGAGAAATAATAAACAACATATGGAGATGGTTCATACAAAAGGAAATGCATAAGTATTATACTCTTAAACACATAGATGATTTATAATAGAGCATTATATTCATACTAATAGATTCAATAACCCACATTACATCCCTTGAGGTCATAACAGATCCTCATATAACTATGCAGAGCCAAGTCATGCATCAAAGCTATATTATGCTCATCATATTATAAAAAAATGAAAACCCATCCCCTTAAATGTGCCATCGCTCATAGATCTCTCCTAATCCCTAACCCATAGCATCCTTCATCTATTTCTATAGGGATTCACCTCCTTTTCTTCTCTTTTTCCTTCTATATCTTTCTTCTATCGGGCGCTTGTATTTATAACCTTAGCACCCACTGCCATGCCTTCAAGAAATTATAGATCGGTCGCCAAGTTTTGAAGTGGTCCTCTATGGGATCATGCCTTCACAGATCTGAGCTCTCCACTCCTTGCAATGATTTCTTCTAGAACCTTCCATCACATTCTTGGAATATTCCTTTTTGATCCCATAGTTTCCAAGCTAGCACCTTATCCATAAGGGTCATGCTTTTCTTGTGTGCTTCCTGGGATGCCGAATGCGGCTAAGTACAAAACTTGTTTTTCCTTTCACATGCACCATGTGTTCTACAAAATCCTACCAGAATCCTTCCATGCATGCCTTCAACCCACGTTCCCTTCTTCAACTAGGTCCCGTGCTCCCACGCGCCTTCTTGTACTTAGCTGATATTTTGGGGCCCAACAACCCTCAAACCCATGTCTAAATACATTAACTCTTAATCCCTTTTAAAGTAAGATCTATTACACATTGCTCTCCAAAAATAAAACTCATAATGTTGTTCCTCATTATCCACACTACCCAAATTTATCGCATGATGATCTATTACAAGTTATCCCCATGCCTTACATTTTTTCTCCCACCAAACAATCAACTACCTTTAATCCTGGCCTCTTATGTTGTTGGCACACCACCGTCACCACACCCATGAGGATTATAGGGATCTTAAAAAGGATTCCCTTGATTTATTTCTTGGACCCCAATTTGATAATGTTATTATCCAAGAATGTTATGAGAAATATCAATCCCTCGTGTAAGATCACAAAGACCAACCATAACAAAAATATATGAACCACTTTATATGTACTATTGAGGGGTATTATGACTATAATTAGTAATATGTCGATGTGGCTAAATTCAACTATCGATATGAGCCTACACATAAGGACCCCATTCAAAACCTAAAAACCTTGGTCCAATTACCAAAAATAATTAATACCTCTCATGAGCAACCTAATGATGAGCATCCTACCTTAGTCGATCCTCATCCCAAGACCACACTAGAAATCCTCTCAATGAAATCTATTACACCATTTTCACATGAAGTTTCTAAATCCTAAATGCTTCATCTGCCATGGTTTCTTCCTCCTATTATCATCCTTCAAAATATTTTTATGACACCTATCCTATGCCACAATGTAATTTCTTGGATGAGCTCAATTCCATGACTTGCAAAATCCCTTTGATGGAACTCATGTGTACTTCTCCACAACATTGAAGATTCTTCATGCAAAAAAATTATAAATTGGAGGATTCCTTCGATGATGTGGAGTAACCTCCATTTATCCCACCTTTCCCTAACCTTAAAATACATAATATCAAAGCTACCATTCCTCTAAAATTTCCAAATCCATAACCATAGAATTTCCCAAAGATGACATGATCAACAATGACATATTGTTATTTGGTGTCATCATTCATGATGCACAAGTGAGATGAGTATTAGGAAATGATGGATATGGAATCAATTTTGATTCCTCGTCTCTCATAAAAACTCATATTTTATGTGACATTAAATAAATTCATCTCAATTTTCATGGATTTGATAGAATTCTTCAAAATACACTCGTTTAATTTAGATTCCCATCATAGTGGTACCCAAGACCATTCACACCAAGATCATGGTACTTGATCACCATATTTCTTATAATATCCTTCTTATCCGACCTTGGACACACCGTATCCACAAAATTGTATCATCTAGGTATCAATGCATTAAGTTCATTTATAATAATCAATGATAGACATGATGCAAACCCACATCCTTAGAACATAATTATCCCCTATACTTGAAAAAATATTTCACATTACTTTTTCTACCACACTACCCGCATCCCATACCTTGATTTTTATGACTATAGACCTAATATTCATGTCACCTTAGCTAGATTAGATGATGACGAACCTAATGAAATGAAAAACACACAATAATTAAAACCTTTTACCCAATATAGTTACACTTAGGATTCCTTTGGTTCCAGTACCTTATGATTGATTTCCTCCTATTTTAGAGTCTAATGAACCTCCTTGTAATGCTTCCTCCTCTAGTCATCATCATGGAAACCCCTTGAATATGGTGAAATTGATATCTCAAGTGTAAATTTTAGTGGCTAATATTTTTTAATTCATGAATATTTAGGTTTTTGAAATTTGGATTTGGCTAATTTTGAGGTGTTAGGTCATTTTCTATTTCACCTAAATTTTATGGGTACAAGTTAATTTTTTAGTTGATTCACCTAGCGTTTACAGTAATAACCAAATTTTTATATTCAAATCACCTTTACCGCATGTACAAAAGAGAAAGTTTCTTCCCGTTGAAATTGTTATGCTACCAAAAGGTATAATAATTTCTATTGGTTGACAACATAATGTTGTCATCCAATAGCATTATACTATTGGTTGATAGTTGTTACTCTTTACTGACAATATTTCCTTTCAATTCATGACATTCACCAATATTTCCCAACCCATTTTAATAAATTATCAAAGTGATATCTATCATTTTATTTTAGGGGTGTCTTAAAATGTACCTTGGATATCTCACACCTTTTTATAGACCCACCATCCGATGCTCTTTTAGAAGAATGGGGGTCATGTCTCATGAGGATACTTTTAAATATAACCTCGCTTAATTATGATGATATCATGACTCCTTCTACTTTACCTATCATTAATGAAGATCCGCATCTTATCGTATGTTGAATCATGGCATTTATATTTTCTTCATTACCAAAAGCATCTTTCCATAATTCATACCTTTAACCACACTACCAACATGATTCACGTTTCTTTTGGGGAATCTTACAATGCCACTTCTTTAACCACACCACAATGGGGAATCTCATGATGCCCACCCTCCTTCAAATTAGAAATCGAACTATAATAAATATTTAATGAATAACACCTTCTATTTAACAACATTATTCTAATTAACTACTTCATAAAATTACTATTTTATTGTTTTTCATTTCGTTAGGGTTTATCCTTCACACTTGGGTTTATATTACCAATTTCTTCCTACCTTGGATATTTTGGTAATTTATATATCTATCTCTTTAGGTTTTCTTACTCCATGGCACCATGTCCTGGTTAACACCTTTTATCAAAATTTATCATCCTTATAACATATACCCCAGTGGTTTTTGTGCCATTCCACATTGTTATCTACTTCTCTACTATCATCCCTCCCATAACCTTCTATATAGGTGATTTATGTACTATTTTACTGATTATATTATAGTTTTTATTTTCAACCTTATACAAGGTTTTAAACAACTATTGTTCCCACCAAAGGAAAGCCAAGTGACACTAACATGTAAGTATGAGGTATGTATGTTTCCTTTAGCATTCATTACTTCTTTACTACACTTTAGTTTTAAATTTTCCTTTTTATTTTTTGTATGGATATTTTCCCGAATATTATCTCATGTTTCACTATTGTGACAAATGATGATCTTTGGTTCTGGAATATGTATACACCACATTATTAACACTTGTTAACCATTTAGTTTTTGTAGTGGTTACTTATGCACTATTCTCTTGAGTGGGTGCCTTAAGGGAACTACCAAGATTGGGATGTGATAGGGATTGGTCACCCAGGATAGACCAAAACATTTGATAGATATCACTATTAGCCTTAGTCACTCTATACATGCCATGTTTATTCCTTTGTTCACACATTGCACCCATTATGTCCAATTTCTTCTTCTTCTTATTATCTGATATAAACATATTTTTATTCGCATGGTGTGATCGGTCTTATATATGGAGATCCCTATATTTGAAAACTCGTCTTAGAACCTATCTTTTACCAATCATATAGAAGATTCTTTGACCTAGCTAGGTGATTTAGACATGTAGTAGTGTCTACTCTAAATTATATGTAACTACTTTTGGAAGATTTATGAGATCCTTGAGTTTTTTATTGATATTTGAAATAGTATCTTATGAAAGTTCTAGGTGAGTTATAAAGGGGCATTGAATTTCTTATAAATTATTATGTGGATGAAATATTATGATAAGGATGACTATAGGAAGATGAAACAACAATATAAATATATTCAAATTTATATCTAAGTTGGGAGGTGTAGAGCGACGGGATCGCATAAGTCAAAGAATGCCATACAACTTATCTTGACCAAACTATACAGTTTTGGACACGAAGATTGTGATGTAAAACTAAAGGTTATAAAATGATGCACATAGATGATTTACTAATTTTATTAATTAATAATTCCTAAGTTTTTAATAGAGAATAGGGTGCTGATGAGAAAGTGAAGAAAGAGATAGCTATATGTATTTATTGGACTTATAATGTGATAACCTATCTTATTAAGGATCATATCCAAAATATTTATATACATGGGATAAGTTACCAAATGTTAGTGTCTACATTTCCCCATTTAAGTGTGTAATTGAAAATTACATGCTTAAAGAAAAAATATCTTAGTCTATAACACACTTTGTATTTTCTTAATAGTTGTCTTCACAATGCATTTGTGTTGGTATGCTCCATAGTGAAACCTACAACATAGTGTGTAGTCAATTTCTATGATAGAAACTAAATTGTAACATCTGTCATCCAAAATATTCCATCCCGGATTATTTTGATAACTTACATTTCCATTTTGGAATTGGGAAGTAAAAATTATTCAATAAAATGTAAAACCATCTTTAGGGATAATCCATTTCTATCTTGTCATTCCTCCATTGCATACTTATCCAATTTCATGTTTTAATATTAAAATTGGGCAAGATTAAGTCATTGTCATCCAAATTGGACATTTTGGGAACATCGGGAACTTTTCCTTTGTTCTATGAGTTAAGCGATGGAGTGACATGATTGATCGAAAGGATAAGTGGGGAAGAAATTGGACATGGAAAAGTAGAGGGCACAATGGGAACATTCCCACATTCCTTGCATTCAATGAGGGCCTGATCTCGACCAATTAAACAATGAAGAGAAGGAATTTGTACATGTTGGTTAATTTAGGCACAATCCACACACAGGGATTGGTCTGTCCCTTCCATGAGTTCCCCTGCTCGACGAATTTATCTAAACCCAGTGTAAAAACATTAAATTTGTTTGCCAAAACCCGCAAGGAACTCTATAATGTTTCTCCCAAACACCAGAAATATGCATGGCTATATCTTTGTCCCTATTACACCAAATTTGACAAAATCAGTCTTGTTGGAGAGGTCTCATCAAGTAATTCACTTTGGCATCATGAAATTAAAAAATTGGTTGAGTTATATGGGTATAAAAGGAAAAAATAGTCCTAACAATTAAAAGTGTAGTTCCATGTAGCTCAACTACCAGATTTAATGGTGAATGGTGCCCATGACTTCTTTCTATAAGAAAATGACATAGGGGAATGGTCTTGCAAGGATGCCCATACTTGTGTTTAGTGAGGTAATGCATATTGTTAGTGGGTGAACTCAAAATACAAATTTCCCTTTCTTTCCCCCTCACTCTATTTTATTTTCTATATATTTGGCATTAGTTATCATTTGTAAAGGTTTCACCATCTCAGAATACAAGGGAATCATATTAAAGTGTTGCACAAGTATTTTAAGTCATGAGCCACAAATTTGGATTTTGCAACGTTTTCTTACCTTCTTCCTTCAATGTAATGGACTATGCATCCTTTTAAGGAAATAAAATTCATGTTTTGTAGTTGTTTTCTTGCCTAGTCTATGTTTTATTGTATTTTACTTCCTCTTCATCCATTGTAAGTATGTTGTGTATGTTTTCCCACTCTATAGGGTTTATTTATGTTGAGTTTTTACATGGAAGTGGAAGGTAAGGTGTTTTCTTGATCTATGGCACTCATGCTTGCAATCTTCATCATCGCTTTCTCACATATTCCCCTCATTGAGAGTGTATTTCCTTTTTCTTGGTGTTATCACCTCCCTTTAGCTTAGGATTTCCATTTTAATGTATCTTTCTCTCTCTAGTCCCTTTGAATGATTAGATTAGGATTATATAGGTGTATATCTAGCAAGAGTAGTTTTAGCATTAGAAATTGGTAGAGGAAGTCATCCTTCTCTAGAGTTTGATCTCAATTTGAAAACTCAAATTGCAGAGATCATCCCATGCTACCCTCGATTTATTAATCCTTCACGATCATACCCAAGGTGTAATTTTGAGCTCCAACAACTATGGATTGTGTGGTGTAACAAATTTATAAACTTAATGTTTATTATATTTCTAAGTTTTGGTGTGTGAATTAGTGATTTCATCCTTCGTGAGGCATCTTTCAACACATCTAGCGACTCTAAATTTTAATTCTAATGGTTTCAATAGCTAAAGTACCCATTTCATGAGAAGGATAAAAACAAGAAAAAGTGCATCAAGTAGTGAACCTTTTTAATATTTTCACCTAAGCTTACATCCGACTAGGTGCACATCCACTCTAGTCCCAAGATCTATTACTATCATGCAAGTACGTGCACTACCATTAAATCTATCTATTTTTTTGTCGAAGTTCATGTGCTACTATTAATATTGTTTGCATTTCCATTTAACTTCACGTGCTAGCGTTGTTGGTACTTAAACTAGCATTGTATTTCCTACATTAGCATTCCTTCATATTTCTTTCTATTTATCTCATTTGTTTTACAAGTTCTTTGTAACACAAGTGCACATAGTTGTGCTTGCTTGTCGTCATTTGAATGCTAGTGCATATAAAGTTCACACGCTAGCATGCTTCTTCATGCACTAGCGTAGTTAGCATATGTTTTTCAAAGTTCTATTTTTTCCATCAATTTTTCTTAGATATAATTTGCATTTCTTCTTATTTAATTTTTTATGTAGATTTATTTATGTTTTAAGCTTTAAATAGTGCAATTAACACTTTATTTTCTTTAATCATTATGAGATCACATGTATGATCTTTCCTCACACTTTCTAAGTGACCTTGGAAATTAGAAACATGGTCCTCATTTTTCTAGTTTTTGGTTAAAGGGAATTAATCTTTTTTTTTCCTTTATTAATCAAATAGTTTTCATGTTTATATTCTTTCCTTGTGCTTTATTAGTGATCTGGGAAATCCAAAATGTGAACTATTTCTATTGTCTTGTATTTTACCTACATCGGAAAACATCCTAACTCATGTTTGCAAAACCAACTCGTAGTCATTTTTCATGTACCCTTAGTACAACTTTCTAACCCCATGTGCATTAGCCTATCACCTAATGGCACTAGGCACTCACCCAAGACACGTGTGGGTGCTAAGCCCCTCCTTTATGTGAGCATTCTAGAATATATTTCCATTATTAAATTATTAGTTGTGAAAAAGTAGATATTCATGTAAAATCACAATATGAGTTACCATATCCTTATACCCATGCATGAAAACAAGAGAAACAACACAACATGGATTATGAAGAATAGATCTAATTTATAATATGAAGAAATGACACTAGGGTTTACACCCATGAATAAGATATTCAGATATATATATATATATATATATATATATATATTGATCAAGAGTGCTAAGTAACCACATTACATTCAAAAGACCATGCCAGGTCAAACACAGTGAATGTCAAGGATCCATTCCATACAATATATGTTAAAACAGAGATCTAACTCATATATCAGGAGTCCTAGCTATGCCCCCTTATTACATGAGTTTTACAGACCCATCCCTTAGACATGATGACCTTCTTATAACTCCCTAATGGAAAAACCCCAACCTTAGGGCCTCTTAATACTTTCTGCAGAGCTTCACCTTCCCCATGCTATATTTCTTCGTCTCCTTTCTTATACATGAGCATCTCTTCTTATAGGTCCAATACCCATCGCCATGCCTTCCTTTAGGAGTAGATCACATGCCAAGTGTCCATGTGGTCCTTCAATGGTGCATGATTATCCTCTTGCGAACCTTCCACTCTCTACTAATGATGTCTTCTAAGAATATTCCATACATGGAATATTCTTTTCTTGACCTCCAAGGTTCTAGGTTGGCACCTTATCCACTCAACACGCCTAGTCGGGTCACATTTTTCCTCAAGTTCCTTTAGAATGCCAAATATGGCTAAGTCCTTTAAACCTGATGTCTTGCCTTCCGCACATGCCCTAGTTTCTCCTAAACCCTTCTTAAAACCTTGTCTTGTGTGCTTATCCCATGCACCCTTATTCTTATTGGTTCCGTTCACTCACACGCCCTTTAGTACTTAGCCAATATTTGAGGCCCAACATCACCCCACACTAATCTTGTTCTCCATCCTCAAAAACATCCTTCTTCCCCAAAGAATAAATAATGGTGGGACTCATATAATTTGAATGAAGAATGGAAGAATGGAGGAATTAATAATAGAAGAATCAAAAATTTCTATTGCTAGAAGAGGAGTGGGAACTCCTTCCTCATTTTTTCCTCAATATTCTCCTAGGCATCCACTTCACCCTACACCTGCTGGAGTAGGTCACCCACTAGAGTGCTCACCTCTTCAAATCTCAATTCATCACCCTTAGCATTCAACATATCTACAATCCCTTCCAGCTACTTCCTAAGGTCATCCACCACATCCATTTTGTGAGTAACCTGGGGGTATAAATCCTTAAGATGATTTTTAACCGAACCTTGCAAGGTTTTGATTGCTTCCATTTTTTCTCAACTTCAGCTAGGATCTTATCCCACTCCACCTTGTTTCCCTTATTCTTCTCCTGGAATTATTTTAGATCTACCTCATGTGTAACAACTAGTATATTTGCTACCTTGTCTCTCACAAAGACAGCTTATCATATACGGTCTCAAAGCCGATTTGTGTGGCGGTATTTACATCGGTAAGGAGCTCAAAATACCAAGTGACTGTCTCCCTAATTTTCTTCTTCTCTTCCTTCTTCTGGCATGTTAATGCCTCTTCTACCGATTCTAGTGTGAGAGGACACATTTCTATGGTAAGGATGCGGGTTAAGTCTTCCAATAATTACAAGGTTGACTCATATTTATGCTCAGGTGGGGCCAAGTCTGGATGCTTCAAGATAATGGCATCTGTAATCATTTCTATCTTTTTATAGACCTCCCATACCTTTTCCTTCTATTCCCTTATCTCGTGCCTTAACTGTGCGTTAATCAACTCCTCCTACTTTAGATCCTTTCTCTTCTCAATGATTTCTTCATTCTTCTTCTCCATCTCTTCCTCTAGGAACCTTACCCTGTCATTCCTTCAAAGAGTCTCACCTCAACCTCCACCGATACCTTGTTGAGTGATTTGCATGACTTGCTCATTAGATAATTGTTGAGATTTTATTAGGGGGTTCACTCCTTGGTCTCTGGTATTTTCATCATCACCGTTTTTCTTACCTTGAACTCGCTCATCAACATGGGACTCAAAAGCCCAAGATAACATCTTTCTTATTCATGGGTATGCACCTTCTTCTTTGAATGAATACCATGTAAGGAGTTGGTCTGTAGGCATGGTACTTTGGAAGCACATGCACAATACCTTATTTGATCATTTATATAATGCATTCCATGCTCTTGCACCACTACCACACCTTTTCCCCCTATGTGTTGCCTTAAGAAAGCTTACCGCTAGGCTGGGTCTCCACCCATGCTTCCATATTATTTTCCCATGCTTTCCTCCTCTATCTCCTTGAGCACTTCATCAACGTTGTGCTCTACCTCTTGTTCCACAAAATCCTTTATTATGCCCGCTACTTCCCTTTCTCGTGGCATCTTCTATCTTCTCCTTGGTGAGGCTTGGGGTCCTTTGATCTTTGGTGTTCACCTCCTCACTCTCCCCTTTTCCTTGAGTGCCTTCTTCTTCCCCATCCTTTTCTTCATTTCCTTCATCTGAGTCGTATGATTGGGATGGTCCTAATCCTCTTTATGGTTGTCATCATCATTTTCTTCTCTCGTAAGCTTCCGTGCTCTTTATTTCTTCGTAACATTCCCATTTTAAGACTTTAGAAAAAAGGATTTTTTTTAATATATCTAATGTTCTATGTTCTAAGTAATCATAATTTAGAACAAACATTCCATGTCAATCAATCTCATAACAGATAACCATATACAACTATAATGACTTGGTAAAACACCGATCTCTCATTTCATGACTTGGTTTCATACTTGATCTCTCATGTTAAATTATTTAATGGTATAATAAGTATACTTGGTTATCTTACCCTTTTCTGGGTATTAATTGTTTTGTTTAAGAGGCCTATATGAATATTTGTTACCAATATTCATCTGAAATCCCGCTTCTTAAACTAGGTAACATAGGACAACGCAACTAGCAACTTGCAATAATTTGGCCAAAGATTTTCACATATTATTCATGTTTATATTCCTAGATGGCATACTCATCAAATGGAATACATCCTTCACCCCACTTCATCTATTATCTAGAATGGTCTTCACTGACTCTTGTCAGTCCACTTGTTCTAGGTTTAACCCTAACCCAGGTTAGCAACAAATTCTGGTATAGAGAACCACTCACGGTGACTAAGGGTACATAGACATACTCAATCGACCTAGGTTGATTGTGTGTGTCTAGTTATCCTAAGTCGTCATGAGTTACCCCTATACTAAATCATACTTCTAACCTAACCTAGAGTATAACTAAGATCAAGTTTGAGTTTATGTAGACCTAGATGATCCAATTCTAAAGGGTGTTGCAACATGTCAACTAAACAACATCCTGTCCTTGAAGATCCAAGTCTTCATGAAGGTATAATTTTGTAGTTGGTGTGTGCCAACATCCAATGGAATTACCCCATCTGGATGTACATACCCAAGCAAGAATTTAATTACTTAATTATTTTCTATAATTAAGGTCTAATTACAACATCCTGTTGACTTAATTTCTTTAACCCTTAAGGTTTCCAATCATAATTGAGTTTTTAATGTTTTTAGAAACATCAAGATTTCTTTTTAGTTATTAACTTCCTACTTTAGGGTTTAGTTAATTAAAACAAGATTTAACAATCAACAATAAGATTTACTTTTTATACCCAACCATTCTTAGCTTGTTTAAGTTTTGAAATAAGTTCCTTTATATTAGACTTCATTGAGATGAAGTCTACTTATTAAATATTTATACTTACCTTTCATTTTTTTATACCAAGGATGGTATGGGTCAAGAGGAAGTTCACCTTCCTCTTTCTTGTTAAGAATTAGGATTCATTGAAACCTTTTACATTATATCGATATCATAAAGAAATTTAACTCCCATTAACACCATTTAATAAACCATAGTGACATAGTTAAATGATCATCCATGAATGCCAACTTGATAAGTTGCATTTAAATAAAAGGATAGAGTATCAAATTCCCTTTCTACCTATTTCATTTTAAGTCCAACGAAAAGGTTCAAAATGAAGATATGATTATGAGAGAATAAAGGTAAGCTTACAAATTCCCTTTACATAATGCACAAAGAGAATGACACGTCAAGTGTAAGTAACTCTCAATCTTTTCCATTCATCAAATGGAATACATACTTACAAGTCCAACATTTCAGACATCTTTCATGTCAAACAACATCAATAAATTCAATAATAAATACAAGTTTTCCTCTTACAGATACATTTCAATAATGAATCATATTTCCTCATAAGAGATCTAGTCTTAGGTAAACAAAAGTAACTTCATAAAATAACTTGTCTTCTTTTATCACTTACAAAGTCCATCTACAAAAATTTCTAGCACGGGTCATTTCATTGAACTAAGCATGATAAGCACTAAGCATTAAAATGATGTGCTTTTAACTAACTATTTCATAAAAAGAACTCTACTTTTATGAAACAATTAAAGCATCTCATAAAGATACATCATAAAGAAATAACAGTTATGAAAGGAAGAACAAAGTGATAAATCACATTAACATTAAGTAAAGATCATGATGTAATCAAAAATTCTTCAGCCAATGATTTCATAAGGGATTATATCAAATAAGTAATATTCCATCCAAATTACTTACCACATTCCTACTATAGATATTTATAGTTCACTTCTTGCTTCATTCAATCTAAATCAAAGAAAGATACTAACTCTAATAATTCACAAACATAGAGTTACTTTAAGAAGTAATGATCCACAATACTCAAAGATTAACTTACTCCATCCTAGAATATCTAAGGCCCACTCATTAATCTTAATGATAAAATTTAGGATAAACTATCAACATCCTAAAATAAGAGTTTCCTATTTAAGATACTACATCCCAAATCATGCCCAAGATATAGCCTAAGTTTTTGTTTAGCATCAATAGGTTTGATAAGGTATAAATTAATTTATAAAACCATAAAGTAGTCACACATCCCAACCATTATATCCCTATCAAATATTTATGAAGGAGAAGAAGATAAAGATTTATCCTCCAACTATCCACTCTGCAAATTCCTTCAAACTAATACAACTAAATTGTACAACTCCTTACACAGGAGTAACATAATGAGAGAATGAATGAAAGGAGAGAGAATAACTAATAACTTCCTTTTGAGTTTTCGGAGAAACAAAATGGAATACCTTAACTCAGAATAGAGAGAAGTATGTCAACAACAAAGATGAGATAAGATATCATTATTCCATCTTAAAAGAGGAATACATATCAGAAATAAAACAACTGAGACATATCATATCAAGAGTTCATTTAACTCTAGTAACTCTTGAAAACACATAATAATTACTCGATATAGAAAAGAGATATACAACTACAACATGAAGGTCAGAAACTAAAAATATAGTTCCATCAACCTACAAACAAGAATTGATACAGTAGTGCAAAAGCCTCTACTTAAAATTAATTCAAATGACTTAAGTTAGCAACAGTAATTGAAACAACAAACAACAACTAAGATTCAATTCATCCTAAAATTAATAGTATCTAACTACAAATTTCTCCAATTTTTCCATTCAAGAGATAGAGAGAGAGAGTACCATTAAATAATGGAATCTTATGCCACCAAAATTTTGTTCAAGTTTCATTGACAAATAAATTTTACCCATCCATTGATGGTAAATAATAAAATGAAAACAATATTTACAATCAAGCCAACCCATATTCCCATTCAAAGGAACAACCTACGGCATGACTCTTCTCATTGAATAAGGAAAAAAATCGGCATTACCCCAAACGTGCTCAAAATCAATTTCAAAGGAATAATAACAACGTGCAACCATTCTAGCCATTTCCTTAAGACAGACAAGACCGAACTAACCCATAATTCCACATAACTACCTTATTCCTACAAGCATTACCTAACATAAATCTCGAATTGAAAAGAACTAGAAATCCAAAAAGATGAGTAGATAAGGTAACTTTGAAGCACGAAAACACATTATAGAAAGATGCATAAACATTCCATAATCCTTTCAAAAATCATTACCATAGGATCACGTTCATCCCTACTACCAGAGAGACTACAACAAGGAGATTCATTCAGACCCAGGATCAAATAAGTCTTTAACAAACCTTCTCACAACTTCTAGGTGTAAGAACAAAAATTGACTTCATTTAAGTCTAACAAAAGCTAAACATGTTTTATCAAATATAAAGTAAGGGAGAACAAAATAAAAACATACTTCTTCCATAACAAACAAATAGAGTTCTAAAAATCAAAACATCTCAGCTCAACAAAGGTTAAACATGATTACCATTACTTTCCAACAAGAACGACTTCCAACTTGAATCTAACTATCTATTGTAACATAGTTGAATAGTTATAACAAGTTTTGAAAACATCTCGAGTTCAACAACAAGAAAACGCATTTCATACCTTCACCCAAATAAGAAAACAACCTATCTCCCCATTTTTATCAAACAAAATTTTCGTTAGAACTCATAAAAAAAAATCAAATCTCATTCATGCCTTAAAATCAACAACATTCATCCTTACCACTTGCCAAATAGTTTAAAGCCCTTTAGATTAGTATTAGTTTAGGTTAGATTAACATTTAGGTTAGATTCCACAACTTATTCCTAGGTAAATATTATTTACCTTAGGTTATTTCCAAACTCCACAACCTTAAAACTCATTAAGTTAGGGTGTACCTTAAGTAGTTTAATAATAGGTTCTAGGTAGGTCTTAGAACAACTTAGGTTAAAATCCAAATATAATAGAGCATTCAACATAGATTAAGATGTTTAACTTTTCTTAATAACTTAGTAATAGGTACTTGTCCTATTACACTATTCATCGATATAAATATTCAACAATGCCAGATCTAGGATTGACCAATTACAAATGATAGTTCAAAGCAAGGACACCAATCTCGGGTCCTTTAAAAAATAACCAAAAAGAACAAATCATCAACTTCACCTTCCATTTCCAAAATGCCAATTCATCTCTCCTAGGTTTTTACGCCACATAAGGATAATCAAGCATACCTTGGATCAATGGAATTCCCTCCAGGTCTTGTGTTACCACACCATAAAATGAGTGAAGATAACAATAACACAAGCTCTACATCATTTTTATTTAAATGTATTAAAGTTGTAAAAATATGAATGGCCTTGTTTTCAAGTAAGCAAAATCACAAAAAAGTGAACCTTTCACATACCAAATTCAAATCCATCATTAAACACATGATTTTTAAAAGTCATAAGAGTACACCTTCCTAAGACAAATCATATGTCAATGTTTGCTTGTCAAGAGGGATAGTAATCAAAGTAATAGTTTTGTCAAAGATGTTACATACTTCCCTCCTAAAAAAAGAATCATCATCCCGATGATTAACTTAGTCAACAATTTGCATCAAGGAAAATCAAATTATTATACTTCCATTCATATGTTCATAACAAATTTGGATTTTAAAATCCCATAATCAACATTAAAGTAGCTGTCCATTTTAAATAGTGTAATATCTACCCAAGATTGGTAGATTTATTGACATAACATGAATAAAATACTTAAAATTGTATCAGTCAATAGAATCAATTCTGTTCAAACAAGTATGGAAAATCACACATATCTTCAAGATTTTCCCAGGTTGCACTTTCTTTTTAAACTGATCCCATTGGACCTTACATTGGCTTATTTCATGATTTCTTAAGTGCAACAAGTCGATGAGTTTCCATCACTCGAATGGGCTTAACCATGATTATTCAAGGTCTTGGACAACTAAAAGTTAAATTCTAATTTAACACATGTGATAAATCCTGTATTTCTTAAATGAGAAATATGGAAAACATCATGCATTCATGATAAAGCAGTAGGTAAAGCTAAATGATAAGCTAATGGGTTGATTACTTCAATAATTTCAAAGGGTCCCACATGATTTTTAAAAGGTGATAACTTGGCACCTTGTAAAAAGTTATAGAACTCTTTTTCGGTTTAATCAAAGTAAAAAGACCTTCTCACCAAGTTCAAATTTCTTATCAACCCACTTTAAGTCAACATAACTCTTTTTCCTATCCACAACTTCTTTCATCACCATTCACGAATCATTTTAACTTGTTATTCCATTTCCATAAGGATTTTAGTCCAATTACCTCTCTATCCTCATATGCTCAATAAAAGTTCTATCCCTTTATAATGTTAATATCTGTCAATTTAAGGTTGATTTTTATTATATAAAATCAAAATGGGAGGTAATCCCATTTATATTTAGATCCATACAATAATTCATGTTTGATGTTTTCAACAATCTATTTCCAGGTGGTAAACTAAATTTACTATATCTTGTATTTTCCCAATTATTTCATTGTTAAATCTCTATCCCATGATTGGACTCATGTACTCCATGTAGGATTTCATGATTTCTAAACTAGGTGAATCTCCTTAAGTTTCCAACAATCGAATGAGCTTAACATGTTAACATTTTATTTCTTGACATAGGTAATGACCTCTGAACAAAATTTTATCACATGTGATTTAAATCAAATGTATCTTTTGAGGATATAATAAATAATTTGATGTATGTTTTTATGGAAAAATGTTTCAGAAAGATGTCATCACATTTTTTCATTTTCATAAATATTGTTGTTTAAAAATACGAGTGTCGAAAAAAAGGTGAATCATGAAATTCAAAGGGCCCCAACAATTTCTTTCTTAACTCATTTGACAAAGGTTATGTATACCTTTTTTCAAACCACATGATTCCTTCATTGTCAAAGTGAAAACCTCTATATCTCACATCATTTAATCTAATAAGTGTTTCTTTACTTGCTGAAAATATGAATCAAGCGTTCCATGACACTTTTTACTTCATCTTTAAACAGTTCTCAATGTTATAAGAGTATAAATGTACCTCTTCCTATGACTTAGAGCATTTGGTACTCTATTTTCTTTGCCTTTAATATAACTTATGTCAAAATCATACTGATAGAAATTCTAACCATCTTTGTTGTCTTGCATTTAGATTTGGTTGAGTAAAAATATACTTCAACCCAAGATGATCATTTTTTAGTTCAAAAGGTCTACTAAGAAGATAATGCCTCCATACCTAAAGTGCATGAACAATGGCAGCAAGCTCTAGATCATGTGGAGCATAATTCAGCTCATGTAACTTGAGTTTTCTACTTTCATAAGCTATAACATGATCCTTTTACAACAAGATACCTCTGAGACCTTCCCCGGATGCATCCATTACAATAGTGAAGTCTCCATTAGGATCAGGTATAGCCAAAATAGGTGTTGAAGTTAACTGATCCTTTAGAGTCTTAAATGCAGATTCACATTTTTCATTCCATACAAATTTCTTATCCTTTTTCTGCAATGAAGTTATTGGTGCAAAAACCTTAGAGAAGTCTTTAACAAACTTCCTATAATAACCAGAAAGACCCATGAAGCTTCTAACTTCATGTACATTCTTTGGTGCAGCCACTCAATTATTACAACAATTTTAGAGGGATCTACCATTATTCCATCTTTTCTTATGACATGACCCAAATAGTGCACTTCTGTATCATAGAAAGAACATTTGGACAACTTACCAAACAACCTTCTCTTTCTCAAGATTTCCAGAACTACTTTCAAATGCTCATGATGTTCTTCGATGCTTTTAGAGTATATGAGAATATCATCCAAGAATACAAGCACAAATTTGTCCAAGTATTCTTGAAAAATATTATTCATTAAATTCATAAAAGCTACAGGTGCATTCATTAATCCAAAAGGTAGAACTATGAATTCATAATGTCCATACCTTGTTCTAAAAGTTTTTTATGAATATCCTCATCCTTTATTCGTAACTGATGATATCCAGATCAAAGATCTATTTTAGAATACATTGATGCACCATGCATCTGATCAAATAGATCATCAATTCTAGGAAGTGGATATCTGTTCTTAATTGTTTCCTTGTTTAACATCCTATAATCGATACACAATCTAAGTGTTCCATCTTTCTTTTTCACAAAGATTACCGTGCTCCCCAAGGTGAGACACTCGGTCTTAATCAAACCTTTAGACAAAATTTCTTGTAATTGTGCCTTAAGCTCTATCAACTCAATGGTATTCATTCTATAAGGTGCCTTGGAAATAGGTTCGGTTCCCGGTTTGATCTCAATAGTGAAGTCAAACTCCCGTTTGGGTGGAAGACTGGTAACTCTTCCGGAAATACATCACTAAAATTTCATAATAGTGGATATCTTTCCAAGAAGTCACTACTTTCTTCTGTTGTTTCAAAAATTTTTACTGCATACAAAGTGCAACCTTTGTTTTTGGCCTTTTTAAGTTGCATAGCTGATAATTTCCTAACTAAAATTTCACGTTTTACACCTTGAATGTCTGTTATTTTCTACAGATCATCCAAACAACTAATATGTTTTTCAAAATAGTCAACCTTTTCCTTATGCTCAGCTAGCCAATTAACACCTATGATTACATCATAAGACCCCAAAGGAGCAACATAAAGGTCAACCTCAGTGGAAAAACTAGGTAAGTCAAGGACTACTCCAAAAAGACACATACTAACTATATGAACAACATTATTTCCATAATGTACAACCCATGATTTATCCATTTTTCTAGCTTTTCTTTTTAATTTCAATGCTAATTTAGAAGAAATAAAACATTCAGTAGCTCCAGTATCAAAAATATAGTTACAGTATGCCAAATAACTTACTTGAACCTCTATGGGTGTGACTTGCTTTTCATCCTGTTTGTCAACTACTACAACATGTATCTTGTGTTGTTGATTACGGTCATCCTTCTTCAAAGGACATTGATTTGTGTAATGATCCTTGCCACAATTGTAACATTAGCCTCCTACAGTCCCTTTTTAGGCTCAAATTTATTTCCAGCCTTAAAGTTATCATTCTGACCTCCATAGGACTTTTGTCCATTATTATTGTTCTTGACAAAGTTATTTCACACATTAGCAAAGAAGTTTATTTGTTTTTTTTTCTTGTTATTTTCAGTTACAAATTTATTTTTCATACCAAACTTCTTCCATGGCCCCTTTTTAGGTGCAAGAGACGATGAAGAGTTTGGAATTTTCTTTCTAATTTCCTCCTTATGAGGCAGAGATTTCTTTCAATTTTGTTCTTGCCTTATGGATTTTTCAACTACCCCTTCCATAGTGGTTGGGTTGTGAACATCCACTTCACCACCTATAATGGGATTTAATCCCATGATAAATTTTTATCTAAACTTCTCATCAGTTTGATATTGAGGTACATACTTAAGGAGTTTAGTAAACTTCTCCCAGTACTTTTACATAGTTAATTTTCCCTAGATAAGTTCTGAAATTCAGTCATTTTCTTATCATAATAAAGTTTTGGCAGCCATCATTGCCTAAAATAACTTTTAAATTGATCCCAAGTAATATTTTTTTCATCAATGTTTAACTCAGCCTTGCGGCTATCCCACCATGAAGATGCTTCATGGGAAAGATGATAAGCTCCCCATATTGCCTTAGTTTCCTCTAGAAGTTTCCTTATTGCAAAGTACTTCTCCATTTCACTGAGCCAATTCTCAGCTCCATCTCCTAATGTAGTTCCATCAAACTTGGGTGGACTTATCCTTTTATATCATTAGTGAGTTCAGCTTCTCAATCTTTCCTTTTTTTTTTTCAAGTTGATCAGGTGCATTAGTTGTATTATTGTTATCAATGCCCAAATTTCCAATATTAGCGTTGTCCACATAGAGGTGGCTGATTTTTATTACCAACATCTTCTTCCTCCTCCTCATTTCCCATTACTTGTTGTTCAAGTATAGCTAAACAATCTCTTGTGTCCAATAAGGCAACAAGGATCTCATCAAGTTTTTGGGTAGTAGCTGCTTCTCCACCAGGTGGTGGGTTATTTGCAGCATTTCCTCTTGTTCTAACCATTTTTTTGTTAACAAGAAAATTTAAGTTTTATCGATTATGGACACAATAGGTCCAAGAGCTACAACCTTCAACTCTGATACCAAGATGTAACATTCCCATTTTAAGACTTTAGAAACAAGGAATTATATATATATATATATATATATATATAATGTTCTCTATTCTAAATAATCATAATTTAGAACACACATTCCATGCCAATCAATCTCATAACATATAACCATATGCAATCAATGACTCGGTGAAACACCAATCTCTCATTTCATGACTCTCTCATTTCATGACTCGGTTTCATCCGATCTCTCATGTTAACTCATTGAATTGTATACTAAGTATACTTGGTTCTCTTACCCTTTTCTAGGTATTAAGTGTTCTATTTAAGAGGCCTATCTAAATATTTGTTACCAATATTCATCTGATATCTCACTTCTTAAACTAGGTGACATAGGACAACGCAACCAATAGCTTGTGATACTTTGGCCAAATATTTTCACATATTGTTCATGTTTATATTCCTAGATGGCATACTCATCAAATGGAATACGTCCTTCACCCCACTTCATCTGTTATCTAGAATGGTCTTCACTGACTCCTATCAGTCCACTTGTTCTAGGTTTAACCCTAACCTAGGTTAGCAACATAGTCTAGTATAGAGAACCACTCGTGGTGACTAAGGGTACTTAGACATACTCAATCGACCTAAGTCGATTGTGTGTCTAGTTATCCTAAGTCATCATGAGTTACCCCTTATACTAAATCATGCTTCTAACCTAACCTAGAGTATAACTAAGATCAAGTCCAAGTTTATGTAGACCTAGATGATCCAATTCTGAAGGGTGTTACAACATGTCAACTACAACATTATATCCTCGTGAAGACCCAAGTCTTCACAAAGGTATAATTCTTGTAGTTGGCATGTGCCAACATCCAACAAATTACCCCATCTGGATGTACATACCCAAGCAAGAAGTTAATTACTTAATTAATTTCTATAATTAAGGTCTAATTACAACAACCCTACTGAATTCTAATTTAATTAACCCCTAAGGTTTCCAATCATAAATGAGTTGTTAATGTTTTGCAGAAACATCAAGATTTCTTTTTAGTCATTAACTTCCTACTTTAGGGTTTAGTTAATTAAAATAGAAACAACAATCAACAATAAGATTTACTTGTTATACCCAACCATTCTTAGCTTGTTAAGTTCCAAAATAGGTTCCTTTATATTAGACTTCATTGAGATGAAGTCTACTTATTAAATATTTATATTTACCTTTCATTTGTTTTATACCAAGGAAGGTATGGGTCAAGAGGAAGTTCACCTTCCTCTTTCTTGTTAAGAATTAGGATTCATTGTAACCTTTTTACATTATATCAGATATCATAAAGAAATTGAACTCCCATTAACACCATTTAATAAACCATAGTGACTTAGTTAAATGTTCAGCTATGATTGCCAACTTGATAAGTTGCATTTAATAAAGGGATAGAGTATCAAATCCCTTTCCACCTATTTCATTTTAAGTCAAACTGAAAAGGTTCAAAATAGATATGATTATGAGAGAATAAAGATAAGCTTACAAATTCCCTTTACAGAATGCACAAAGAGAATGACACATCAAGTACAAGTAAAATCTCAATCTTTTCCATTCATCAAAGTGAAATACATACTTACAAGTCCAACATTTCAGACATCTTTCATGTCAAACAACATCAATAAATTCAATAAGAAATACAACTTTTCCTCTTACAGATACATTTCAATAATGAATCATATTTCCTCATAAGAGATCCAGTCTTAGGTAAAAAAAAGTAACTTCATAAAAGAACTTGTCTTCTTTTATCACTTACGAAGTCCATCTACAAAAATTACTAGCATGGGTCAGTTCATTGAACTGAGCATGATAAGCACTAAGCATTAAAATGATGTGCTTTCAACTAACTATTTCATAAAAAGAACTCTGCTTTTATGAAACAGTTAAAGCATCTCATAAAGATACATCATAAAGAAATAATAGTTATGAAAGGAAGAACAAAGTGATAAATCACATTAACATTAAGTAAAGATCATGATGTAATCAAAACATTCTTCATCCAATGATTTCATAAGGGATTATATCAAATAAGTAATATTCCATCCAAATTACTTACCACATTCCTATTATAGATATTTATAGTTCACTTCTTGCTTCATTCAATCTAAATCAAAGAAAGATACTAACTCTAATAATTCACAAACATAGAGTTACTTTAAGAAGTAATGATCCACAATACTCAACATTAACTTACTCCATCCTAGAATATCTAAGGCCCAACTCATTAATCTTAATGACAAAATTTAGGATAAACTATCAACATCCTAAAATAAGAGTTTCCTATTTAAGATACTACATCCCAATTCATGCCCAAGCTATAGCCTAAGTTTTTGGTTTAGCATCAACAGGTTTGATAAGGTATAACTTAATTTATAAGCACCTGAAAGTAGTCACACATCCCAACCATTATATCCCTATCAAAGCATTTGTGAAGGAGAAGAAGATACAGATTTATCCTCCAACTATCCACTCTACAAATTCCTTCAAACTAATACAACCAAACTGTACAACTCCTTACACATGAGTAACATAATGAGAGAATGAATGAAAGGAGAGAGAACAACTAATAACTTCCTTCTAAGTTTGGAGAAACAAATGGAATACCTTAACTCAAAATAGAGAGAAGTATGTCAACAACAAAGATGAGATAAGATCTCATTATTCCATCTTAAAAGAGGAATACAAATCGGAAATAAAATAACTAGACATATCATATCAAGAGTTCATTTAACTCTAGTAACTCTTGAAAACACACAATAATTACTCGATACAGAAAAGAGATATACGACTGCAACATGAAGGTCAGAAACCAAAAATATAGTTCCCTCAACCTACAAACAAGCACTGCTATAGTAGTGCAAAAGCTTCTACTTAAAAGGAGTAATTCAAATGACTTCAGTTAGCAACAATTAATTGAAACAACAAAACAAATAACTGAGCATTCAACTCATCCCAATGTTAATAGTATCCAACTACACATTTCTCCAATATTTTCCATTCAAGAGAGAGAGAGAGAGAGTACCATTAAATAATGGAATCTTATGCGACCAAAATTTATGTTCAAGTGTCATTACAAATAAAGCTTACCCATCCATTGATGGTAAATAATGAAAATGAAAACAAGATTTACAGTCAAGCCAACCCATATTCCCAACTTCACAAGATCAAAGGAACAACCTACAGGGTTAAAATGGATGACTCATCTCAGATTGGACCACAAGGGAAAAAAATGGCATTACCCCAAACCAGGTGCTCATAATCAATTTCAAAGGAAGAATAACAACGTGCAACCATTCCAGCCATTTCCTTAAGACAAACAAGACTAAACTAACCCATAGTTCCACATAGCTACCTTATTCCTACAACATTACCTAACATCAATCTCGAATTGAAAAGAACTAGCAATCCAACAAGATGAGTCGATAAGGTAACTCTAAAGCATGAAAACACATTACAAAAGATGCATAAACATTCCATAATCCTTACAAAAATCATGACCACATGATCACGTTCAACCCTACTACCAAACAGACTACAACAAGGAGATTCGTTTAGACCCAGGATCAAATAAGTCTTTAACAGACCTTCTCACAACTTCCAGGTGTAAGAACAAAAATCGACTTCATTTAAGTCTAACAAAAGCTAAACATGTTTTATCAAATATCAAGCAAGGGAGAACAAAACCAAAACATACTTCTTCCATAATAGTCCAATAGAGTTCTAAAAATCAAAACGTCTCATCTCAACAAAGGTTAAACATGATTACCATTACTTTCCAACAAGAATGAATTCCAACTTGAATCTAACTATCTATTGTAACATAGTCGAACAATTATAATAAGTTTTGAAAACATCTCGAGTTCAACAACAAGAAAATGCATTTCATACCTTCACCCAACAAGGAAAACAACCCAGCTCGTGTATTTTTATCAAACAATGTTTTCCCTAAACCATTTTGCACAGTCAACAGAAGTATACAAGAATCGACAACATTCAGCTCATACAAAGGTTAAATCCTGATTCGTTCATCTTTCCAACAAAGGAACAAACCCAGATCGAATCCTCATCAAACAACAAATTCAAGCAGGGAAATACAATGAAAAATACAAGCAAGAATGCAAGATAACATCACATAAAAACTCATTTGTTTCCAAGAGAAGAGTTCCTTTAATGAAGACATTTAGGAAAAAGTAGAACAACTTAATGGGTAGAGCCTATCATGCCTGATAGATCTTCCTATCGATTTGCAGAATATTTCTAGCCGAGCTCCCACAATATTTTCTTTTTCCAAGCAACGTCAACAACTCCAATCTTCCTACTTCCTCTTATACTTCCACTGGATCCAAAAATAGCTCAAGAATGCCAAGAATATCAAAGGATTGAAAATAGAACTACTGGTTCAAAGAACCAAAACCTCCATGTAGAGAAAAATCAAAAAGAACAAATGATCAAACAACCTTTCCAAAATCCACCATGCATCTCTCCTAGGTGGTTTCTTCACCACAACCAAGGGAAATAAATACAAGGACTTCCAACTTTCCCTCCTATTTCTCCACGCCACCACCATCCAAATTTGGCAACTCATTTCAAACTTTGCATGCATTTTAATTTAGTGATGATGCCAACTAGGCATCCCCTTAACTCCCCATGCCTCCACCAAAACTAGTAGTTCAGAGGTTTTTAATACCAAAATCAAATCTCATTAATGCCTTAAAACCAACGCCACCACCCTTTCCACTTGCCAAGTAGTCCATAGGTACCCCTTAGCTTAGTATTAGTTTAGGTTAGATTAACATTAGGTTAGGATTCAACCTTAGTCTTTAGGTAAATATTATTTTCCTTAGGTTATTTCCAAACTCCACAACCATACCAACTTAGGTTAGGGTGTCACCTTAGTAGTTTAATAATAGGTCCTAGGTAGGTCTTAGCTACCTTAGGTTAAAATCCAAATAGGATAGAACATTACAACTAGATTAAGGTGTTAACCTTAATAGCATAGTAATAGGTCTTTGGTCCTATTATGCTATTCAACATTATAAATATTTAACAAGAAGGCCCAGGCTGGCCAATTACAACATGATGCAAAGAAAGGACACCTGAAGTCGGGTCCTTTAAATTTATAAACAAAACACAACTCAGTCCCTCTTCACCTTCCGTTTTAGAATGCCAAGTCAACTAGACGAGTCAGGTAAGGAGAACTGAAGCATACCTTGGATCAATGGAATTGATCCAAGGTCTTGTTGTCAACATAAAATGAGTTAAGACAACAACAACACAAGCTCTAAATCCTTTTTCTTTAAATGAATTAAAGTTGTACAAAAATATGAATGGCCTTGTTTTCAAGTAAGCAGAATCACAAAAAAGTGAACCTCTTCACAATAATAATTTATATTTTAAAATCATAAGAGTACACACCTTCCTAAGACAAATCATATGTCATGATTTTTAAAAAGTAATACTTTTGTCAAAGATGTTACATTTTCTGAGGAAGTGTCACAGGTTTTATCATGTGCACCTCATGGGAGACATACTTCTCCACATAAGTGCACTTCTTGGGGTATACCACTTTTCTCGCATAAATCATGGTGGTCTTGGTCTATCTCACAGAGGTTAAACCTTAGTATTTTTTCCTCCTTGAAGTGGTTGACCCTACTTGGAAATATTGAGTAGTGAAAGAGAAGGGTAATTTACACCATGGGATCTTGGTCCCATTTGTCAAGGAGAACCTACCAATGTAGAAATGTTGGTATACAAAAAACTTAACTTCTCCTTGCACCAAAGGTCGAAATTGTTCAAGTATTCTCTACTTATCCCTAGACATGGCATGCATTCACTGTACCATTTCTCCAAGCATGTCTTACGGGTAGCCGTCATGGTGTCACAAGTGTATTTCTCAAATCTCTTGGCCGAGGAGGGGTTCTCATCCTGGGTAATCCCATACAAATTTGTCTGGCCCATTATAACTCCAATTTTTGAAAACACAATGTTAAGGAGGACATTACCAAACATGATCTTCTCCCCATTGCACGTGGTATTGATGATCTCATCTACTATGAAGGCGATAGGTTATAGATAGTTCCCTCTGAAAATGTTTTGACACACATTCAACTAGGCATTGTTGATCTGTGTTCACCTCTCCTATCCATTCAACTTGGTTACTAAGCACATGACCATCCTCATTACAGGGTCAAAAATTTCTGATATGTCAAAGTATCGTGACCCCTTCTTATAGTCATAGGCCTCCACAATTTTGTTTATGGCCTCCTTTTCCTCCAAGTCATCATCAAATGAATCTCCTTCACAGGTGAGACTAGTGAATTTGGAGATCAGATGGGGAGTTATCCTCATCCTTCACCCCGTGAAGTAGAAATGGTTTTCATGTATGTATGACATCAACCATTAGTACAACTACTCGAGTTTACCAAAATAGGGAAAATCATATAGTTGCAATAATATGGCCTTTTCTATTTTTACCTTCACTTCATCGTCATAGATGGGCATTCCATCCGATGTCCGCTTATCTATAGGTCTCACCATTTCCAACACCATTTCTTTCTATGTGATGATTTTTCAATGGTTGTAGTCGCTTACAACCATTTTCCTCATGTGAGACACCCACTCTTTTCCTTAAATACGCCATCTGGGTATTACATCTCCACATACCACTCCTCATTGAAATAAGTGGAAAAACTTGTTTCCCTTTTCCCTTTCCCTTCTTTTGTGAAACAGTTGCCTTCTTTGGTGCCATCTTCTTATCAGGTTACTAAAAAAAACTCTTCCTTTCTCCTCTTCCTTGCTCTGCTCAAATCTGTGGCTTACCTTTGCAAAAAATCCCTTTACTCCCATTCCCTATCTATAGAACCCTAACCTAGAAAATCCTTCCACAACACAATGTACTCTCTTGAAACCTTCTTCCCTACGCCCATGTACTTCTTCCACTCTGGTTCACAAATCACACTAGTCACGCACTAAAATTTTCATAATTTTTCCTTCACACAAATCCTTTTCATGGATGCCTTATTTTGCAAGATCTCTTTGATATCATAATTGTAAGGTAAACAATAATGTGCCCAATCTTCTACTTATAGATTTTTACTCATCTCCCGCAATAAATGTTATACCACCTACTAACATACTTTTGAGATAAAGGTGGTTTTTCCCACTAAAACCCACCTTTAAGCACTCTTTCCCCTATACCCTATCCCGCATGAAAATATCTACAACCTTCGACACGTAAAAATCCTTATTGACCGATGATCCTCACGCACGCGCAGTAGATCAAGGAACTTCTTCTGTCAACCTAGTTTTTTCCCTCACCTACCTCATGTTGTTCATGTGCTTTTCATCCTTTGTACGTGGTCTTTGTAAATTTATCCTGACACCAAATTCTTTATGTCAATATTTTCTACTTTCTCTCTACACTAAGCATTATTTTATCCTTCAATTTGAGCCATCAAAAACAACTTCCACTACTCCACCCCACACACAAAAGAGATGTGTGGTCTTATGCACATACATAGCCTTTTGAAAATAATAAGTGGCTACCGGTGCACAAGGCATGTAAAACAACAACACCAAAAGAAAGGAACAAGCAATGAGAAATGGAAACACAAGGAAAATAAATTTATTAAGGGAAATCCTAAGCTAAATGGCAATACGGCCTTATTTATGAGAAAAATGAAGACTTATTTATAGTAGGGATTCAACCTACTCCCATTGAAATGTCCTGGTAACCGTGTTCCATCTAGCACTTGTAATTAGAAAGAACTTGAATCAAGGATGTACGAAATGATATATGGCCCTAACCAATGGAATTTCATTTTCCTAGGATGGTGCAAAAATTTGGAGTCATAAAGTAAGACCATCTTACCAACCTCAAATTGTTTGTTTGTAATATGATGATCATGCCATGCTTTTTGTTATCCCGAATCCATCTAGCAAGTGGTCACCTTTCGTCTACCCGCATTAACTTCTCCATGCGCTCTAGAGTTGCTTGTTCATCAGCTAACCCTCCTATGCACATAATACGTTGCGATGTTAGTATAAATTCAACCGGTAAAACAACATTCGTGTCAAACACAAATTGAAAATGTATGTCCTTATTCAATCTCTTGTAGGTTGTCCTATATGCCCATAGAATGGTTGATACCTTGTCATCCCAATCCTCCCTTCCCACATCACAAATTTTTGTAAGTGTATAACTCGAATTTTGTTAAACACCTCAATAGTTCCATTAGCTTGGGGATGATAAGGGGTGGTCTTTTGATTGGCCACCATGAACTCTTCCAACAAAATCCTAACTATTTCATTAAAAAATGTGTACCCTTGTCACTTGTCAAGCTTAAAGGACATCCATACATGCTGATTATGTTCTCCCATAAGAATCTAGCAGTTGTCACCATTTTGTAATCCCTCAGTAAGCGCTACCTCCACCCACCTTGTTACGTAATCAATGCAAGTGATGATATAGCGTGACGGTCCTCTCACTCACGGCAAGTGAAATTGGTTCTAAAAATCAATGGTCCAATTTTTGAATGGTTTTGTGCTTTGGCTATAAGTCTCAAGGGCATCCCATATATTTTTCAAGGATTGCCAAGGTGCTGAAAATGGTCACAGGCCTTACAAAACTCAATGCAATCCTGGTAGATGCTTTCCCACCAAATCCCTACCAATAGGATTTTTCATGTGGTGGCATTCCCTGCATAGTGTCCTCCTACAATCCTACCATGTGCTTTCTCCATAATTGCAATATGCTCATGCTCCAACACACACCAATACAAACCTCATCGCCGCCTAGTTTGTATAAGTATCCACTGATTAGCATGTAGGGCATGGTGCGTATGGCTAATTATTTTCTTTCCAGAGTCTTCATTCCTTTTGGTGTCACACCCATATTGAGAAACACAACAATATATTCTAAGTCAGAGGGAGTGTCAACACCAATCCGGCACTATGATAATTCTTCACCGAGAACTCCTTGTGCTATGATTATTTACTAATGCACATCTTTTAGTTTGGTGGATGGAATGGAAACACAACAACAAACATAACAAAAGAATACCATAGACTATGATAAGAAGGAATGACGATAAATCTGAAATATAAGTGTAAATTATAATATCAACATGAAATTGTTACAATCTCCCCATGAGTTACTTCAAGTGTTACCGACTTCACTTTCCTTCCAACAATAACTATGGGAGAAACTTCACAATTACACTTCTTAATGGCTTCCTTTACACACTTTCGTAATGATGGCTTCCTTTCACACTTACAATATTTCTCACTACTTCCTTCTATATGCTAAATGAGGGGGTGGCATCTTTATTTATAGGAATTTAGGCTTATCCATCTTATTTCTAAGATAGGATAGGAAATATCTTCCGCCAATCATATTTCATGCCTAAACTCTTGCCTTTACATGTAGGCTTATCTTCTAAGATAAGATCAACCTTATCATCTCACATGGGTTCCACCTTTTAGACTTTTCAACAAATAAAATACACAAAATATTTATGACATCACTCTTTGTCCTTATTACAAATATAATATTTCTAATTCCTAATCATGTAGACCCTACTTCTCTACTTATCCCAACTTTGACATTTTAACATTACCGGACCACTTACAACAAATATTTACTTTTTACAACATTCCTATTGTATTTTGATTGTTACATGTACATCTACATTATTGGTGGCACTGCATCTTCAACGGCACCGTTATCTTCTATCGACGCTACTACTAATTACACTTAACAACATCCTATTCCTAATACATACATTAATGAAATAGAAATTACGGAGGAAAATTTTAGTGTCGACAGGAGCACACCACAACCTAAATAGTTGTATGTCTAGCATATAATCCTTAGTACTCGCATGTCCTCCCTTGAGTCAATCCTTAACAAATGGTCGCCTTGAGTTACTCTTTCCGGGTTCACAACAATCGTAAACTAAAATTCTTGAAACAACAGGACCCACCGACATATGCACCCTTACAAAATGAGCTATTTAACCAAATACTTCAATGCCATGTGATTTGTGTAAAATATGAAGGGTGTTACCAGCAGATACTACCTAAACTTATGCAACATGTAGATCATTGATAGTGCTTCATGCTCAGTAATAGCATAGTTTTTCTCTATTGGCATCAACTTCCTACTTGTAAAGAAAATGGGGTGATAAAAAATCCCCTCACCAGTTTTTCTATCACTACTCCAATGAATGTCCCTAAGGCATCAAAATTCACGTGGAAAGGTTTATCCCAAGAAGGAAAGTGTAATATCCTTAATTACCGAACATCTCTCAAACATCAATCTCAAATTTTCACAATGGTCTTTCACTAGTCCATATATTATTCAGTCATCAAGGTGGACTTGCAGAAACTTATGGATAAAATCTGAAAATTCTTGGACCACTATGCGTGAAAACACAAAAACATGTTCTTCAGTCCAAAAGGCATGACCGTATAGGAAAACATTCCCATTTAGTGGTAAAAGTTATCTTTTCTTGGTCTTATTTAGCAATTCTAACTTGATGGTATCCTGAGAATCCATCTCGTGAAGGAATAAATTTCATGCCCAACCACTCCTTCTAGGATCTCCTCAAGAAAGGGGTTGGAAAAGGATCAATTACACATACCACATTTAAGTCCTTATAGTCAACACAGATCCTTATCCTTCCATCCTTTTTAATGTTGATGACCATGGGGCTTACCCATTTTGATTCCTCCATAACTTCAATGATTCCCAAAGCAATCATTTTGTCTATCTCCTCCTTGACTTTGACGTAAAGATTTGAATTCATTCGATAAGGCCTCTTCCGAATCGGGTGTGCACCCTCCTTTAACTTGATTTTCATTTCTCCCAAGGAGTGGTGAACACCTTTAAGATCATTGTATCCATGTAGAAATAAGTCTTGAAACCCACGCAGATAGGTCAATGATCTTTAAAACCTCCTTCTTTGACCAATAGTCTCTAATAGTGGCCTTGTTAGGTTCCGTTTCAACCAATGTTAACATTCTTTGTTTTGAGGGGCTCATGGTAGGTGTGTGATTTCTCATCAACACTATCAATAACTTCACGCATACCTTTAATATGGTTAACACCCAAACTTTCCATCTCTTTTCCATCTATCATATAAACCATCTTTCCCTTTTCTTTCTTCATGCACGCCCACTCAAGCTACACCTCTTATGACTCTTCTTCATCAAAGTGCAGTTCCAAACTAGGTTCACCCAATAAATCCAATATTATGTCTTCCACCATGAAACTATCTCCCATCGTAAGGTGATTAACAACTTGCAACGCCTTATCCACCGATGGTTTAGTGCTCGATATTTGAAATCATGAAGGATGTCATCTATTAACTCCCGCTAATTTCTTGACTAATGGTGCATCTCTCGAGTGAATGTACCATGCACGTACATCCTTATAAGGTGGAATACAACTTATGCACCCATAAAGAAGGTGGTAAGGCCTCCACACCTTCCATCCATGATTTCTCACATGCTTAGATGTGAAACAAGGTGGGTTCCTTCCCATGGTAGTCTCGAATTGCAGTGTGGTACATTACTCAGAAAACCTAATAGAGAACGTGATTCTCACTTCATGCCACTCTATAAGGCTATCACGATGTGTTTCCCACATACGTGTTTTGGTCCTGATAAATTTATAGCTAAGTATCCTCTCTTCTTTTGGTATTATTTTTCCACTAAGCCTCCATTTCCCATAACAAATCATCGTGGTTGGCTCCCCAAAATAAATCGATAAATTCATCCCTCCCAAGTGCTTGATTGAGCGTGCCTTTATCACCCTTATAATAGAGCCTCTTAACTATTTCCCAATTAACTCATAAGTCTCGTGTGCCCAATTGTCACATACCACACTAGTTTTATCACTCATGGACTGAGCATCTTCAAACTAAATAAATCCCTCTGTAGGGTGAATCACCTCAGGGTCCTTGATAGAGTGCACATATATCCTATCAATAACTTCTTCTCCCAAGGGTTCAATATAGGGTACCAATTTCCCATCAGTTAAGGGGATGATGACCCACTCTTTCTTATTTTAAAAACTTATGTACCCCTTGTTGAACTGTAGGTCAGCACTATTCTTATAAAACCAAGGGCACCCAAGTAAAACTTGAAATTTTTCTTCGCCTCAAATGCTAGCACCAAGACTTTGAAATCCCCAATGAACTTTTCCCCTTAGATAGTGATAATAGTGTCCTTCAAGATACCAATGGGCATTTCATTTTTCTTGTTAGCCATATACAACACATTCAAATATGGATGTAATGGGGGCCTTCCCATTTGATGTCATGCATCTAGAGTGATAATCATTCACTTCCGCACTCGTGTTAATCGTGATATTGTTTAACAGCCATCCATCCACAACAACATTTAAAGTAATCTCCTTATCATAGTCAAGGTTGTGGGAGGAAGGTTAGCATGTAGAACCTACCTCTCACACCCTCCTCTAGTGCATGGTACCTTCTCTCGTAACCATTATCCTAACAAGGGAATGATATTCTCTTGCCTCAACATTTTACATACTTCTCGACCTCATCTAGATCCTTCTATGGAGCCTCTACATTCTTCCTTTTCTCTAACTACCTTGACTATTCCTTTAGGCACTGGATCTCTCCTTGTAGGCTTCAAATTACATCCATGGTTTCTTGATACACCTCCTTCTGATGAGTAGGGTCCGGATACTTCCCACACACCACCTCTTCTCTTGTAACCAATGGTTTCTACCTTGGTATATCCTTGCGCACACACCTTAGCTCACATCATAACTAGTATAGGCTCTAGTTCTGACTCACGTGCCACTCTTGACATCCATTGTGAATCGACCTTCCTCACACTTACCATTCCGTGCCTTTGTATTTCTAGTGTTACTAGCTCATATGTTCAAATAGCTCTAGACACTCCTCATACTTATGTTTTTCCACACCAAGAGCATTGTAACAGATCTAGGAATTTGTGCTTATAGTGCTCCGTAGACCCACAATTGTAACAGGTTCCACATAGGAACTCACTTCTCCCTCCATAGTTACCATGACCACAAAATCCTCCTCAGAAACCTCTTCCACACACCCCTCCATCTACGTGCCCTTCATAGTGATGACCATCATCCTTGGAATTGTATTTGCGAGGCTAGTTTTTCACACACCAATATCAATGGCATCATGTATATGGTCAATAAATCTAAAATTCTTAGTGTCATGAGTAGTAGAGGTGCAAATATTACAATAACAAGATACATTTTTATGGATCGTGCGCTACAATAGGGGCACATACTTACATCATGATCTCTCATTGTAGATCTCACAATCCACTATCATGGTGTGTACCAATTTCCTAGGGAAATTGTCCTTTGTATGCCCCTCTACCTCATAATCCATGCACCATAGACCACTACGAGTATCATACACCATTTTGCAAATAGCTTCTCCAATCGCTTCACCATTATAGAAATCTAAGCCTCAAGAAAAGGGCTAATATTGGTATCAATGATTTAACAACCTCAAAGCATGTAGGGAAGATTTTAAGGCCTCATGCAAGTCTATGAGAGTCTTATGTGAAAGTTCTCTCCTAAAATGTGTTATCAACCCTCCAACAAACCACTAAGCATGCTTTGAGAGGGGTGAATATCATAAGATAATTTTGATAAGAGGGTCTTGAAATGTGCATCGTACTCCTGCACACTCTCTATGCCATACCTTATTGAATATCCTTCAACATGTTGATGCTCTTTTGTTCAAACTCAGGGATATGAAATTTAGCCAAGAAGGCATTCCATAGTGTGGTGTAATCCACCACTATTTGATGGGGGTCATAATTTTGGTACCAACTATGTGCATGTCCTTGTAACATCACTGCAAACTAATTTGCCTTCCGCTCTAGGGTAGTGATCCCCTTTGCAAGCCATAAAATATCACATGTATATACATGCTTTACAACATCCTCAACACCTTTTTAGTTTGGTATTTACAAATACATTTTGAAAAACACTTGTTGCGGTGGTTGTGGCCCTTGTCTCCGCAACCCAAATCCTTTATTTCCTTCGTGTTACCTCCACCACCAGATCCACTAGATCCACTAGGTTATGTTCCTCTAGATCTACCATATCCCTAAGATCCGCCAGTCCACTAGGTCCTCCATCTCCTATACCACCATATCCACCTCCTATAATCTGTAATGGTCCTGAAGTGGTCGCGTTTAGTGTCCAACTAAACTATGTGCCAATAGTTTCTGATATTACACTACTACCAGATGTGTGTCCCATGCCACTTCTAGATGTGATACCCAAACTTTGTGTACTCAGTACTTTTCCCAAATGTCATTCTAGACAATATTCCTCTAAACATAGGGAATGATTGTGCAACCATAGATGTACCAAATGAGAAATTATATCTCCTAGGTATAGATCGGTCACTCCCACTAATACCAACTGGGTTAGAAATACTTATCTCTTGATTTAGAAGAATAAGCACCAAGGGTTGGTCACTAGGTGGATTCATATGTGCACCAATGAATCTCCTTTATCCAAGTGATGAACTCTCATAAGAAGTGAAGGAGTCTCTCTCCCATGCTTGCCAAGATGGGGTATCAAAGACTACTCAGGCTCCATGTCCTTTGCATGAACCCCAATTTCTTCCCGCAACATCTACCTCCATAGATCCATCACTCCTATAACCTCTCATTATCTATCTAACTCCCTTTCATGAGACTCACTATACTTGAGTAGTCTCTCCTCTCTCTCCTTTTAGCCTACAAGATCCATCATCTTCCTCCACCCTAGCTTCCTTGCCTAATGCTTAGAGAAGCTTAGCCACCTAGAGGAAATGCTTCCAAACTAAGTTTAATGATCGATCTTTATGGATAAGGGGATAACACACAAAAAATCCTCTAGGCTCCTTAGGAACTCGAACTCAAGAACCTCTGACAAGAATATGTAGAAATAACGTATTCTAGGGTATAACTGGTCAGCACTCTTCTCCACCAATGATCAACAACATGTGTCCAAGTCAGATCAGCATCCTGTAGCCTCTGATATTCATCTTGGGTCCACACATGAGATCTATAATACCATCTTGATCTAGATGTGTACACGAAAATCCATTCATACAAATCCATTGAAAGCAACAAAAGAAGGTCTCATACAACTCATGATATATGTGTTCTTCTACCCATCTAGCATGCATCAAAATCAGGTCCAATACTAAATCTCTAAGAAAAATCATCCTCCATGCTCTTAAAACATGCTTAGACAATATCCAAGGTCAAGCACTCATCATCACGCATCATTCTCAAAATAACTTTGAAAAATGGTCCCGACAATGGAACCAAGATGTAGTCATTTTTCATGTACCATTAGTACAAATTTATAACCCCATGCACATTAGATCACCAAGTGGGCACTGGGTGCTCACCCAAGGCATGCACTGCACTAAGCCTCTCCTTTATGTGAGCACTATGAGAAGATCTTGCCATTGTTAAAGGATTAGTTGCAGAAAATTAGATATTCATGTAAAAGCACAATATGAGTTACCATATCCTTATACCCATGCATGAAAACGAGAGAAACAACACAACATGGATTATGAAGAATAAATCTGATTTATAATATGAAGAAATGACACTAGGGTTTACACCCATGAACAAGATATTCATAATATATATATATATATATATATATATATATATTGATCAAGAGTGCTAAGTAATCACATTACATTCAAAATACCATGCCAGGTCGAACATAATGAATGTCGTGGGATCCGAACCATAGAGTATATGTTAAAACATATATCTAACTCATATATCAAGAGTCCTAGCTATTCCCCCTTATTACATGAGTTTTACAGACCCATCCCTTAGACATGATGACCTTCTTGCAACTCCCTAATGGAAAAACCCCAACCCTAGGGCCTCTTAATAATTTCTATAGAGCTTTGCCTTCCCCATGCTATATGTATTCATCCCCTTTCTTCTACCCGAGCATCTCTTCTTATAGGTCCAATACCCACCACCATGCCTTCCTTCAGGAGTAGATCGCATGCCAAGTGTCCATGTGGTCCTTCAATGGTACATGTTTATCCCCTTGTAAACCTTCCACTCTCTGCAATGATGTCTTCTAAGAATATTCCATGTATGGAATATTATTTTCTTGACCTCCAAGGTTCCAAGTTGGTACCTTATCCACTCACCACACCTAGTCGGATCATTTTTTCCTCAAGTTCCTTTAGAATGCAAAATATGGCAAAGTCCTTTCAACCTAATGTCAAACCTTACGCACGTACCCTGGTTTCTCCTAAACCCTTCTTAAACCCTTGTCATGTGTGCTTCTCCTCGCACGCCATTCTTCTTACTAGTCCCATGCACTCACGCACCCTTTAGTACTTATCCAATATTTTAGGCCCAACACCAACTCTTAAAGGTGACTATAAAACATTAAACTACTAATTGCAGGTTGCCTTGATCGAATATTACAAACAATTTACTAATTGTAGGTTACCACTATCAAATACTGATGGTTCAAATAATCTCATTTCTTAATCAAGATAAAATGAACACTACACACTATATTTAAGGGTGTGGATGACAATGATATTTCCAAACCACTATAACTTTTGGAAGTACTTTGGCATGAGCCATAAAACTCATTTGAGGAGTACCATAGGAACCCCATATTTGTCGGCACCTTGAGGGAATTGGATGACGAAATGGGTACCTTTTTCCCAAATGACTATTAAAACTCGTGAGATTAGAGTCACAAATATCTAGTAGTGGTGACCCCAATGTGATTCATTCTAAGAAATATCTTTTCTCAGGGTTTTAAAGGGGGTAAAGTAAAGTTAAAAGTTAGTAATAAGCACCATGCTCACTCGGGTATAATGTTGACACCTCTTGAGAAATCCACCTAGGAAGCCAAACACTATCCAAGCCAAGCTAAGGTAGAGGCTAAAAAAACCAAAAAAAAAATATCTTTTTGTTTCTTTCTTTTATTGTCTTTATTTTTGTATTAGTGTTCCACACTCTCATTTTTCATACTCAAGTTTATATCTTTCCACTATTTTTCCAAACACTCCTTGTTTGGATTCATCTTTCACGTTTGTATCTTTTCGTAGTTTCCAAACACTCCTTGTTTGGATTCATCTTTCATCCTCTTCTAATCTTTCCAAGTACTCTTTACTCGGATTATTTTTCACCTCCTTTTCACTATCCCAAATACTCCTTATTTGGGATCATTTTTTATTCTTTTCACAATCTCTAAATTTCTCCTTATTTGGACTTATTGTTCACCTATTTTCTTATCATCCTCTTTATGAATTTTTAGTCATTCACTACCTCTCTTTTTACTCTTAAAAATCCACTTTTAGAGATTTTGTCTCTTTTCCATCATCTCACTATTTTCCTTCTTTTGGGATCTCTCTCATCACGATTACCACTTGATCTTCTTCCGTTCCTTTGGAATTCTCATTTTCTCATTTGAGTCTTTTTTTAGGATCATCAAAATTATCCTAACTTTCTTTCATATTTGTTTCATATTGAGCTTAACCCCATTTCATTCTAGTCTTAAAATTTAGATCACATTTTCAAAAAGTTTAGAATTTCACTCCCCTTTCACATTAAGTCTTGAGTTGTGGATATCCACATCCTCACTCAAGAGTTTTCATTTTCATAACTTACTTCTTGACATCATCATATCTTACTTTTTCATGGTCAAGTCCTTTATATCTTATCTTTCATAAATATTTGATTCTTTCTCCTCTTCTTATGTCCTTTAGCTCAACACCATATTTTTTGAAATATACACGTTCCTTTATCCCATGTCTCAAATTTGACAATCCCTTTTTTAAATTTTAAACATTTTCATCATCTCTTTTTATCAACGTTTGTGTCTTTGATACTTGATTCTTATATGTTCATTACTAAACCTACTCCTTCTTAACTATTTCTTGTTAAGGGTTGAGCACGTCACATACAATTTGACTCCTTTTTCATACCCTCTTCCATTATATCATTCACATTGTTAGAGGTTGAGCTCAATCAAATCTCTTAATTACCAAATCCTCTTCCCATATAGCATTCACTTTGCTAGAGGTAGAGTACATTTTTAAACCTTTTTATATGTATTATAATCCTCCCGCCATCTAGCATTCAATTGTTTAGAGGACAAGAACTTTCAATTAAACCTTTCTTCCATCTTGGCATTCACTTTTCCAAGGGTTGAGTTTATCATCACTTTCACATGCTTCTACCTTGACATTTACTTTGTTAAGGTAGTTTTCATCCAAATCTTTCAAGCACCTTGCCCATATTAACATTCACTTTGTTAAGGGATAATTTATCTACGAACCTAATTGTAAAAGCTCTCTTCTTTCTTAGCATTCATGTTGTTAAGGTTTGAGCTATATTTTGCATCTCTTTTTCTCCCCCTCTTTTAAAAATAGTGGGAACAAGAAAGAAAAAATACAATCCTTTTGGAATAACTAAAAGAACCATAAATCCTTTTGGAAATCACGCTAATAGTAACGATGACCAAAATGAGGAGGAACTTCAAAATGATGTTTCTCCTGAAGAACAAGCTCACGTTGAAAATATCTTACATATGAATAAAGACCAATTTTTGCTTTGTCTCCTTGAGATGGGAGAAAAATTACCCTTTGAATTTGACAAGGATGTTTTACGAACATTACTTAGCAATCTTAAATCCAAAAAAGGTAACCCATTCATGTCAAATAACAATGAATGGATCGGGCCTAGCCACACAAACAATGAGGATCAAAGCAAATTCACCTCGAACAATAAAATGATGGTGAATCAAACAAAGAAAAATCCAACTTCAGGAATAAAGGAAAATATATCAACTTGGCCAATGATCCCACTAAATCCCTCATGGATCAAATCAATGAGATGGCTAAACAACTCACTATCTTAAATTCCAAAGTCACTACCAAACCTCCTAACAAAGAGGCACCAAAGAAAACTAGTGATGATTCATTTAAGAGCCATATTGCACCCAACAAAGAGAATAAAAAATCTAAGAGTGATGGTTCATTATCTATCTTACAAAACAATTCACCATTTTCCCAAGAATGGAAAATTATGAAAGACACCATATCGGGTATGCAACACCAACGTAAATAATTCAATTTTGATGAATTGTGTCCTTACCCCTTTGATAAGGACATTTTACACATACCCTTTCCCAAATCATTTGAAATAACCAAGTTCTATAAATACAATGGAAATAATTATCCTAGAAATCACATCAATGAGTTATATATGGATTTCTAAGAGGTTTCTTAGAGTGAAATCTTTTGATTACATATTTTTCCACATAGTTTAAGGGGACAAGTCATGGACTAGTTTCTACACCTCCCCAAGGGTTCTATACAAACTTTTGTAGACCTCTCAGAGAAGTTCATTAAACATTTATCATTCAATCTAGACTCTCAAATTACAATGATGTATTTGTGTAATGCTAAAAATGATCTAATGAAACCTTTGCACAATTCCTACAAAGATGGTGCAAGATTTCTAGTTTCTTAACATACTCAATTCCTAAAAACATCTTGTGAGAATATTTATACCTAACCTTAACAAAGTGACCTATCCTTTCACATGAAAATGCATTTCCTTAATACTTTTAAGGAAGTTATTGAGAAAGGATTGCAGATTGAAAAAGCCCTTGTCACAAAGGTTTGATCAAACCTCACTCAAAGGATAATTGGAAACATTATAACAATCATAATAGATCTCACCAAGAAAATTTTAAAATGTTAACCAAAATTGTAATGTTTTTAATGATGGTGTTATAGGCAATCAAAATGTCCATAATATTTAAAATATTCAAGCTAAACTAAACAAATCTAAACAACCTCTTTTTGTTTCTAGCAAGGAGGCTTCCTTTTCACGTGACTCTAAAATATGTCACTTCACTCCTTTGGGAGAACCTCTCTCAAACATCTTACGACTAATTCTTAATGCCAACATGGTAATGTACCCTATCACAATACCTTAGGTTTAAGGAGAACCTAAACCCACTTGGTACAAACCTGACACTTATTGTGACTTTCATCGCATCAATAGTCACACAACTAATCGATGTGTCCATTTACGTCACTTTTTCCAAGATTTTATCGATGGTAGGGAAATTACCATTGATGAGCATTCATCTAACAAAGCACAAAATGAAAATCTCAAGGTTTTTACAAACCCATTCTGAAAACATGGCGTTGATAACAAGAACATTAATAAAGGCCAATCCTCCAATAACATTGAGTTTACATGAATTATTTTATTTATTAAGTTCCTCCTACAATTTCCACCATTAAATTCAAACCTCCAACTAATGTTGTTAGTGTTGATCGAGAAAAACTTGATAGAAGTCACACAATAAGTTTACGTGGGAAAACAGTCGGGTTTAAGGGTGCAAATGGACAGGAAGAACCCACACGTGGAGGGAAATTTCAGCATTCAGGACTTAGCCAATTTTGAGCATGAAGACCTATTTTTAGAAGATGGCATGCGAAACACACCAACGAGGCAGAGACGTGTGCACCACAAATTTTCTATCTTTAGAGGATTAGATCAAATAATTTTTCATGGAGGTGAGTTAATAATAGGATTTTCACTTCAGTTAACTATAAGAGGTCTATAGATAACACACTTGCATGTGTGGCTATGCATGTAAATGGCACGTGGCTATTAATAGCATGTAGCCTATTTTTGGAATAGATAAGCGGTGAAGGGAAAGTCCTGACCCTATATATGTAGTGAATTACCTGAGAGAGGGAGATGAGAGATATATAGATATAAAAAAATAGATATGTGCATATGACTGGATTACTGTATCATATCCATGCGCGCATCGGTATAGAATGCCATTATTTTAAGGAGCTTCTATGTTTATTAATAGATGGAAGTTATTGGCTGAATCTAAGTGTCATTCTTGTGTGTAATTGAGTAGTGCATGTTCTTGATTCAATCATAATTATTGTTTAATCTTGTTCTTTCATAGATCTGAATATGGCATGTATTGTAGAATGATGGATTAGTTATGGATCTATATGTTTCTTCCTTCATCACGCTAACATATCACTTAAGAACCCTCAAGAGGGACATGATACCTTTGCGCACTTTGGGTGAGTGCTCAGTCTAGGTTGAGTGATGTGTCAATGTGTCTAGGGTACTATCTGGTGAATTCTAGGTTGCATCATTGGTTTTGTTTTTGGGACCTCTTTTTTAGTTGTTTTTAGGATGGTTCGTGATGAAGACGTACTGGTTAACTCTAGAAAGTATTGAGGAGTGGATACATGATCTGGAGGAAGAATATGCATGACAGTTCAGAAGTGGATCTAAGTTTTACACACACACTTATGTAGAACAAAATCAGTATGACAACTTATATGAGATATTTTTCACCATCTTTCCAAAGGTAGAATTATATGAGTGGCTGATTGCTTATGTATCTCAGTGGAATTGGACGTATTACACACTTGTCTAGGCGCAAGAATAATTTCATGCCCTTTATGATGTTGATCTAATCTAGACTCGCACTATGGATACGTGGTTTCATGGTGTTTTAAATAGTTATATTCTAGAATATTCAATTTCGACGTATTCTTTCCTGAGGTAGCTAAATTATAGTTTTGTGGTATCTGTAGAGGAGCATATCTGCAAGGTATTCCACTAATGATCAAGATCTTGATGCTAAATTTGAACCTAGAGAGTAAACCAATGGCTAACTAAAATTCACCATGCGTGAGGGTAGGCACGGTTGGGTGAAAGATGGCAGACCTAGTGGCAGAAAGGTAGAGAGAGGAAAGGTGGCTTAAGTATAATGAGGCACATGAGAGGGAGATAGAGAAGCATCGTACCATTGCAGAAAGTATGGTGTTGAGGATAGAGATGGCTCGTGAAGAATTTGAAGCTCATGTAGAAGACGTGGAGCCGAGTATTAGAACTCCCCATCTTAGAAATCATAACATAGATCCCCCTTAGCTTCACACAAAAGTGCACCAGAAAAGACTACCTAGGCCACGAGCGTGCATCTTAATCCACCTGGTGACCTAGCCCTTGCACTTGGTTTTACCGTATCTAGTATGATAAGTAGCCAACAAGCTAACTTGGGAAGTAAGAAAGCAGGAGTAAGTCAAGGGAGCAACTACATCAATGGCAGGCTAGATGACTTCAATGTTATTTAGAGGAACATTTTTAGGCACATCATCTACACAATAACATGAGTGCACGAGAATTTTGGATTCACCTCTGAAGTAGAACTACCTCACGTACTATAGGGGTTCGGTATAGTACTATTATCGAAGCACGGGGAGTACATCTACTGGTCTAGTTTCAGCTACAGGTGGAGGATTAGGAGGTATAGGTGGTTCTAGTTTTGGTGGATTTGTTTGTTCGGAGGCAAAGGAAACATAAGAGGTTCTTAATCAGTGTTTAAGGCTCATGTAACCATAGAATATTTATATGGAGATGTCTCTTCATCTCTTGGAGTATAGAGGTATTAAGGATGATTCGAACATGTCCACATGTGTGAAATATTGTGGCACGCGAAAGAGATCACATATTTTGAGCATAAGGAAAGTCAATTTGCTACTACATTACAGGGGACGTGCACACAATCGGTATTGGAATTTTGTCCTTGATCAAACTTGCGTAGATTATGTAGCATCAAGGATGCTTTCTTAAAACAGCTTTTATATCCCAAAGTTTGAGCAAAGAGTATCATCATGATCAAAGATATCAAGCAAGGCACTACTGAGAGTGTACGTGAGTATGATGCCCATTTTAAGACACTTCTATCTAAGTTGTCTTATGATATTCACGCCAGCCAACATGCACAATGGTTTTTTGGAGGATTGATTACACCATTCATAAAAGCACTGTCACATAAGACATACATTGATCCATGCAAAGCACTAGAAGTAGCTTTACGTGATGAGGTAGCTGGGAGCATTGACACTAGTATTAGTCCATTCTTAGAGGCATAGATTGCAGCTATGGAAAAATAGTTAGAGAAGTTATCAAAAATTCAGCTCATGAATCATGCTCGTGGATCTCGGAGAACAAATTATGAAGTGGAAGTCCACACCAAGGATAGTTACCCTTGTAGATCTATACGTTCATTGCTATTAGAATGTGAAATATGCCATTTGAATCATGATGCTAGTCACTATCCTTTTTACAACGTGCGATAAGAAATAATGTATCCTGCTTTTACAAGATTTGCAAGTCCATGACCCATGAAGCCGAGGATTTTTGATTGATTGGTTAAATCCATGATGTTATAGACATTGGGGTATGATAAAAAAGTGTAATAGATAATTCTAAGGGTAAGAATGAGCACTAGTATTGGGATCATAATCAACCATACTATGATATGAATGAGGGCTGTTTTAAAGGAGGTCGTGGAAGAGGACATGGATATCATGGTGGATATGGAGGACAGGGGCCGTGGTGGAGGAAGAGGTGAGTTCCTTGTGGAACATGTTATACATGCGGATCTCCCGACCACTATAGGTGTGAATGTCCTCGAATATTACATGTTGTTTATGTGGAAACAACCATATCTATGAAGAGTTCTCATAATTTTATGATCATTTGAGTAAGAAACATAAGAAGGAAAACAAAGGCATCGGGATGGTTAGAATCTAGCACGCATCAAAGATCGCTGGATGCCTTAGATAGCACCAAGAGACTCGAGGCATTAATCTGTGGAGATTACTACATGAGATGAAGTGGTGCACACAAGAGAGGCATTTCACCGAATCCTATGATCACCAAGGAGGAGGTTTTGCATGCAAGGTACCCAAATCCTGCTCATCGAAGGAAGTTTACCAAGATACCATGAAAGTGTTGAGGAATCTTCAAGGTGAGATACAAGATTTTAAAGGAGCTGAATAGAGCATCGAAAGATAGTCCAAATTGATATCAATGATTGAGATAAGTGTGAAAAATGTTGCTCCAGAGAACATCATTCCACTATTAGGATGTTGGTTAAAAGGGAACACTCCACACGCAAGTATTGAGATCGATAAAGATATCCCGCATGTGTAAATATTCCCTTAATAGAATTAACTATAGAAAGGAAATTATTTTGAATGTTGTTGTGGATGGATGGCTATTGAGCAACATATTGATTGATACAGGTGTGGAAGTAAATGTGCTTACATTAGATGCATGGGTACAAATCGGGAGGCCTCTATTGCAGCCATCATCTAATGTGTTGTTTATGGAAAACCGGACTAAGGCCACTCCCATAGGAGTTTTGAAGGATGCATCCATAACTATACAAGGGTCCAAATTCACTGGGGATATTGAGGTATTAGAACTTACTGAAGAAACAATTTTCTAGTCTTTCTTGGATGCCCTTGGTGTTATGTGAATAATGTTGATTTGAGATTCAATAAGGGGTATATCAGCTTTGAGAACAAAGAGGAAAGGGTTGTGATACCTTTGACAGATGGGAAGTCTACACCATATGTTGAGCCTCTAAGTGAGGAGGACTTAAACAGAATCTATGTACGCGCTATTCAGGACCTAGAGGTCAATGAGCCATCAAAGGAAGGCATCCTACAGTGGGAGGATTCTCACTCTATTAGTGATACTATGAGTATTGCTTGTGACAATTAGACTCATGGTACATATAAACTAGTAGGACGTGAGGTAAAAATCACAGTTGCGTGTAGGAATGGACTTCATTCTATTTGATGGATAGGTAGTGTAGTACCTTGGTATACATGGGTAGAAGATCTTCCTGTATTTTTGAAAGCTATGGAGGTACAAAGAATAGACCAGTCCGGAGAAGAGACAAATTAGCATATGTTTTGCATGAGATAGTAGCATCTTGGTGGGTAGTTTACAGAGCTAATCTTATGGAGTGGAAGGAGATTAGAATCGCCTTATCTACCGGGTTTGTAATAAGCAATACACCTATGCGATTCACACTTATAATGGTGATCAACCTGTTTAGCACCACATTCAGCAGTGTGAGAGACTCTGGATAATAGGACAGGAAGTATTACCACCTTCACTTTAGGTGCATAAATTGTATTCCACTCTACAAGGGTGCACACACGCTTGGTATGTATACGTAAAACTACATCGAGAGATTGAAAACTGGAAAAATTTGACTGCAGGAATGATCCAGACCTTTGACTACTTTTCTTCCCAACCTCCAATAGAAGAGGCATTAAAATTTGTCAAGCGCTAACCTTGGGAGATGGTGCAAAGGTGGATGAACTAATACATGAATTATTTGGTGAGACAGAATCAGGCGTGCATTTCAAGAAGAAGGAGAAGAATCCATATTGCTTGAATGTGCTTTCCTTGAGAAATAAAAAGGAAAGATGGTGTACATCATGGATGATGAGGAAGTTGAAAACCTAGATATTGACCATTCATAGGGAGCGTGTGAGGTCTTAGATAGTGCAGATAAGGATATGTATGCATACCATGAACCAATGAAGACAAATAAGGTCAATATAGGATTGATATCGAGCCTAAGTAGGACATAATTGGAGACTACTGGTCAAACTTAGAGGTCACACAAATTATTGAGTTACTACGGGATTACAGACTTATTCCCTCAAGGATATCATGAACTTAAAGGCATGCATAAATCACTTGGGAAATGAAGATAAATATTAAGGAAGGTGTGCGTCTAGTGAGAAAGAGGCCTTACGAGAATAAATCCTAATTTATGTGAAAAGGTCAAAGAAGATATTGATAACATGTTGAAATCGGGATTATCAAGCCCTTGATGAGTCCGAATGGGTTAGTCCAATGGTTATTAGTATCAAGAAGGATGGATGAATTAGAATATGTGTGGACTACAGGGAGCTAAATGTTGCATGTGTAACAAACCCATTCCCTATGCCATTTACTAAGGAAATACTAGGAGTTGTAGGGCATGAAATATATTCCTTCACATATGGGTTTTTCGGTATCATTAGGTTAGGATTGCTCAGGAGGATCAAGAAAAGACAAATTTTACTACTGAATGGGGCAGCTTTGCCTATACTTGTGATGCCTTTTGGATTGAAAAATGTGTCACTATATTCTCGCACATAGTTGTTCAGGCATTCAAAGATTTTATTCACAACTTCTTACAGGTCTACCTCGATGATTGGACAATATATGGGCTTGTTAAGGATCACTGTGACAATTTGTGCTTAATGTTTGAATGGTGCAGACAATTGAGTATCTCTTTGAACATCAAGAAGTGCATATTTGCTACACCTTTTGGAATACTATTGGGACACATAATCTGCAAGGAAGGATTGCTTGTTGATCCAACTAAGGTTATAGTCATTTTAGGGTTGGAAGCGCCTACTAGTCAAAGTGAGGTGCGTGGATTTTTAGGACATATAGGATATTATAGAAAATTCATAAAGGGATATGCAAAAGTTTCCATACCTTTGGAGGAGTTACTAAAAGGAAAAGGTACATTCTATTAGGGAGAATCGTAGTAGCGCGCATTTGAAACATTGAAAGAGAAACTTAATACCGCACCTATCCTACATTTTTCTTCATGGGATAAACCATTTCATGTACATGAGGACACTTATGGATTGGAAATTGGTAAAATATTATCTCAACCTAGAGAAGGTATTGTTGATCATCCTATTTTCTTTGCTAGTAGGAAGATGACTCCTACTGAAAAGAATTATACAACTACAAAGCACGAAGCTTTGTCAATGATCTATGCATTACACAAGTTTCAATAGTATTTGCTAGCTACACCATTTATATTCTATACGGATCACATGGCATTGAAATACTTGGTAAACAAGCCCATCTTGCAGGCACATATGCAGATGGGTACTCTTATTTCAAGAGTTTGACTTCATAGTTGTGGTAAAGCCAAGGAAAAGTAACTCTGGACCAACCACTTTTCTAGAATTAACTCAGGAGAGGAAGCACAAACAATTGAAGAAACCATGTTAGATGCATAGTCATATAGATTCCAACGCGCGCCATTAGAATTGGAAGACATTGTTGTCTTTCTACTATGGACCGGTGTAACACCGTAAGGAATGAAGGCATTAGAAAAGAAAGAGCTTTCTATACGTGCGGCACTATTTTATGTTAATCAAGGTGACCTCTACAAGTTAGGAAAAGATGAAGTATTATGTCATTTTGTATTAGAGAATGAGCGTAAGGATATTATGGAATAAGCCCATGGTGGTATCGCAGGAGGTCACTATGCAGGTGATGCAACTTCCTGAAAGATCCTACTTATTGGATTATGGTGGGAGACATTGTATAAAGACTGTAAAGAATATTGTAAGGCGTGTGACCATTTTCAGCGCCTAGAAAAACTAGGAAAAAGATATGAAATGCCACTTATATCAATTACTAGTGCCAAACCATTTGAGAAATGGGCCATTGACTTTATAGGACCTATTTTGATAGCCACGCATAGGATTGGATTGTGCTATATCATTACTATTATAGATTATCTCACACGGTGGGCGGAAGCAACACCTACAAAGGACTGTATGCATTCTACAACAACTAAGTTTATATGGGAGAATGTTCTTATAATATATGGATGTCCTTTAAGTTTGACAAGTGATAGGGGTACGCAATTTTGAAATGAAACCATAAGGATCCTATTAGATGAGTTTATGGTTACACACCATAAGACTACACCTTATCATCCTCGGAAAATGGAACTAGCTGATGCTTTCAACAAGATTTTGAGCCGACTTTGACAAAAATTTTTGATGTTTGAAGAAAGGATTGGGATGACAAATTGTCACTGTTTTTGGGAATATATAAAAACTTACAAGAGATTGAACAAAGCCACATCATTTTGGTTTGTGTTTGGCGTAGAAGTCGTTCTCCCTATAGAATTTATGTTACCTTCTTTGCACATTGTGCAAGCCGGAGGTCTAGCTGATGAACAGGATTTAGAAGAGAATATTTAGAAGATGATTCAACTGGATGAGCGATGAGCCATAGCACGATGGAATTAGAAGTAGGAAAAAGGCCAGCGAAAGCATGGCATGATAGAAATATAAAGGAGAAAAAATTGGTGGTTGCACAAATGGTACTTCTTTATGACTCCAAGTTCTTACACCATCCAGAAAGATCAAAGTACATTGGTTGGGGCCATATGTCATCACTTACATACTTGAATCAGGTGCTTTCTAGTTAGAAGCACTTGATGGAACATGGCTACCCAGTTACTTTAACGGGAGTAGGATGAAGCCCTACTATAAATAAGTCTTCTTGGTGTTTGTAATAAGGTAGTATTTCCATTTAGATTAGGTTTCCATTATGTATTTCCTTCATTATCACTATGCTTTGTCAATTTATTTTTTGTTATTGTGTAAATAAGCACGCTTGCATGCATGAAGCTAATTACTATGTGAAGAATGTTTATGTGTAAAGGACTACACATACTTTTAGTGTGGGGTGGTTGTATTTATCTAAGTAAAATACTGTGGGAATTAAAAGGTGAAAGGAATAAGCTACTATGGGTGTGCTTTAAGTCAAAAGAATATTTCTTCTCAAAAGTGACCAAGGAAGAAGATAAATAAAGGGATAGTATAAGGCAAGGTAAGTAGACACCATGATAACTATCAAGAGAAGGTACAGTGATGAGGTACTTGGGTACAAGGGCACACACCGAAGAGAAGTCTATGTCCGGAGGGTAGGAAGGTGTCTTTAGAAGGTTATAGTTGGGGCATGAAGATATACCGCATGAGAACCAATGAATTTGGTCAATTAATGAGAGGATATTTGGTAGGTGAAAGGAGCAATAAATGCATCAAAATTTGAAAAATCATATAAGGATGAGATGAGAATTCATTTTTACCATTGTGACTAAGAGTATTTCAGGAAAGAGCTAAGCGTGAAGATCCGAGTGATCATTTTAAGGTACGAAAGGTGTGTAACCAAATCGTGACAAAGAGATCTGTGTGTAAAAGAAGCTTGCATCCATGGTGGTGAAGGGTTTGAGTGAAGCACGGTGATAGAGAGGAGTTAGGGCATGAAGTTTCCACCTAGGGCACAATTAAATCGATCTAGGGTTTGATTCGCAAATTGCAGAGTTAAAGAGGAGACGATTGCAAGGTAAAAATGGCACCCAAGAAGGTAGTTACATCGGAAAAAAGTAAAGAAGAAGGTGGTCATCGGGGAGGAAGAGATGACACCTAAAATTGATTTTTCAGAAATGCAATATCCGTATGAGTCATCATCGACACGAGGAATGGGATTCACCCATCAAAAAGAACAAAGTAAGAGAATACAACCATAGGACTGTTGGTGAGAAAATTTGTCTTGTGGACAAATTGGTGGGTTTCAAGCCAACGCTATGGGAATCTAAGTCCCTTTACTTGAACGGTGCAGCTTCCGTAGGTACATGCATAAAAGGAGGATTTTAATAGTGGAATTTTGACCAGAGATCCAACAAGAGAACTCCATTGACCCTATGGCAAAGCTAGCAATGTCCCACTATAGAAGAAAAAATTGTCTTGGAAAGGGGAAGGGGATTGGAAATGGACGTAGGAGAAATCTAATGTTGTGAGTAGAATATCAGATGCCCACACACATTAATTAGAAATTTCATTTACATGCATTTGTAGTTAGAAGAAAAACAACCCACAGGAGAAGCTACAAGATCGAATAAAATTTATTGGTCACAAGGTACCAATCAATCCCTCAATCAAAAAGGAAAAATTCCTTCTTTTATTATTGAAGCTAAAGCAGAGTTTGTACAAATCTTTGAGAATAGAGGAAATTCTAAGGAGAAGGGAAAATAGAAGAAGCATGGCATTTTTATCTTTTCCAGGTACAGAACACTCTGGTCTTTTTGAAATCAATTACCAGCCCTTTGGAATGGCTCTGAGGAGCCATTATATCCTTTTCCAAAATGGTTACAATATTTACAAATCATTTACACCTCTTCAAATTCCTCCATTGCAAAGAAAATGCTCATGGCGGGTTAAAAACCAGATCTTACAACGTGAACGTTACATTTGATTTTCCAATTTGAATACAAACCATTTGATTTTCTCTTATAACTTTGAAATTGGGTCATCCACGTGGTAGGAAGAGATTGGAGTGGGTATGGGGGAAAGCCCTTTGCATTTTGTAATTTTTTTAGAGATTTGGCAATTTGGAAAAATTGGCCCGCACCTCCGCTTCAATTTTTAACTTAGGTACATGGCACATTTTCATTAGAAATGGGGTCACGCCCCTTTCAACATTTTAACCTTTTTTGGAAAAAGGATCAAAACTCAAATTCCTCCATTGTTTTGTTCTTTCGTTTGACTTTTCAACAAGGCCCAGACCTTAGCGGAGCTACGAGTATTCTAGAAATTTTACTTCACTTTTGGGAATTTGGTTAAATCTCAAAAATTGCCCCAATGGCTCACTTGTCCACTTTGAATTTTCAACAAACGGGCTTCAACTTTGACTTTTTCCCTATAGGCTTCAACTTTGACTTTTTCCCTGTGGGCTTCAACTTTGTCTTTTCTCTTTATAGCTTGATCGGGTATGTGGGTCACTTTTCAACTTTTCACCTTTTTACAAAGAGGATAAAAACAAAATTTATCTACCGACCCACTTCCAATTAGGTATGTCCACATACCCATGGATGATAGGGCCAAAATTTGATGGGGAAGAAAACACCCATTGTTCCCAATTATGGGAAAAATACACAGAGGAAGAGAACTTCATCATTTTGAGTCCAATCTTTGAATTTCATTCACGATCCGAGGCATGGAGGAAAAAAAATGATTTGACAACCTAGGCCATAGAAAAATTGAACAATTTTGATCAAAAATGAGATTTTAAAGAGGATATTACGTACATACCGAGAGATGGAGAATTTATCAAAACGAGAAAAACATATATTTAAAGAACACTAGGGTACGAAATTTTCTATTTCTTCAACTTTCAACTTGGATTAAATACTTTAGGAGGGCGAGAGCTCAAAATTTTGAATTTAACTTGGAAAACGAAAAGTAGTTTTCAGAGACAATAGTTGGCTCTAGCTTGGGGACATGGCATGGACTGAGCATGACGAAGACATGGTATGAGGATCTAGAATCTCAATTTTTAAATCGTATAATGTTGACTAGTGCCTTATCCATTGGGCCTTACAGATTCATGTACAATTCTGAGAAAGAATGGAAGAAGGAGGAAACACACAAGCCAAACCACACACAACAAAAACCAAACAAAACCAAACCAAACCACATAACAGAAAAGGGAAAAACACACCTACGAAAACACCTATGGTACAAGGGGGGACAACCTTCTTTCACTGATGATATAATTTCAAGTATTGCCTACTTCGAGGAAATTCCAATTGTGTTCCATCCAAGTATGAGAGGAGAAAAAAATTCTCACCACAAGCTCCAAGAATTTGGAATGGGCCGAGCCATAATGAATCAAACTTTCCATGGTTGTCCTTTGTTCTCTTCTCTTGTCCCATAGTAGGACAAAGTCTCCAACCTTGAATTATCTTGCCTTTTCCCTCTTGTCAAATATATTCTTCACTTTCAATTGGTGTTCTTTAATTCTATCCACCACTTGGCATTTTCTTTCCTCCAGCTTCTCCAAGAAGAGGATCCTCTTATCAATGGAGTCTTTGTATTGACCATCTTCTATTTCTTACAGCAACTTGAGAGCTGACATCTCAATTATGAGGGGAATCTATGCCTCAACTCCATACAACATTTAGAAAGGTGACATACCTATTTCCTTATTAGGAGTGATCCTATCATCCCACAATGCATCATATAACTTCTTGTTTCAGTTCCTTTGATTCTCATCTACTAGCTTGCGCAAAACAATGGTCACAATGTTCTTATTGCTTGACTCAACTTGCCCATTTCCATGTGGGTAGTAGTCGAGAGTGAGATAGGGAGATTCAATCCATAACAAAACTCTATGAGCTCCTTAGAAGATAAATAGGTGGCATTGTCTACAATAATTTTCTATGGTATTCCAAAATGAACAATGATATTCTCCTTGATGAAGTTGTGGATTGTTTTAGAGCTGGCTTGCTTGGTCGGGATGGCTTCCACCCATTTAGTGAATTAATCATTTGCAGTGAGTACATAAGTATTCCTTGCACTAGAATGAGGATTCATAACACCAATAAAATATAGCCCCCATTGCTGAAATGGTTCTTCAATCACCACAGGCCTGAGTGGCAATGTAGCTAGTTGTGGCTTTCCAACAAATTATTGGCATGCTTTGCATTTAAAAACCCAATCATGAGTGTCTGCAAATATGGAGGTCCTATAATATCTCCCTCTAAGGATCTTATGTGCAGTGACCATTTCTGAGAAATGTCCACCACAAGCTTGATCATGATATGCCCTGAGAAACTATTCTTATTGCTCCTTATCTACACACCTGAGGAAAAACTAGCTAGGCCTCTCTTGTAAATTGCATGATTCTAGATCACAAACTTCCTTTAGCTTGTGTCCTTATTTTTTTGTAATCAAGATGAGGAGGGAATTCTCCATAAGTGAGGTAGTAAGCAATGTCAGCATACCACTCATCGGTAGTGGTGATAAAGAGCGCTTGTGGATAGTCTCATAAACAGTTGAGCAAACATCATCTTTTTCTCCTGCTAAGCCCCGTGAGAGCTTCATCTTCATCATTCAGTTGGCACAAACCATTTCATCTTACTAGATTAGAGGGTCTAGTCTCTAAGTCATACTCTTGGGTCTTTGCAATCCAACTTCCTCTCTTATCCCTAGGATCTTGTTGAGTCAAAATGGACTTGATTGCACTTCCAGGGACCATCATCATTGTATGGGAATTGAGAATGTAGAATCTAAAACTTTTAATAGCTTTGACCACTGTGTAGGCATGTTTATCCAATTGGCTTTACTTTAGCTCATGATTTTTCAAAGGACATCTCATGAAAGCAATGGGTTCTTCCAAACCTTCATCATTTTTCTAAACAAGGATAAAGAGAGATTGTATATTCGATGCATAGCAATAGATGATGAACTCCTTGTTGAAATATGGACATACAAGAGTTGGAGCTTTGGAAATGGCTTTCTTGATCTCCTCAAATTTTTTTTTCCTTCCTTATTCCACTTGAAACTTGCTTGAGGCTTCATCATGGAATTTATATACTTAGTCAATTCAGAAAACTTAGGCACAAAGTGATGAAGGAAGTTTACCTTTCCAAAGAATGAATGAACTCCCTTCTTGTTGGTTAGTAAGGCTAGTGCTTGGATAGCTTTGATCCTCTCAAGATCAATGTGTGCTCCATGTTTGTTCACAATGTGTCCCAACAACTTACCTTTTGTGACTCCAAAAATGCATTTCTTTCGATTTAGAGAAATGCCATGTTTCCTACACCTTGTGAGGACTTGATCCAAATGACAGATATGATCCCCATCCTCTTTGAGAAAACCATGAGGTCATCAAGGTAAATGACAATGCAATATTTCAAATCTTTGAAGGCCAAGTCCATTTCTCTCTGGAAAGTGGCTCCAGCATTGATCAAGCTAAAAGGAATGTTGTTATAAGCAAAAGTGCCCCAAGGTGTTGTGAAGGTTGTTTTGTTGCAATCATCTTCTGCTACCTTGATTTGGTTGTACCACGAGAATCCATCAAGTAAAGAGAGCATTTTGATCCCGTGATCGCTTGAAAAATATGATCCATGATTGGAAGAGGGTAGTTTTCCTTGAGAGATGCATGATTCAAATTTCAAAAGTCTACACAAATATTTATTTCCACATTCTTCTTCCTTATCGGCACAATGTTAGCCACCCATGTTGAATGGTGGATGGGGAAGATGATCCTAGCATTGAGCATCTTTTTCACATCTTCTTTGATAACATCAAAATATTTGGATTGTAGGGCCTTTGTTTTTCCCCTGAAGAGCTTAGATCCTTGCTTCAAAGGAATGGAGTGATGCATTTCCTTTGGCTGAAAATTTTATCTTCTCTTCTAGTGAGTAGCATTTACCAATGTTAACTATCCTTAGATTCTTCAAGTTCCAATGTTTTCTTGATCAAACTCAGATGGACACCGAGAAGAATGTTTTTCTTTCTCTTAGATGAACCTATCATGCTTGTCAAAGAGGTATTCCAAAGAAACTAGGCCTTTGGGGATTTTGTTTCCTTTCAGTTTGATTACTCCCTCTTCATCAATTCCCTCAATTCCTTCCTTCTCTTCTTTGGGGACTGATTCATGGTGTGGGTTTTCACTTCCTTCAAAGAAAATATTATTGAATTTATCCCTTTGTTCTAAGAAGGCTAGGATTTGATTGTCATCATTGAAGACCTACCAGTGATTTGCATTGTCTGGTATGTTGGGTCTGAACACCATCTCAATGGTCACATTATACTTTCCAAAAGAAGGATGAAGTGTCACTAAAGAAGCTGACACTACTAGAGAATCATCCTTTTCATTCTACTCCCTAGGGATAGCTTCAATGGAGAATGCATCAAAGGATTCAATGTAGTCCCACACTTTGTTTCTATAGTGCCTGAGTCTGGGGTTTTTCACCTGATATTGCTGGTGGACCTGCTTTACCACAACCTCTACATCACCTTTGCATCTCAACTTCTTGATTCCCATGTCCTCTGTTGTATTCATGCCTAAGATTAATGCTTCATACTTTTGTATTATTTGTATTGTCAAATTACAGCTTGTAGGCAAAAGGATATACCTCATTAGAGGGAGAGTATAATACTACACCAGCTCTTGAACCTGCTCTAGAATGACTGCCATCAAACTCCATTATCCAGATTTGGTCTTCTTCTTCCTCCATGAGAAGTGGCAAGTCCTCTTCCTTTTGTGATGTAAGGAGGTAATTTCCAAGCCCACAATCTTGAAAAAGGATATCAGCTCTTGGATCATCATTCTTCCTTACTGTGAACTTCATTTTTCTGACTAGCAATGCTTCTTCATTTATTCTTTCACTGGGATAGTTGCAGATGACCAATCCATTTTTATTTCTCCACCTAGATCTCTACAAAAACTTCTACTCAACAGCATACCAAAATATGTTGGGATGTCTGCCACCAAAATGGTTAAGAGTATCTTCTTGTCAAGGTAATCAGCTAGTGCAACCTGAGCATCCTTAATCCTTCCTACCAATGGAACTTGTTTGGATTACATTGAGTAGCATGTGCCATTTACTCAGGTAAAAGTGAGGCCAAGAGCATTTGCAAATTTTTCTGGCATCACATTTTCTGAGGCTCCAGAATCTATAATGTAATTGTTCAGCTGGAAACCTTTGATGAGAATTGACAGGTAAAAAGGCTCAACTCTGTTGGTGGTGGAGGCAATGAAGGCTAGCATGTTTTGAGAAGATGGTGTGGATAATGTGGGAAGTAAACCTTTAGAATTAGATATTGGGGATGTAGAGTTACCACCTTAGACTTCCTTGATGAATTTGTCAAATTAGGGTAGGATGTGTTTGTAGGTATTCAATTTCAGAGAGCTAGACTTTGGTTTTGCTAGCATGCTCTACAAAGTCAAATGAAAGATGAGGACTTAAATGGAAGATGCATCATTACTTTTGGTGTTGGGTTCTCCTTTTCAAATATAGAAATTGGCTTAGAAGGAGGTGGGGGTGTAGCCTTTGATTGAAATTTATATGTTCTTGTAGAACCAACATTTAGAAGAGAATTTCTCTTAACAACTTTTGAGTTGGGAGAAGAATCGAGATAACTTACTTGGCATATTTGTGTGATCCTTGACAACCGGTGAATATGATTTCTCTCTAACTATTCCATGGAAGGTGGTAATGGTGATCTCTGCTGATGATCTTTTTTAGTGGAGGCTTTGGAGATCTATCTTCTTTTTTATTCCTACTCTCAGTTGTAACTATTGAGGCTGAAACACCATTCTTAGATTGTGCATGAGTGAAAACAGCACATGAAAAACTTGGAGCTTCTTCATAACCTTCCTCCTCATCATAACATATTCAATCATGCCATTGTGTATGCCAACCTCTTCAATTTCAAGATAGTTTTCATAGTCATCCATGCTTTCTTCTTTATTTTCCTCAATGTCTACTCCTTCTGATTCCTAGTGTCATAGATGGTATTGACTAGTGGTGCTTCAAGAGCAAGCCTACGAGGAAGTGGAGAAATTCTTGGTCTATCAAGAGGATTTGGTCTCCTTAGAGCATTCCTCATTGTGATTTGTGATAGCTACTTCTTCAAAGCAACTAGGTCATTTGCCATTTTTTGGAACATTGGATTAGTGGTGACTAAATTTGAACTCTGAACTTTTTGCTTCCCATTTGGTCCTTTCACTTTTCCAAAAAGAATTAGATCATCATCAGTCTCAATTGCAAAGTCTTGAGCTTCCCTCAATGTTCTTGGTTGGGATATTTTGAGGAAGAAACCAACTTCTGATGGCAAATCACTGATGAAGAACCTTTTCAAGTTGTTTTCAAAGGGTACCACATCTTCTGGGATCCTTCTTGTTAACCTAACATACCTTGCTACAAAATCTCTCATTGATTCGGAGGTCTCCTTCTTCATCTGAACCAATTAGACCAGCAGATCCTGACAATATTCTATGCTCTTGAACCTATGTTCAAATGCACTTCTTATATCTTCCCAGCATGTGATAGATCTTGGGGCAACATGTAGAACCATTCAACAGCTCTTTCTTAGAGTGACTCCACAAAGAGCCTAACTGAAACATCTTCATCTTCAACTCCCAACACTCCACAAGTAGTGATGAATGCTACTACATGTTCTTCTAGGAGCTGAGAACCATCCCCTTTGAATTTTGGGAAGTTATTTCTTGAGCCTATTGGGAGCTCATGAAGTGGTTGTGGAAGAGCAAGTGGACTAGTATTTCTTCCCCATGGTACATTAGGCCTACATACTTCATGCTCATGATCACCCATTCTATTCATGTTTCTATCCTCCAATCTTGCTAAGGTTGCTTTTGTTGTTGCTCTTTCTTCTACTTTAATTTGGAGTCTTTCTATTTCTTCAAGTTGAGCCCTTATCTCCTCTTCAAATCTTTCCTCTCTTTCAAGCTCTTCAAATTTGGGATCAATTTGTCCTCCTTGCCTCAGTTCCAACGGGTGTATATTCTATCAACCAGCTTGAAAGTTTATGCTCTTCTCTAGGGTTTTGGAATTTGTCTCTACCTTTCCAATTTGATAAAGACGTTCTTCTTCTTCTTAGTCCGTAATCCTTATGGCAATGAAGTATTGATTGACACTTTATCTATTATGCCAAATAGCTTCTCTCATATCAGAAGCAATGTCTTCTTGGATGTGAAAGAGTAAATCAGGTCTCTCAATAGGAGGATTTCCCATAATAGCCATGATTTACATCCATGTAGTTTGTGTGATTATTCAATCTCTAGAAACTTTTCTTCTAGAATCTTTTTTTGTATTTTATGACCCTGAGGTCATTTTAGGTGCAGATGCTACAAAATCTCCCCACAGAGGGCACCAAAATTGTTGGTGAGAAAATTTGTCTTATACAAAAATTAGTGGGTTTCAAGCCAATGCTATGGGAATCTAAGTCCCTCTACTTGAACGGTGCAACTTCCATAGGTGCATGCATAAAATGTGGATTTTAATGGTGGCCTTTCGACCAAAGATCCAACAGGGGCACTCCACTGACCCTGTGGCAAAGCTAGCAATGTCTCACTAGAGAAGAAAATTTGTCTTGGAAAGGGGAAGGGGAGTGGAAATGGAGGTAGGAGAAAACTAATGTTGTGAGTAGAATATCAGATGCCCACACACATTAATTAGAAATTTCATTTACATGCATTTATAGTTAGAAGAAAAACAAATCCACTGGGAGAAGCTACAAGACCGAATAAAATTCATTGGTCGCAAGGTACCAATCAATCCCTCAATCAAAAAGGCAAAAATTCATTCTTTTATTATTGAAGTTAAAGAAGAGTTTGTACAAATCTTTTAGAATAGAGGAAATTCTAAGGAGAAGGGAAAATAGAAGAAGTATGGCATTTTTTGTCTTTTCCAGGTACAAAGCACTCTGGTCTTTTTGAAATCAATCACCAACCCTTTGGAATGGCTCTGAGGAGCCATTATATCATTTTCCTAAATGGTTACAATCTTTACAAATCATTTACGCCTCTTCAAATTCCTCCATTGCGAAGAAAACACTCATGGCGGGTTAAAAACCAAATCTTACAACGCGAACGTTACATTTGATTTTTAGTTTGAATACAGACCATTTGATTTTCTCTTATAACTTTGAAATCAAGCCATCCACATGGTAGGAAGAGATTGGAGTGGGTACAAGGGAAAGCCCTTTGTGTTTTGCAATTTTTTTAGAGATTTGGCAATTTCAAACAAATTAGCCCGCACTCCGCTTCAAATTTTTAACTTAGGCACGTGGCATGTTTTCATTGGAAATGGGATCACGACCACTTTCTCAACATTTTAACCTTTTTTTGGAAAAAGGATCAAAACTCAAATTCCTCCATCGTTTCGTTCTTTTGCTTTGACTTTTCAATGGCAAGCCCGAGACCTTGGTAGAGCCGCAGAGCATTCTAGAAATTTTACTTCACTTCTGGGAATTTGGTTAAATTTCCAAAAGTTCCCCAATGGCCTACTCATCTAATTTGACTTTTCAATAGCAGGCTTCAACTTTGACTTTTTCCCTGTGGGCTTCAACTTTGACTTTTTCCCTACGGGCTTCAACTTTGACTTTTCTCTTTATAGCCTAATCGGGGTTGTGGGTCACTTTTTAACTTTTCACCTTTTTTACAAAGAGGCTCAAAAACAAAAATTTCTCTACTAACCCGCTTCTAATTAGGTATGTCCATGTACCCGTGGATGATAGGGCCAAAATTTGATGGGGAAGAAAACATCCATTGTTCCCGATTGTGGGAAAAATACGCAGAGGAAGAGAACGTCATCATTTTGAGTCCAATTTTTGAATTTCCTTCATGAGCTAGAGGCATGGAGGTAAAACAATGATTTGATGACCTAGGCCATAGAATAATCAAACAATTTCAATCAAAAAGGATATTATAAAGAGGATATTACGTGCATGACCTAAGATGGAGAATTTATCAAAACAAGCAAAACAGATTTAAATAGCATTATTTTTCTATTTTTTGAACTTTAAACTTGGATTAAATACTCTAGGAGGGAGAGAGCTAAAAATTTGAATTTAACTTGGAAAATGAAAATTAGTTTTCAGGAGACAATAGGACCCCAGAGAACAAGGAGCTCAATTCCTTGCTCACTACAAGGATGAACAAACGTACGGCAGAAGACATGTTAGTTTATGATGATGTAGTGAGAAGCTTTTGAAGAGAATTGGGGTCTACCAATTATATGAGCTTCCATATTTCAAGAAGTATGAGCCCTTGTACTAGTGGCTCATGAGCAGAGTGCATGAGGACTTCTTCTACTTTGTAGGATAGAAAGTTAGAATCCCATCCATTTTTATCTCATCAGTGACAGGTTTGAAGGCCACATGAGAGGATATAAAGAATGATCTCACAGATAAAGTCATGATCTTAAAGACCAGACAAAATTTGTGGTACTTGAAGGGTCTGCGCGGTATGGATATAGACAAGTTGAAGAACTATCTAGTTGTGCACGCAATAGCACACCTTGTTACAAAGTTGAATGACCAGGAGCGGTGGTCATAGGTAAATACTATGTGGTTACACGTTACGCGCAAGATGTCAAAAGGAGTAGTCTATAATATTGCAGGCTACATTGTAGAGAAAATAGTCAAGGAAGCATGCACATGAGGGAAGATCAACTTTGGGGTTGTTCTACTATCACTGGTATTCTTAGAAATTGGAGTACCAGATGAGCCGAAAGAAAAGGTATGGGAATATCTCATGGAGAATAAGTCACCAACTAAAAGGTTTAGCAAGTACCTATGTAAAGGTTCCATGACAGATGACATCAAGCAAAGGGTGGAGAAATGGTACGACAGGCTCCATGGCATTTGGAGAAGAGTGGTGCATCCCGAAGGACCTACCATTAGTAGTGGGGAAACAAGTCTAGTTTGTTATATATCAGCATTTCTACATCACACGCTTCCCAATGAGAGATGGATTTTGGAGCCCTTGGTGTAAATTTCCTTATGCATTCACTGTAAGGTATTTCCAATCATCAATTTATGATTCATGACACACTCCAACTTGTATTCAATGTAGATAAGATAGACTGCCACTACCACACATTGAGGAAAAGTTTGTGTATCCAAGAAGGAGTGCCTATGTTGAGAGGATTATTTCGAGGTATTAAATATTAAGCCAATAAGTCTAGTTGTAATGATATATAGGGCAACATTAGTGTATCTTCAACTAAAGCCCAAGATGGAGAACAATAATTATTTGGAGAATGAATTCATGCTCCTAGGGCCACCAAAGGGTAAGCACACAATGGAAAACATACCGGTACAAAGGCCCATAGAAACTGTGGAAGTAGAGGATGAAGAAGAAGAGCGTGAAGATAGTGGAGGCTTGGAGCATAGAAGAAAGCAACCTTATGACAGGGAAGAGTCACAACACACGACCACTCCACCTCAGGGACAAGATGAAGAGGAAGATACGAGGTTGAGCAGGGGGAGCACAGATTTAAGAAAGTGTTTAGATGAACAAGGACTCAAGTTGAAACCCCACAAATGGTAAGGAAATAACCTCCTTTCTCTCCATACAAGGAGACCACCGAGCCAAAGAGGGGAATAAATTTTAAGTTAGATGAAGAAGCGAGGAATCGGGAGAGAGAGCATGCATCTCCTACCCCATTCGAGAAATAAGATGAGCCACAAAATGAGGAAGAGCAAAAAGATGAAGAGATGAAGGATGGAGAAGAAAGAGAGAAGGAGACCTTTGGATCTGTGCATGTGACTTCTCAAGGCGTAATGAGATAGGATCCTAACCTTGAAGCTACAATTCCAAAGGTTCATAGATCAAAGAGGATGAGTGGGGAACATAATGCACTAATCATGGGCTATGTAGAGGACACTGGTAAAATCATCCGTGCACATTTTTAAAGCATTGTAGAACAAAAGATTTATTTGGATGGGAATTAATGGATGGGGATATGGCAACCATTCACACTAGAAAGAAACTCTCATGGTCAATGCATACCCACATGGATGAGCCTGACTTTGATGTATGTGAAGATTCATGCATGTCGAGATGGCTAAAGAAGGCACCCCAAGCTAGACATATGACAAGAAAGGCCTCACCGTCATGTCGATGAGTAGGTCAGTAATGCATTGGTGAAGGTTTCTACTAAAGTTACTAGAAGAAACATGGACAAAGCTACAACAATAAGAGCATTGCGTGAGGAGCTAAAGACAAAGGATGCAGAGATAACACACATAACACAAGAGAGGGACTTAACGTAGAAGAAGAATGAAGTATTTATCAGCATCATAAAGGAGATTGGAGACAATTTCATAAGAGCTAGGCCACACTTAGAGACTAAGGTACCACAGAAATTTCCCTCAGTGATACATTATGTAGGAAAGTTGGTGGACCTAGTACTTAAAGATGAACCTCTACATATGCCAATGCCAAGGAATTCAGAACAAGAGGCAAATGAGAGAAAGCTTCAATGATTCAAAAATATTGCATCCTATGAAGGGATGTTGCAAGCGCTATAAGAAGTATTAAAGAAAGAAGACCAGGATTTGAACATCTGCATAGCTCCAGAGGTTCTTATCAACATAAAGACCCTAAGAAAATAATAAGGTCTAGAGAGCAATGAAGGATGAAACATTGGGCCACACAAAAATATTGTCAATGGTTAATCAGAAGTGCGAGGCCCTGGCAGTAGCACAAGAGCCGCACAAGACTCAGCTGGAAGAGCTTGGGAAGCTCATTGCGCAGAAGATGGATCTTCTAGAAGGAAGAATGACCTCAATGTCCAGCATTGTGTTGGTTCTATAAAATGAAAAAGGGGAGATTACGAGGGATGAATTAGATTCCATTGCTATGGAAATTCCAAAAAAGGTAGAACAAGCACTCGTTGAATGGCAGGCCTTGGAGGCTAAAATAAAGGAGGAGTATCCAGAGTTGATACTTCAAACTGATATAAAGGAGGTTGCCTCATAAAACTTCTTTATTCATCTACATTATTTCATTCTTATTCTTTCCATTCTTTTATTCTTTACTTCAATTTTGGAGATACCCATTGTTGGGGTGACAATGAGATTAGTTTGGGGTAATGTTGTTCAGAGAACACTTGACATAACTCACATAAGAAAATAGTTCGGTTTAATGGTGTGAATGGATAGGAACAACCCACATGCTAAGGGAAAGTTCAGCATTCAAGACTTAGCCAATTTTGAGCATGAAGAACTATTTTTAGAAGATGGAGTGTGGAACACACCAACAAGGCAAATACGTGTGCACCATGCATTGTCTATCTTTAGAGGATCGATCGAAGTGTTTTTCCTAGAGGTGAGCTAAGAGTAGGATTATTATTTTAGTTAACTATAAGAGGTCTATAGATAGCACACTTGTAAGTGTGGCTATGCATGTAAATGACACATGGCTATTAATAGCATGCAGCCTATTTTTAGAATAGATAAGCGGTGATGGGAAAGTCTCCCACACTATATATATATATATATATATATATATATATATATATATCTATATGTGTGTGTGTGTGTAGTGAATTTCCTAAGAGAGGGAGATGAGAGATATATAGATATAAAAAAGAGATATGTGGCTATGACTGGATTATTGTGTCGATTCATGCGTGCATCGGTATAGAATGCCATTATTAGAAGGAGCTTTTGTTTATTAATAGATGGAAGTTATTGGCTCGATCTAAGTTTCATTCCTATGTGTAATTGAGTAGTGCATGTTCTTGATTCAATCATGATTATTGTTTAAACTTGTTCTTTCATAGATTTGAATATGGCATGCATTGTAGAATGATGGATTAGTTATGGATCTATATGTTTCTTCCTTCATCATGCTAACATCCTACTAAAACAAACCTAAAGAGGGACTCTGGTACCTTTGTGCGCTTCGGTGAGCGCTCGCCTAGACTCGCATTAGTCGAGAATACATCAAAATAAGATATGGGTTACCACAAGTAATCCAACCATCTACATATTCTTCTGAGCCCCAAACATCCAAAATGGTGGCTCCCAAAATCAGAAGGAAAATTTTAATGCTAAATATTCTAGTCCCGGTCAATTTGACCTTATAAAATAGTTAACGACTATGCCCGCACATGTAAATCTAATGGGGTTATTGAAAGATTTTCCTAACTTACAAGACATCCTCACTTGTGCTCTTCATGAAGCACATGTTTCATCGACCCTTAATGTTCAACAATTTCAAGCTATGATTGAAAATATTTTTCTAAAATCCCTATCTTGTCTTTTGGCCCTCAAAACTTGTTTAATCCTAACCTTTATAAAAATAACTCTTTGTATATTGAATCCTATATGATGGACCATAAGGTCAAAATAGTTCTTATAGACAATGGAGCAACTCTTAACATCTACTCTATGAAAATGCTACATTGTCTTGGTCATACAATGGATGACTTAGATGTTAATTTTATTACCATTCGTGGTTATGATAATACTGAGCACCAGTCCTCTGGTATAATCACTCTCCCCATACACATTTTTCCCCAACTTATGGACACCCTTTTTCATGTCATGGATGTGGAAACATCATATAACCTCCTTTTGGGTAGACCTTAGATACATGTGATGCAAGTCATGCCTTCCACTTTCCATCAGTGTATCAAATTCCCACACAATGGAAAGGAATTCACCTTGATTACTAACACTAAACCCTTTGATTATCAGTAAACTCTTAGAAGAAAGGTACAATGCAAATAACTACTATCCATCTATTAATTACATAGTTGAACCTCATGTCATTCTTGTCATTAAGAACCGTATTGATCTGAAATGTTGTTGCACTATCATGTCTTTGTGTCTTATTCGAAGCATTTATGTCCAAACCATCACTTGAGATTACATTCTCTCATAAAGGTATTTATGAGTACATGCTTGAAAATTCATTTCTTATTGGATAACTCCCAGTTTTCCTCACAGCTATGGGCACCCTAGTGCTTCCCACTCATGTAAACCTCTAGTTTAATATATGGGGACTACTCTTTGGAGATGAAGTGGATATCTAAAATATGAGCATATTCAAGGCTCATGACTCTTTGCTATATGAATATGATATGGTAGAATGTTATGAATCCACCAACTATACCAAGGCACATTGAATGATGAAATTTATGAACTAGAAAGGAAGAGGGATAGGCTCACAAAGACTCAACACTCTTAAACCCATCAAAATAAAATCTAACCTCTATATGCATGGTCTAGGGTATAAGACCTCTGAGAAGAGACCAATTATATTTCGATGTATTAACTAGCGATGAGGACTCAGACTCCAACATTGAGAATGGTTCCACACATAGCCTCTTTGAAGACCTCATTGAAACTACACTTTTCTTGAAAACCTATCCATTCAAACCCTTGTTTTTACCATTCCCTCATTGATCGGGACCAACAAAGGTGTCATATTTCCATGTACCTCTTTCAAAATGATGAGGCCATCCAAGAGTTCCTCGGGCTCGAGACCCTTTTCCCTTGTCGATCATAAGAAGGGTTTTGATATAAACCTTGATGCTACTACTTATTTCGGTGAAGAATTTGAAATATCTTGTCAAGTATAAAATAAGTTTAAAAAATCATATCTTGCATAGTGAAAACCTTTCTGAGGTGTTATGCAAGCAATAAAAATTGAAAAAGACAAAGAAAGAAAAGGATGTATCTCCTAGTGAAAACCTTTCGAGATTCTAGAGAGAGGAGATTAAAATTTGGATATATATGACGACCTACATAAACCATCAATGCCATTTCAAGATAATGAAACTTATAAGATGTTGGTGGAAGAAACAACAACTATTAATATTAGCACAGAGGACCAACCTCGAAGTGCTACAACTTGGTGCCAATCTCTTTAAAACTGAAATAAAGGCATTTATGAAGCTTATAGTTTAATTTTAAGACCTCTTCGCTTGGTATTATAAATATATTTCATGCCTTAACCCTTCTCTTATGGTTCATCACCTTGTGGTGTGCCCAAATTCCAATCTGTCAAGCAAAAGTTAAGTAAGATGTATCCTAAAGTCGCATTACTTATAGAGGTTGAACTCCAAAAAAATTTAGATGCAAGATTCATATGATCTATTGACTACTTAGAGTGGATATCAAATATGGTGCCAATTGCAAATAAGAATCCTAGGGTTTGAATTTTTACAAATTCCCGAGATATCAATAAGGCATGCCCTAGGATGAATTTCCTCTAACCAATATTGACATGATTTTTTTCTCTCATGGGCCACAAGATGTTATCTCTTATGGATGATTTTTCAGGATATAACCAAATTCAAATCACTAAAGAATACCAACATAAGACAACTTTCACAACCCCATGGGGACATTTTTCATAAGGTCATGCCTTTTGGCCTTAATAACATTAGTGTAACCTATCAACGTGCAATGAATATTTATTTTCATGATCTTCTTCATGACATAATAGAGGACTATGAATCATATACTTGGTAAATCGAAAACAAGATTCAACCATCCAACTAGTCTTCGGTGGATCTTTGAGTGATTAATATAATACAAGGTTCACCTTTATCCAAAAAAATATGTCTTTGGATTCACTTCGAGAAAACTTCTGGATTCATTATCTCATGAAGGGGAATCGAAGTGGACCCTACCAAATTCAAAGCTATAATGGATATGTCACCTCCTCAAAATTTTCTTCAACTAAGAGGTGGGTATCCAAATTCATTCTCCTTTTCAATCCAAGAAGCAACACAGATTCGACAGGGAGCTTAGAGGCAGATAGATCATAAACATGTATCATTTTGTAGCCGAGGATGAAATCTAACTAGCCCTTTGTTACTCGGGTTTGTGGAGAGATGGATAACACCGTAAAGGATTTTATCTTATCCTAACTACTTTATGTTTTTCCTTTCAACCAAGGTAAGAGACCTATTTTGTAACCTCTTTTATTGAAAGAGACACAGAGATACCTTTCTTTTTCACAAATTTTATAGAGAAGACCTTGGGAAAATATGATCAACACACCAAATCTGACTCCCATGAGTTGTCACTTCCAAATTATGGAGATATTTTCAACACAAGGCTAAGGTTACTAAAGACATTTGGAATCCTGATCTTTTTTGTTCATACTTTGGCAAATGGATTTTGTTCTTCTTTGGATATACAGAGAAGAACAAGGGTGGTTCAAGGTATGATTGGTTATTTGAATAATTTTTTAGTGGGAGATCAACAAGATAGATTGGACTTTTCCAGATCCCTGAGAAAATTCACAACAAATGGAGAACTCAATAACATAAAGCTTCAAAATAGTTAAAACATTCCTTCAACCAGAAGGTGTGCATCAATGGAGGCCCATACATGCACTTTTCACACAATCTTTGAGATTCTAGCACGAAGGCTCGAGTTAGAAGACCCAATAAAACATCAAAATCTAATATCGAGTCATGTGTGAGGTACACCTGAGAGGCTTATGAACAATCTCTATCAACAGATGAAAGAAAAGTGATTTTAAATCATTTATTTCATTCCTAGATGAAAGCTCTCTTCGAAAAATGAAATTGCCACTAAACTACCACAAGATTGAGGTCTGTGTGATTCAAAGGGATTTTGATACAATATTGCAATAGGAACAAGAAAAAATACTCATGCAGACATTCTAAAAGTGAAATAAACACAAAATTGGCGAGATTTGACACAAATTAACTCAAAATTTATCATATTCATCAATAGGGGAGAGTTATTTAAACAATATCGGAGCTTGTTGATGGCTATACACTTGTAACCAACTCAACATGAATGAAAATCTAATACAGAGGAAGTTAACCTGGTTTCTCATAAATTTTTCTCAGAGGATGAGCTTTTCTCAAAATTTTCTCATGAAAATGAACTCCCGACCTTTTACAATAGTATTTTCATTACATTTATACATTTCATTCCATCAAATTTTCCCCCAAAAGAGAATAATATTTGAGGGTCCCATCTGGCCTTTTGAAAAGTCTCGATGTAAAAGGCGAGTGGCGAAGCCTCCAAGTGTCCTCTTGGCACTTCTTCAAAAATAAAACACAGGGGCTGATCCCTAAACATGCATGGTCCCTCCACGCCATGAAAACATATAATATCATTCTTAATACGCCTTAATGGGTGAAAACCTGGAAAATATTTTTTTCCCATTAATACGGGATCTGAATCATCGATGTCCTCCACTTACCGAGATATTGGGATTTTTGGTCTACCATCTTTTCTTATACAACAAACAAGTGTGGGGCACTAGACTCAACAAATGGAGGAAAAAGTTTTTATGCATCAATCGGGGAAAATAGAAAATGTGATAGAGGCCACAAACTAAGGGATTTCAAGGGAAAATGGTGTGAGATCAGAATGAGCACCAACATTGGCTCCTGCTGGGGATGGGCACTCCCAATGAGTGCCACAAGAACAAAAGTAGACCAAGTGCCAAAAATAGACCATTGGGCAACGAAGTCAGCTTGCAAAGTAGAAGACCAGAACCATCTTCTAAAAATGAACTAAGAAACCATTACAAAACTAGGTCACCAAGGACCAGAATGAGAAAAAACACAAAAGATAGAAAGAAACCAACAATCTATACTATACAAATGAATCTCACCTTGATTATGAGAAATTAATCAAGTAAATGTTTCAAATGCCTACCATTAACAAGTAATTCAAGCAGTTCCCCATCTAAGTCCTTTAAGAATAAGGTATTTTGACTAATTCAAATACCAATGGAGTAGGGGCCCATCCATAATGCATCAAATTTACCATGTTGGCCCTTATCTTCATTCCTGTTATCCCATAATAACACAAGATCTCCAACGTTAAAAGCTCTTGGAGTGACCTTCTTGTCAAATAACTTCTTCAATTTTTCTCTAAACTTTACATGTCTTTGGTGGGATGCCCTCCTTTCTTCATCAAGTTCAACAATCTGATTGATTCGAGCTTCATATGGGCTAACCTCTTGGTCCTCCAATTGTTGAACAAACTAAAATGAAGACAATTGCAAATGCAGGGGCAAGCAAAGCTTGTGTTCCATAAACCAACTCAAATGGGCTTTTACCAGTAGCCCTTTTAGAAGTTATTCTGTCAGCCCAAACAACAAATTTCAGTTGCTCACCCCACTTCTTCTTGTTCAGCTCCAAGGTTCTTCTAATGATCTTTAACAAGTTTTTATTGTTGGACTCAGCTTGTCCATTTCCTTGGGGGTTGTAGTTAGAAGCATATGTCAGATTTATCCCATATTCTTTGCACATTTCCATCAAAGGTTTAGCTCTAAAACACATGGCATTATCAACAACAATTTTGACTAGCACTCCAAATCTGCAGATGATATGATTCAGCATGAAGTCCATGACAACTTGGTGTGTTGCTTTCCTAGTGGGGATTGCTTCCACCCACTTAGTGAAGTAGTCAGTAGCTACAAGAATCCACTTATGACCAGCACTGGAAGGATCTGAAATTTCACCAATGAAGTCCATTCCCCATTGTTTGAAAGGAGCTTCAACTGACACATGTTGCAAAGGAAGGGAGCCTGAAGCTTTCATTCTTCCAGAAAAACGTTGGTAGCTTTCACATTTCCTAACTAGCAGAGTTGTATCTTTGAAAAGGGTGGGCCACCAATAACCAACTCTCAAAATTTTATGAGTTGTAACCCTTCCAGCAAAATGTCCCCCACAAACTCCTCCATGGAGATCTGCAATTATTCTTGGGGCTTCATCTTCAGCAATGCACCTTAAGAGCACCCCCTTTGGGTTCTTCCAAGCTAACCCAAAATCAGTAATGACATATTTTTGAGAGGCTAACTTAAGATCTCTTTTCTGATTTTTACTCAAATGATCATGGTAGCATAGATGTTTGAGATAAAAGATTATATCTTTGTACCACTCAGAACTTACCAACTTTTCAAGCACATGCACCCTTTCTTCCTCTACCTCATTCACCTCAATGGTTTGCAAGTTGCTCTCAGCCATAAGCTTAGCTAAGCCCAAACCTCTTACCAATCTTGTAGTTTGGATATCCATGTCATACTCCTACAATTTGTTCACCCATCTACATCTTTTGCTTGAGATCTCCATCTCTGATAAGATATCTTTCACCATGGTGTGGGGAACATAAGAAACAACTTTAGAGCTCAAAATGTAAGGTCTGAAAACCTTTGTTGCTTTCACCAAGGAAAATTCTTGCTTCTCCATAATGGTGTACTTCAACTCAACTCCTTGCAATGCCCTACTAAAAAAGGAAATTGGTCTCTCAGCCCCTTCATCATCCTTCTGTAATAAAACAAAGGCAATGGTGTTTTCTAAAGCAAAAGAAAACACTTGAAAAGGCCTCTTGTAATTTGGAGCTACCAAAATAGGTGCATGCTTTAGTGCTTCTTTGATCCCATCAAAATCCTAAATGGCTGCTTCTTCCCACTTGATAATCTGGTCTTTCTTCAACATGCAAGTGATGGGGAGAGTCAACTCAGCAAAGTTAGACACAAATCTTCTAATGAAATTGATTTTCCCAAAGAAGGATTGGATTCCCTTCTTGGTTCTTGGAATTGGAACCTTGTTGATAGCCTCTACCCTTTCGGGATCAATCATGACACCATCCTTTGATACAATGTGACCAAGCAACTTGGCCTTTTGCACTCCAAAATGGCACTTCTTTGGATTGAGTGAAATTCCATACTCTCTGCATCTTATCAGCATTTTTTCCAAGTGCTGCAAGTGATCACTTCTCTTTCTAGAAAACATAGTCACATCATCTTGGTAAACAACAATAAAATCATTAATGTAACTAGCAAAAGAAACATCCATTGCTCTTTGGAAGGTAGCTCCAGCATTCATCAGACCGAATGGCATCCTGACATAAACATATGTGCCCCATGGAGTGGTAAAGGTAGTCTTTATTCTTTCTGACTCCTTCACAACAACTTGATTATATCCAGAGAAACCATCCAAAGTAGAAAGTAACTCAGATCCAGTTACTAATTACAGCATATTCTCCATGTTTGGCAGAGGATAATTATCCTTCGGTGATGCTCGATTCAGATTTCTAAAATCTACGCACGACTGATATCACCATTCTTTTTCTTCTTTGGAACTAAGTTTGCAACCCAAGAAGAATACCTGTTGGCCAAATGATCCCTCCATCTCTTATCTTCTTCAATTCATCTTGCATTTTCATGGATAGGAGTGGATTAATCGGCCACTACTTTTTTCTTAATGGTTTTGCATTAGATTCCAAAGGGATCTCATGTTCAAACAAGTCCTCTCTTGTATGCTTTTAGTTCAGAATAAGACCAGAAAAGCAATCCTGATATTTCTTTAACAATTGGACATAGGATTGTTTCTCTTATTTGTTCAGATTGCTTCCCAACCAGATCTTCCTTGGTTTTTCCTTTGTGCCAAGGTCATGCTCTTCAACATCCCTTAAGGCTGCTACATGTCTGTTAATAATGCAATCAACATTATCAAATTTTGATTCAAGAGCAACTAGCCCTCTAGGAATGGTATTAGTTTTCAATTGGATGATATCTTTTCCAAACAAAGTTTCTTTTTATTTTGCTACACACACCATTGGCTCCCAATCAATACACTGATCAAAAACTCCCCTTTGTTATCGGTAAAACTATTTCACCTGGGCATCATCATCAAATACTTGCCAATTTTTTACGTTGTCGGGACGAATGGACTTGTTAGTACTTCAACATTATACTCACAACTGGGGACATTGAACAAACATCAAAATGAGATCCCAATACTGCAAGCTGGTCTACAACAACATTGAACTTTCTATCATGATGCACAATATTAAATGAGTTAAACATTTCAATCAAATCCCAAACTACATGCTTGTATTGTTTCATTCTTTGATTTCTAGTAGCATACGGTTTTCTAATTTGTTTGACAATCAGTTTTGAGTCTCCTTTGAAAATGATATCTTTAATATGATACCTCCAAGCAATTCTCAAACCTAATAACAATGCTTCATACTCAACAGTTTTATTAGTGCATTCAAAGTTAAGTTTGAAAGAAAATACAAACTCTTCTTGGCTTGGGGAGATCAGAATCATGTCAGCACCATTTCCAAACTTGGAATGAGCTCCATCAAATAACAAGGTCCAAGGTAAAACAACTTGTTCAAGAAATTTTCACTGATCAATCTTGTTTTCTTTCCCATTAGCAAACCCAAAAAAATTATCAGCATCAACATCAATGAAAACACTTCATAAGAGGCATTGTTGGGATCTTCAATGAGGTGCAACATCTTATTTTCTCCATATATATTTACAAGAATTCCTTCAATTGGAATGGTGGAAAAATACATATCCATCTGAACAATTCCACAACAACTTGCAACCCACTTTCTTGATAACAGCATGCCCCATTTGGCAAAGCAATCAATAATGACAACATCAAGTTTCAAGTTCTTACTTGGATAAATTACAAGTAGTACCACCAAACCTTTCACACATACAACAACGGGCACCTCTCTAGATTCCATAGCGATTGCATCTTTAATATGCTATTTTCACTTTAATATCCATCTCATTCATGACCTCAAGAGGCATGACATTTCATGATGCTCCAGAATCAAACATACAATTGTGTAGCAGTCTGTCCTTAATGATCAAAGTTGTAAAAAATGGATCAACATTTAATTGAGATTCAACCAAAGATGTCCCTAGGTAAAACTCAAGTGCTTCTCCAAGATCTTCCAATGCTGGTGGTATTTCAAGGTCTGCAATGGTTAGAGGAGGAGTTTCTACAATGTTTACATTTCTGCCTGGGTACTTCTTTCTTCTTTCAATCCCAAGTACTCAAATGCTCTCTTCTTGTGCTCAGAATCCTAAGCAGCTCAACAATTGGAACACTAACTTTGATTTGACTCAAAACTTGGGCAATGTCATATGGAACATTCTTTGGTAAAGCAAAGCATTGGAAGGGAGATTAGCAAACTCATCAGATGGCATGGGATTCTTGACAATTTGGGCATGAGGAGAAGTATGAATCTTGTTTGGGACAACAAGGCCTTTGGAAAGTGTATCTTTCTTAGGAGCCTTCTTAGGAATACTAGTAAGCAATGGAGTTTTAGGTTTAGCTTGAGGCCTTGCTCCTTTGACAAATCTACTCCTAGTATTATAATCCTTTTCTTGAGAAACAACAACGTTCATCAATAATTGCCTATCTTCCTCTGAAGGGACTCCTCCATCATACTTATTTATCATTAAAGCTCTTAAATACTCAAATTCATTATTAGGTATTTCAAAATCTTGTACTACATCTACTTCAAAATTATGAGGAGGAAGAAGTGGTACCCGATGAATGCAATCCCAAAAAGTTGTAGCAGTTTGAGCACTTATCACTCAATTGAAATTGCTCCTTGTTGTGAGCTTGTAGAAGCAACTCATGGAAAATTTCCATCACTTCAACTAATTACTTAAGAAGGATGTATAATTCAAGTAGACACGGGACTTTCAAGACTCTTTCACTAAATTGAAAGAATATTTTTCCTCTCCACCGGTACTTATGCCACCAAATCAAGACAATCCTATGTTGTTATACACTTATGCAACATAACATGTCATTGGGCCATTATTGGCACAACATAATGATAAGGTTCAGGAACAAGTTGTGTACTATTTGAGAAGGACACTTCTTGAACATGGATTCAAATACTCAAAATTCAAATATGCTTACTTATCGATCACGTACCCTTTTGTAAAGTTACATAACATTTTATTAAATCATACCACTAAGAAAACTACAAAGGTTATCTACTTTCACGGCCAAGGATGATAATAGGGTGGATGTCTAACTAGATCATACTCCTTAGAGAGTTTCTAAGTCGAAAGCTATAAAAGGTCAAACAATTCTGATCAACTTGTCGTAGTGCCAATGCAAAATTCTCAACCCTTAAAATTTGAGTTTCCAGATGAAGAATTTTTGTACATAGGTGCAGATCCCCACATGAAATTTATTATTTGATAGATATTGCAACATCCATGGTTCACGAGCTGGAATTTTCTTACATACACCGGATGGATGGGGACCTCATACCTAAATATTATCCAATTGGATTTTTGGAAGCACAATGGACTGAGGGGGGTGAATCAGTCCTTACAAAAATTTAACCAATTCATATTTTATTACTTAAACCATAAACCATTCAATCATTCATTAATGTGTGCTTAACATTAAATAAAATCCACATAACCATGAAAGAGACACAAGAACACAAGATATATGTGGGAAAACCTCAAGGGGAATAAAACCCACTAAAAAATTTGCTGATATTACTCACAAAAATACTCAAGTGAATATTACACATCACAAGAGATTTCTTTAGTGAGGCACCAACCCCACACACCAACCCATAAACCCTTGTTGATATTACTCATAACAAGAGAATTGAATGAATATGACTCATCACACAATATTTTGATAATAAGATCACTGAATATATGTTGCAATAACTCATCTGATGGTGATCATAAGATTTAGCTCCAAACTCCTTCAAACCCTCCTTCTAACCCGTTTAATATTGGACAAACATGACCTAATTTGATCTCAAACCCTTGCGAAAAAATCTCTACAACATTCCTCAGTATTTCATATAATTCCTCAACTTTTAAATAATTCCTTCATACCTATTTCACACTCTCCTTGGGTCACACTTTTCCCTCTTACGAGCTAGCTCAAATTTGAACTCAAACATTCACTTTATACCCTTATCTTCTCATAAAAATAAGGGAGGTTAGTCCTTCCTCATTATTTAGACCAACACAACTTTTAAAAATAACACTAAAATCATTCACACTCATAAAATATACCCATATAATTTTTCCATGCTCAAACATACCAAACAAGCTCAAAATGAGCTCAAAACCCCATCACCTAGATGAGAAAAAACCACAAACCTCATAACCATGATTATTAAAGATACATAATTACTCAAACATGTAAATTATGACATAACAACATCATATATGGTCATTAATTATTTTTCACCAATCAAATTTATCACAACACAACTAAAAAGGCTCATATCCTTCACAAAACAACAATTTTCAAGAACCAGTCTTCACCTATCAAGCTTTAGATCACACCATATCATATCAAATCTTCTATGTAACCACTCATTGGAATTTATTCAAATTTTACATCACATTCATGATTTCTAGAGCTAATGAGACATCCATATGTGCAAACCACATCAACTTTCCTCTTCACCAAGTGAGCTTCCTAGAAAGTAGTTTTACAAACTCAACTAGTTTGCACCCTTTCTTCCACTTTTAAGACCTCCAAATGCCTTCAATAGAAATAAAATTCTTCCCTTTTCACTCTCTAACTCATATTTATCATCATCCAATCCAAAACATACATCATCTACCTCAATCTTTCATCTTGAGAAATCTTATCCTGAAAATAAAAACATTCTTCTTCACAAACTGAGTTGGATGACCCATAAAATCTCATCATCATGAGAAAAACTATATACCATTGGAACACACTATGAATCTTCTTTCCATAAAATTTTACATTTCCTTCCAATTCCAAGTGGAAGGCCTTCAACTAGGTATCGTCAATGAAACTACCCCAAAACTACCTTAGGACCCTTCTTCATAAATAAGGAAAAATTTTCCCTATAGAAGCTCAACCATGATCTAAAACCATCATGGACATCAATTAAAACTTCCAAGCTAAAATTAATGTCAATTTATTTCTTAAATATTTTGGACAAGTTTGTTCCAAACTGAACTTCTTCATAAACTTTCCTGTTTGAGTGGGGTATACTAATACCACATGCTCTATCTTACCTTTCTGGAAACTTGGAGGAGTCCTCTACATCATCCAAATATCATACTAACACAAGTAATAAATTATGGGCACTTACCAAGAAAATCTTATACATCACTCTTGACCTAGGGTTTCAAGCCATAACAAATAGTTTACCTTCTTAGCATTCGTTCATAAATGTTTGGGCCTCATTTGACCTCATTCCAACTCTAGGATATTCTTAAATCCATGACCCAACATCCATAAAATGATCATATTCCCATGAAAAATATTCACGTTCTAACCATGATCATTTCTCTTACTTCGAGATGGAAATAACACTCTCAAGCACCTTGTTTTGGTCTAAGCTCAATATTTTACAAAATATTCATCTTGACAACCTAATTTTTTCCCACAACATCATGACATCCTATTTTAACATCTCCAATCATCATCTTGGATCAAATAATTTTTTACCTTCATGTGCCATCTCATTTTCATGACTATTCCTTGGGGATTTGTATTTTCTAGGTTTTAACATATTGAACCAACACTAAAGCTCATCATAAAACCTATGAAAACTATATCTACATGATGAAAACAACCTGACATATCTTCATGAGTGATATGAAGATCTCACACATACATATTCCTCATTAGGGATCCAAGCACTAGGATTAGGCCTAGTGTGCACCATGAAAAAGTAGACCAACCACATGACTCTTCTTCCAAGCACTCCAAAATGACCTAACACACATGAGACAACATGTCTCACACTTATGCATGTTTCCATGAGCTCATATACATTTGCACATCACTCTCATGCTTCATTTGGCCTTCAAGCACCTAGACTAGGTTGGATGATCACCAAAAACCATGCTCAAAACTTTACCTACACTTCTCCACCTCACTCTGCATATTCTTCACTTTCACCAGACGTCATAATAACATTATAAAATAACTCATAAGCATTCTATCTAGTCTCCAATGAAACTATTTCATACTCTAAAGAAAATAGTTCTTACTTTGAAGTAAGCAATTCATACTTAGAAGCAAATAGAACAGACTTTGGACTAATTCCAAAGAAACCAAACAAACTTTGAAGCATCATGTAATCTACCTTGCAGATACCCATACACTTCTCACACATTATACTAATCATGATGCAGTTTTTGTTTGTATTTTGATTGAGTTATCCATTATGTGAACTTGAAATCTTATTCAACAATGAGTCTCAATTTGATATAGGTCATAACTAACTCTCCCTAATTCAACCAACCTCTGCAGACCTATAACACACCATTGTAGTCCATAATCAACTATAATGCCTTCATGAAACACTTGACCATATTTCCTTTGAAGATAACCTACAAATTTCTACAATTCTACCTTCTTAGCACTAATGACACCTTTCTTTCATGATCAAGGAGAAACTCAAGCTCCCCGCCTTGATGGACCAACACATACCTATACAACTTCTATTGAATCTACGTAATAGTGTACCTACTTCAAATGATGAAACTCATATTCACACCTAGTTTTAAAGTTCCTTCACATGTTTTGTAAGTGCAAAATCATGTCATTAAATCCTCTCTTCTTCACCTAAAGGATCATGACCTTCAATGGATCCCCCTATCTCTAAAGGCATTGGAAATCCTGTAGCCACACATTTTGATCCAAAATTTACCACATATAGACATGACACAAGCATTTTATCCTGAAGCCCACCTATTTGCTCTTGATCCTCAACATAACCTTCTTCTTCTACCTTCAATATGAATGAACTCATAAAAATTTTCTCAAACAAGATTCAAAAGATAATATTCAACATTTTAGCCTTTGACAATCCAAAGCATTCCTAGAGTATACCTTTCCAAACTTCAATCACTCGGATCTCGTAGACAACTCTTGAAACTTGTATACTTTGATTAATTTCCAATAATCATCAACATAATGCACCTTATCTTATTAAGTCTTTAAGAAACTAAGAGTCACCATACTAACCAATAACTTGCTTGATATCATGTTAAAATTATCAACATTGTACACAAATATATAGGCCCACACAACTCATGATCATACCTGAGCACTTTGTTTTCTCACACACGAGATCACACATAGTGAGGTTCATATTCTGCACAATACATGAATAATTTTACCTTCTTGGTTTTCACATATTTGTAACACCGACCACTTATAAACTCCTTAAATTAAGAAAAATTAATGACATGTACTTCATACATTCATGTAACATCTCTTGAAATACACATACTTGACTTGGTAGTGACAATCATGACAAACTTCTCTTCATGCATACTAACTAAGATAAAAACCTTTTACACAATACTCCATTCTCTTGACATGACACAATAACTCAAATCCATAACATGATAGACTCAAGACTACTACTTTCTTGTGTCACTATTATAATGCCTCTAACATGGTTGATATCTATGATGACTTCTTTACTTGAAGTTACAAATGTTGATATGTGATTCTTGTTTAAAGACGATGTACTCTTGTGAACTAAGTAATCATGTTTGTTGTAGATAATATGTTATCTTCTAAAATAGATACAATTTTTCCATGTCTATTATAAAATTAGAATGAAGTATTTCATTTCTTCTTATGTTGAATGTTCATTACATGTGGATAGAGGAAATTGATTCAGCTTAAACTCGTTCATAGTCTTTATTGCATTTGAACTTGTGCTTCAGTCTTTATGATTTCTAATGCAGGATAGCTATACCTTGGATCAATTTCAATGATCCAAGGCATGCTTTCGATTTCATGACATTAAGGTCATCTTGACCAAGTTGGGAAGTATGTTAGATTTTGAACCCAGGATGCCACGAGATCACTAGTGACCTCTTTTCTTCACGTCCTTATTAAGTGATCTGAGAATGTCATTTTGATCCTTATTTTGGTAAGATTTAATTGATAATTTTAATAATTACAAAGGGAACCTAATTAAATCTAAGTTCCTAAGTTTTTATCCTATCCTAAGTTTAAGCTAGATGATTTTTATTAATATGGTTGTTTATTAGATGAAGGGAGTCCTAAGACATGTAACTAGGATATCCTAAGACTAAACTAATAAACTATACCTAAGGACCTAAGTTGGTTTCTAATCTAATGTTTATGAACCTAACCTAAGGGCATGGACTAGCCTAAAGGGGATGGTGTGGATGACATATGAAGGGGTGTCGGTGGCACCAATCTCTAAGTATTTATGAGGTTTGAATGTGGCATTAAACTCTTTGTTACCGCTAATTTTGGCGAGTGCATGGAAGTTTGGAGGAGGCTGAGTTGTCACCTCTGCTAAAGTTTGGTTACATGGAGTTTAAAACTTTGGTTATAACCAAGTTGGATTTTGTGAATGTGGGAGATAAGGAAGGACTTTGTCAGTCATTTTTTCATTAATTGATCTCAACCATCATGCGAAAGCACCATGGGAAATAGGAGAAACTAGAGAAAAAGGAGGTTTTCGATTTTCATTGTTTCATTTGGTTTTTGTGAGCTTTATAGTTCTGCATGTGGTTTTTCATTTTTCAAACCTCCAATTCAAATATTTTCATGCCTATTTTCACCTTGCATGGTGGTGATGATAATAAAAAACAAGCTAGGAAGTTATAAGAGGAAGAAATGAAAGGTTTCAGAGCCTAGTTTTTGGCGTTTTTGTGGGAAATTTTCTATCGAGGTTTTGTTTGAAGATTTATAACAAGGAATAGAAGACAAGAGCTCTATCAGGCATGATAGGCCCTATCTCTTTAAATATTTTTATTTTATTTAAGTTTCTTCATTAAAATAACTCTACTCTTGATTGGAAACTTTCTAGTTCTTGTTTTTATTTCTTCTTGTTTCTCCTATGGCGTTTTCGACTTGGTTCATATGGATGCAATATGATTCTGTGTTTTTGTGTGGAATATGAAATATGGGTTGTATTGATTGATTTATAGTTGTGTTATCTTGTTTTCATATGAAATTTCTTAGATAATGATTGAAGTTTGTGTTAGTTTCATTGATTAGATTGTTTACCTTGTTTAGGTAACTTGAAAATGTGAAAAGGATGCCCAATTTTGACAAAATCAAATGGCTTTAGCTTAAACCTTTTTCCCTTGTTATTAACAATTGGAAACCAACCTTTTTTGTGGGATTTCATTTGGGCTATTAGATATTCCAATTTTACTTGTGGTTTCACAGTGGGCTTACATTGTGACTATACTCTTTTTCATTCATGAAGCTCTCTGCAGATTTTGTTTGGGACATACGTCTATGATAGGGTGAAAGTCCATATGTTCTTGTATTGATCTATTTACTTTTTGATAGCAAAGTGAATACCACCAATATTTTTTTCGACTCATTTCGTGATTGTATTTTCATTTACCTTCATGGAATACCCATCTTATATCAAATTGGTTTATGGTTATTTTGTTTACCACATATGGAAATTGGAATGAATCTAGTGTTTTCTTTTATTAATCCCTTTTTGAGACGTTGTATCCTTTGTTGGAAGTTGAATAAGAAGGAATTCATGTAGTTAGTTTTTGTTTCATTTCTTCTTCATTGACACGATTTGATTATCCATTTTGGGCCTTGTAGTTGCTTCATGATAGAACTTGTTGATATATACCAGGCTTGGGAAGTCTGTTTGGTCTTTGGAAGAATGTTTTGTTGGAGGAAGACTATTATTACTTTGTCTCTCTACTATACTTGTTGATGGTATTGTAATCCTTCATGAGTGAAATAGTTACGTTGGGGAGACTAGTATCATCTTTCCTTTTTGGTTTAGTAAGTTACTTGGAACAAAAACCCATTTGGGTTAGCCTGTGAAAATGGGTAACGTTTAGTTGGTTTGTTCCAAATTATTTTATAACGCCTAATGGTTCTAAGTGGGATTGAATTGTGGTTACACTTTTCTTTCTTCCTTAATGGGATACTTTTTTTTGATTAGGTTTTAGTTTTTAAATTGTGTAACATTTGAATTCTCGAATGTAGATAGACATTCTTTTGATGGAAAATCTTACTACCTTGAAACTTTTTTTTTTTGATTCTTAGAATTCTCTTGACCTTGTTTTAGATTAAAATAATCATGTGATTATTCTTTGTGTTTGTTTAGATTCTTGTGTTGTTTCCATAGTTATCCTCAAGATCCATTCCTTGAGCTAAATTGAGTCTTTTAGATAAGACTGGGATCTTGTGCAAGGTTAGGAATTGAATGATATGTCTCTTTTAATTTATTTTGGAACAATAGTTATGTTATTGTTGATGTTTTGGGGGACTGCTTGGTGTTAGCTAGGTTTGTTTGTTTGAGTTTGAAACTTGGATATGAATTGCAAACCTTCAGGAACTTACTGTGAGTTATGTTGTTGATGGTCTGGTCCCTAATCTCTTGTTGGTTAAACTTTTCTTACCTATAAATTTGAGACTTATTCTTGGTCAATCTAATCCCGAGTTAGATAAGATTTTTTGATGGGATGATATTCATATTCTTGTTTGTTCATTCAGTCTTAATTTTGATTATTGACATTTCGAATACTAAAAAAATACTTAGTATAGAAAAGTAGTTGTTTATATCATTGTACTTCTTGAAAAATCAACAGATTAAGTTGGAAGCTTGATTGAAAATTGAATATTAAGTTAGAAATATAAACAAATTCTTTTTTAAATATCATTGTTGGATGACTAATAGGTTGTAATGAGTTCATATTTGTGTTTGAGATAGAATTAATTATGTTGATTTAATTAGTTCTTACTTAAACATTACTTATTGAAGAACATATGATCTTTCTCTCTCCTTCTTAGTTTGTAATCTTTTGGAAAGTCTTTATTTTATTATTAAGTAGTGATTTTGGAACCATTTCATTAACAATGAGGTTCCTTTTCTAAATTAATATGATAAAAGAACCTTGTTTTAAGGATATAGTGTTTATCATGCTTAGTTCATATGAATTGACTTGTGCTAACAATTTTGCAGATGGATTTCGTAAAAGATGAAAGGAGAAAGACATATAGAAAGTTACATTTGTTTTACTAAAGAAATTATCTCTTTGTTATGATGACTATGTAGCGTCATTTACTTGAAATGTAATTTTGTCGAGAAAAGATGTATTAAAACTAGTTTTATATTAAAGTAATGACATTTTTGTAATCTTTGAAATATTCCTAAGTTCAGTGAGTGGATCACTCCCTTTTGATAAATGAATTTCCTTGATGGTTGTTGATTACTGATTTACTTGTGATACTTTCATGACATAATATGTGTAATATTACTAAGTAATATCATTCATTAACGTGTGCAATTTAGATATTTATGTGATTTATAGTTATGTAACTTATTAGCTTTTATGATGCATAAGCTTCTTGGATTAAGGATCTGTACTATTAGTTGATTTCATTTCACATGAAAGATCACAACTAAGTTGATACTCTTGGGTAGATCCTTAAATAGTAAAAAGGGAACATGATTAAATTATATAAATGTGTATGAATTCTTTGTTATGCTAAAGCATATGAGTTTTGTTTTCATAAATAGGACATTAGTCCTTAATAAGGAAAAGGGATATCTTCCTTGTAATTAAATGAAGAGATCTATATGACATCTTGTATGGGTGTTATGATTAAATTATGAGGATGGTTGGATGTGATTTCCTTAAGGATATTTTGTAATTGAACATAAATGTTTAAAAGGATAATAAAAGGATTTAGACTTTCAGTATTATGAAGTCTAAAATAAAAGTTTCAATAAGCTTGTTACAAGCTAAAACTGAAGTAAAAAGATCTATTGATCACACTTTCATAACATTGAGTTCGACACACACATATGAAATAAACAGATAATATTAAGATGAACCTAAGCATGAATTTAGGGTGTTTAGGAAGGTAGATTTTATCTGCATACCTTCCTTTCGTGTAAAATACACCTCGTAACCTTCTTAGGTAATTGATGCTTAGTAAGACCTTAAAAGCATTGTTATCATTAATCTTTAAGATAATAATTGATTGGGTTAATAAACTAATATATCCTTAAGTATGTTAGTCTAGTTGAGGAAATTAATCGGATGTTGAAACATAGAAACTATGGCAGGAAAATGACATGGGTCATTACAGTACTACGATGCGTTTGCATGTCTCAACACCCCACTAGTTTGATTAACTCAATTGACATAAGTGGAAGTTTGGCTCATGGTTCCACCCTAAACAAAGATAAAAACATGAGCTAGTGTTGTGGTCAACTCATGTTGACTTAGGGTGACTAGACACACCCAATCAATGTAAGTCGATTGAGTATGTCTATGTATCCTTAGTCACCATGAGTAGTCCTCCACACTAGTGCATGTTACTACCTTTTTTAGTGTGAAACTTTGACTTAGATTAGGTTGATAGAAGTCAAGAAAGACCATTCTAGATAACAAATTGCAAGTGTGGTGAAGGACATATTCCTTTCGATAATGAGTATGTATTCTTGGAATGTAAACATGGTAGACATATTTAAAAACTTTTTCCAAAGTATTGCATGTTGCTGGTTGCGTTGTCCTGTGTCACCTACTCTAAGATGTAGGATTTTAGATTAATACCAATAACAAGTATTCGAGATAGGCTTATTAGATAGAAAACTTGGGTACCCTAAAAGGTTTAAGGAACCAAGTATATATAGTATACACATTATTAAGTTAGCATGAGAGATCGGTTTTATACCGAGTCATGGAATGAGAGATTGGTGTTTCACCGAGTCATTACAATTGCATATGGTTTTTTGTTATGAGATGTATTGGCAATGGAATGTGTGTTCTGAATTATATTAATTTAGAATTGAGAACATTATGTAAAATAAAAATTTCCTTGTTTCTAAAGTCTTAAAAAGTGGATGTTACATCTTGGTATTAGAGTTGAAAGCTACAGCTCTTGGACCTATTAAGTCCATATCTATAAAAACTTAATTTTATTGTTAACAAAAAATTGTTAGAATAAGGGGAGGTGCTGCAAATAATCCACCTCCAGGTGGGAAGGCATCTACCACACAAAAACTTAACGAGATTCTCACTACCCTGTTGGACACAAGGGATCATATGAATGTACTTGAACATAAAGCTATGGGTAATGAGAAGGAAGATGATTCTGTAATAACAATAATCCACCTCCGTGGGACAATTCCAATTTATAAATTGGGGTGTTGATAATAATAATGTAGCAAATAACAATGTTGTGAATGCAAATGTGAATGTGCCCAATCCACCTGAAAATAAAAAGGAAAGATTAGAAGTTGAACTCACAAATGACATAAAAAGGATAAGTCCACTAAAGTTTGATGGTAGTACACTAGGGGATGGAATTAATAATTGGCTCAATGAAATGGAGAAGTACTTTGCAATAAAGAACTTCTCAAATGAAACAAAATCACTATGGGGAACTTATCATCTTTCCCATGAGGCATCCTCCTGGTGGGATAGTTGTAAAGATGAATTGAACATTGATGAATAAAACATCACTTGGGATCATTTTAAGAGATAATTTAGGAAACGTTGGTTGCCACAAATCTATTATGATCATAAAAATGATAGAATTTCATAATTTAATTCAAGGAAAATTAATTGTAATAGAGTACTGGGAGAGGTTTACTAAACTTCTTAAGTACGTTCCTTAGTATCAAACTGACGAGAAGTTCAAGATACACAAGTTTATTATGGGATTGAACCCTATCATAGGGGGTGAATTATATGTTCACAACCCAACCACCATGGAAGGGGTTGTAGAAAAATCCATTCGATAGGAACATAAATTAAAATCAATTTCTGCCCATAAGGAAGAGAATCATAAGAAAATTCCTAATTCTTCTTCATCTCTTGCACCCAAAAAGGTGGCATGGAAAAAGTTTGGTGCCAAAAATAAGTTTGTAACTGATAATAATAAGAAAATAACAACAAATAAACCTACTATAAACATTCGAAACAACTTTGTGAAGAATAATAACAATGGATAGAAGTCCTTTAGAGGACAAAACAATAATTTCAGGGCTGAAATAAATTTGAACCAAAAGAGGACCTATAGGGGGTTGTTTCAACTATGGTAAGGATCACTATACAAATCAGTGCCCTCTAAATAAATATGACAGCAATCAACAACTTAAGATGCATGTTGCAGTAGCTAATAAACAAGCTAAAAATCAAGTTACACCCATAGAAGTGCTAGGTAAATTATTTGGTATGCCTATTACTATAATTTTTTATACTAGAGCTACAGAATGCTTTATTTCTAGTAAATTAGCTGCAAAAATAAAAAGAAAATTTGGAATAATGGAAAAATCTTGGACTGTACATTATGGAAATAATGTTGTCCATACTATTAGTAAATGTATTTTTGGAGCAGTCCTAGAATTACCTAATTTTTCCACAAAAGTAGATCTTTATGTTTCTCCTTTGGGGTCATATGATGTCATAATAGGTGTTAACTAGCTTGTTGATCATAAAGAAAAAGTTGATTGTTTTGAAAAACACATTAGTTGTCTTGATGATCTGTAGAAAAAATATACATCCAAGGGGTAAAACAAGAAATTTTAGTTAGAAAATTGTCAGCTATGTAGCTTAAAAAGGCCAAAAATAAAGGTTGTACTTTGTATGTAGTAAAAATTTTAAAACAACCGAAAGGGGTAGTGATTTCTTAGAAAATTTTCTCACTGCTAAGAGATTTTAGTGATGTGTTTCGGAAGAACTACCCAATCTTCCACCCAAACAAGAATTTGACTTCACAATAGAAATCAAACCAGGAACTGAGCCTATTTCCAAAGCACCTTATCAAATGAATACCATTAAACTAGTAGAGCTTAAGGCACAGTTACAAGAATTGTTTTCTAAAGGTTTGATAAGACCGAGTGTCTCACCTTGGGAGCACCGGTAATATTTGTGAAAAATAAGGATGGAACACTTAGACTTTGTATTGATTACAAGATGTTAAACAAAGAAACAATCAAAAATGAAATCCACTTCCTATAATTGATGATTTGTTTGATCATATGTGTGGTGCATCAATATACGATTAATAATCAAAGACAAATATATTCATAAAACAACATTTATAAAGAGGTATGGACATTACAAATTCATGGTATTACCATTCGTTTTGAAAAATACACCTACAACTTTTATGAATTTAATGAATAATATCTTTCAAGAATACCTGGAAAATTTTATACTTGTATTCTTGGATGATATTATTATCTATTCTAAAAGCATTGATGAGCATCATGAGCATTTGAAAATAGTACTTGAAATCTTAAGAAAGAGAAGATTGTATGGTAAGTTGTCCAAATGTTCTTTTTATGAAACATAAGTGCACTATTTAGGACATGTCATAAGAAAATATGGAATAGCAGTTGATCCATCAAATATTGTTTCCATAACTGAATGGCCTACACCTAAAAATGTACATGAAGTCAGAAGCTTCATGGGGCTTGCTGGTTATTATAGAAATTTTGTTAAGGACTTTTCAAAAGTCATTTCCCCATAACTTCATTACAAAATAAAGACAAGAAGTTTGTGTGGAGTGATAAATGCGAATCAGCATTTAAAACTCTTAAAGATCAGTTAACATCTACACCTATTTTAGCTGTACCATATCTAAATGGAAACTTTACGGTAGTTCAGATGCTTCCAATGAAGGAATTGGAGGTATTATGTTACAAAATGATCATGTTATAGAATATGAGAGCAAAAACCTCAAGTTACATGAGTTGAATTATGCTCCCCATGACCTAGAGCTTGCTTTCATAGTTCATGCACTTCAAGTGTGGAGACATTACCTTTTGGGAAGACCTTTTGAATTAAAGACTGATCATCTTGGGCTGAAGTATATTTTCACTCAAAAAATTTGAATGCAAGACATGGACGATGGTTAGATTTTTTGTCACAATATGATTTTGACATAAGTTACATTAAAGGAAAATAAAATAGATTAATAGATGCACTAAGTCCTAAGAAACATATTTCTACGCTTATAACCTTGAGAACTCATTTTAAGGATGAGGTAAAAAGTATCATGGAATCTGATTTATACTTCCAACGCAGTAAAAACAACACTTCCCTGCAGATCCAAATGATGCAAGAAACAAAGGTTTTATCTTCGATAATGAAGGCACTTTAAGGTATGAAAATGGGTATACCTACCTTTGGGAAAGAGTTAAGGAAAAAGTTGATGATGGAATTTCATAATTCACCTTATTCAAGACATCCCGTATATCAAAAATGCTTCCCGATGTAAAACAACAATATTTTTGGAAAGGGATGAAGAAAGACAACTGATTTTATTTCACACTAATTAGAATGTCGGCATGTTAATGCCGAGCATATGTACCTAGCTGGTTTATTATATCCTCATAGCATACCTCAATATAAATGGAAATTAATTAGCATGGATTTTTTTCAGGGGTTTCCTATGTCTAGAAATAAACATGATGTTATCTTAGTTGTGGTTAATAAACTAAAAAAGTAACACATTTTATTGTCGGTAATATTAAATATGATTCACCTGTTTTAGAAAAAATATTTGTGCATGAAATTTTCTGATTACATGGAGTACCCAAATTGATTATATCTGATAGGGACCCTAGAATGACATATCATTTTTGGAAAATGCTAAATGCAGCCTTAGGATAAAAATGAATTTTAGTTTTGCATACCATCTAGAAACAGATGGTCAAACAGAGAGAGTGAATTAGGTTTTGAAAGATATGTTACAAACGTACTACATGGATCAACAATACAAATGGGAAGAATATCTTCCTTTAGTTGAATTTTCTTACAATAATACATATCATGCCTCTTTAAAAATGGCACCTTTCAAAGAATTGTATGGAAGGAAATGCAGAACTCCAGTTAGTTGGGATAGCATTGAAGATAGAGAGGTAATTGGACCTAAAATTCTTACTGAAATGGAACAACAAGTTGAAATGATTTATGAACGATTAAAAGAAGTTGTGGATAGGTAGAAAAGTTAAGAAGATCTTAAAATGATCGATAAGAAATTTAAACTCCGTGAAAAAATCTTTTTATGGGTTAAACCTAAAAAGAGCTCTATAACCTTTGCAAAGCAACCAAATTATCACCTTGTTTTGTTGGACCTTTTGAGATTGTTGAAGTGATTAGCCTTGTAGCTTATTGTTTAGCATTACATCCCACTTTTTCATGAATGCATGATGTTTTCCATATTTCTTTACTTAAGAAATACATTTTAGATTTATCAAATGTGTTAAATTGGGATTCCTTATAGGTCCAAGACCAGCATAATAATCATGATTGAACCCATAAGAGTTCTAGAAACTCACCATTTTCACTTGCAAAATCATAACATTATTCAATGTAAGTTTCAATGGGACCAATTTAATGAGGAACGTGTAACATGGGAAGCCTTGAGAACATGAAAACTATTTTTCCTCATTTATTTGAAAAAAATAGTTTTGATGTTGGAAACAGATTAAAGATTTTGTTTAAAGTTATCTTTAATTTTTGCCAATTTTGGGTAGGTGCTATAATTTATTAATGTTGGAACAATTATTTTAATGTTGTAATAAATTATGAAAACTTGGAATTCCTCAAATATGGTTTTTGTTTGTGAACTTCTAGATAAAATAATTATAATTATGATTATTTTTCTTGTTTAAAATATGGACTAAGTTAATCATCGGGATGATGATGCTTTTAGGGGAGGTATGTAATGCCTCTAACATGGTTGATATATATGATGACTTCTGTACTTGAAGTTGTAAACATTGATATGTGATTCTTGTTTGAAGACAGTGTACTCTTGTGAACTAAGTAATCATGTTTTTGTAGATAATATGTTATCTTCTGAAAATAGATACAATTTTGCCATGTCTATTCTGAAATTAGAATGAATTATTTCATTTCTTCTTATGTTGAATGTTCACTACATGTGGATAGAGGAAATTGATTTAACTTAAACTCATTCATAGTCTTTATTGCATTTGAACTTGTGCTTTAGTCTTTATGATTTCTACCTTGGATCAATTTTAGTGATCCAAGGCATGCTTTTGATTTCATGATGTCAAGGTCATCTTAACCTGAGCTAGGTAGAATGTTAGATTTTGAACCTAGGCTTCCACGGGATCACTGGTGACCTCTTCTACTCATGTCCTTCTTAAGTGATCCGAGAACGTCATTTTGATTCTTCTTTTGGTAAGATTTAATTGATAATTTTAATAATTATTAAGGGAACCTAATTAAATATAAGTTCCTAAGTTGTTATCCTATCCTAAGTTTAAGCTAGATGATTTTTATTAATATGGTTGTTTATTAGATGAAGGGAGTCTTAAGACATGTAACTAGGATATCCTAAGACTAAACTAATAAAATATACCTAAGGACCTAAGTTGGTTTCTAATCTAATGTTTATGAACCTAACCTAAGGGTATGGACTAGCCTAAAGGGGATGGTGTGGATGACATACAAAGGGGTGTTGGTGGCACCAATTTCTAAGTATTAATGAGGTTTTAATGTGGTATTAAATTATTTGTTACCTTGACTTTGGCGAGTGCATGGAATTTTGGAGGAGGTTGAGTTGTTACATCTGCTAAAGTTTGGTTGAATGGATTTTAAAACTTTGGTTATAGCCAACTTGGAGTTGGTGAAGGTGGGTCCTTTGCATTAATTTATCTAGGCCATTGTGAAAACAACCTGGGAAATAGGACAAGTTGGAGAAAAGGGTGGTTTTTTGGTTTTCATTATTTCATTTGGTTTTTGTGAGCTTTGTAGCTCTGTATGTGGTTTTTCATTTTTGAACCTCTAGTTGAATTTGTGCATGCCTATTTTCACCTTGCATGGTGGTGATGATAACAGAAATCAAGCTAGGAAGTTATAAGAGGAAGAAACAAAAGGTTTGAACCTAGTTTTTGGCATTTTTGTGGAAAATTTTCTATCGAGGTTCTTCTTGAAGATTTACAACAAGGAATAGAAGACAAGATCTCTATCGGCATGATAGGCCCTATCTCTTTAAATATTCTACTTTTATTTAAGTTTCTTCATTAAAATAACTCTACTCTTGATTGGAAACTTTCTAGTTCTTAATTTTTTATTTCTTCGTTGCCCCTATGGCATTTTTGACTTGGTTCATATAAATGCAATATGATTATGTTTTTATTGTGTGGAATATGAAATATGGGTTGTATTGATTGATTTACAGTTTTTTTAGCTTGTTTTCATATGAAATTTCTTAGATAATGATCAAATTTTGTGTTAGTTTCATTGATTGGATTGTTTACATTGTTTAGGTAACTTGAAAATGTGAAAAGGATGCCCAATTTTGATGAAATCATATGGCTTTAGCTTAAACCTTTTTCCCTTGTTATTAACAATTGGAAACCAACCTTTTTGTGGGATTTCATTTGGGCTATTAGAAATTCCCATTTTACTTGTGGTTTCACATTGGGCTTACATTGTCACTATAATCTTTTTCATTCATGAAGCTCTCTGTAGATTTTGTTTGGGACATACATCTATGATAGGGTGAAAGTCCATATGTTCTTGTATTGATTTATTTACTTTTTGATAGCAATGAAGACCAACAATATTTGTTTGACTCATTTCATGATTGTATTTTTGTTTACCTTCATGGAATACCCATCTTATATCGAATCTTTTATGGTTATTTGGTTTACCACATATGGAAATTGGAATGAATCGGTTTTTCTTTTGTAAATCCCTTTTTCGTGAGGTTGTATCCTTCATTGGAAGTTGAATAAGAATTAATACTTGTAGTTAGTTTTAATTTTTATTTCTTCTTCATCGACATGATATTATTATCCATTCAGGCCTTGTAATTTCTTCGTGATAGAACTTGTTGATCTATACCAAGCCTAGGAAGTTTGTTTGATCTTTGAAAGAACGTTTTTTTTGGAATACTACTATTACTTTGTCTCTTTGCTATAATTTTTGATGTTATTGTAATCCTTCATGAGTGAAATAGTTTCATTGTGGCGAATGGTATCATCTTTCCTTTTAGTTTAGTAAGTTACCTAGAACGCGAAAACCCATCTGGATTATCCTATGAAAATGGGTAATGTTTAGTTAGTTTTTTCTAAATTATGTTATAACATCTAATGGTTTTGATTAGGATTGAAGTATGGTTAAACTATGCTTTCTTCCTTAATGGGATACTCTCTTTGAGTAGGTTTCAGTTTTTGAAATTGTGTAATGTTTGACTTCTCAAATGTAGATACACATTCTTTTGATGGAAAATCTTACTGCCTCAAAACTTTATTTTGATTCTTAAATAGCGTTCTTTGGAATTTGTTTCAGATTAAACTAATTGTGTGACTTTTATTTGGGTTTATTTTGAGTCTTTTGTTTTTTCTATAGTTATTATTTCCTTCATCCTCCTGATCCATTCCTTGAGCTAAATTCAGTCTTTTGGATAAGACTAGGATCTTGCGTAAGGTTTGGAATCATTGTTCTGTCTCTTTCAATTGATTTTGGAACAATATTTATGTTTTTGTTGATGTTTTGGGGGACTACTTGGTGTTAGCTAGTGCATTCGATTGAGTTTGAAACTTGGATATGAATTGCAGACCTTCGAGGAACTAAGCGTGAGTTATGTTATTGGTGGTATGGTCCTAATATCTTGTTGGTTAAACTTTTCTTACACCGAAAGTTGAGACCTTTTCTTAGTCAATATAATCTGAGTTAGATAATATTATTTGATAGGATGATATGCATATTCTTGTTTGTTCATTCAATTTTAATTCTTATTGTTGGCATTTTGAATACCAAAACAATATAATTAGTATAGAAAAGTAGTTGTTTATATCATTGTACTTCTTCTTGAATAAGAAATAGATTAAATTGGAAGCTTGATTGTGTTATCCCATAAAATTGGCAAGGGCAATTTTACATAACCATACTTGAAATTTTTTTCACGATCCCTCGTCAGGGATCCCTTGCATTCGAACGTTGCAAATCCCTTCCCGAAATCCTGTTTTCCGAACTTAGCCGTTTTTGGTCTTTTTGGGCGGGCGCATATAATCACTATGCAACATCACATGTTCATGCGCCCCCTTTTTAACCCTTTGGCGCATGCTTTCTTGTGTCAACAGGCATTTTGGTGCACCTCCCTTGTTGGGTCTTTCCTACGTGCGCCTTCCTGTCAACATAACTTTTGTTGCGCCTCTTTTTGGTGCGCCAAAGGCGCACATATTCCTCTGTCAACACCACTTTCGGCGTGCAATGGGTGCACATATCTTCATGTTGACAAGCCTTTTGGTGCGCCAAAGGGTGCATGTTTTTTTGTGTCGACAGCTCTTTTGGTGCGCCGCTTAAAAAGTTGGTGGTGCATTTATTACTACCTCACCTATAAATAGGCGCGTCTGCGCTGTCATTGTCACCAATGCGAATCACGTGATTTTTCTCTGAGCTTGTCACTTGCCCGTCACTTTCGATTGCTTTGTGGACCCCTTTCGTGCATTTCTTCGTTATAAAAAGCCGGGTAAGAGGTCCTCTTTCTTTTGTGCTTCATGTTTGTGGTTTTTGGCTGTTTGTGGATATGATTTGGATTGAAAAGGATGAAATCATGAATTTGCTTCCCCCTATTGTCTTTCCACATTTCCTCCTCCTCTTTCTAGATCTGCTGGTAGAGGAAGCTCTATCCTGAGATGATAGCTTGAAACCCCTTTGTTTAAACCATTTCTATCACCCCAAATGGACCTTGCAAAAGAGCTTAACCATATGTAAACCCCTCTGAGAAAAAACTAAACCTAAAAAAGGAAACTGTATTTTCCTTTGGCGCATTGGCATACCATGCAACATCAAGAATAGTTGCGCCCTTGGCGCATCTGTCACCCCTGTTACACAAAGAGCAGCCACGCCAATGGCGCGCATTCCCTATCTGCTGCATCATAAAAAGTTGCGCCCTCATGGCGCACTTCCCTCACTTGCTGCAAGCGCTTTCCGTGCACCCTCTTGGTGCATCAAACTTGAGTGCAACATTACAAATTCATGTGCCCTTTGGCGCACCCAGCATCCATGTAACAACCCTTTCCTATGCGCCAAGTGCAAAGCTATAAACGGCGCAGGCGCGTCCCTCATCGCAACAACATTGTGTCATGCAGACCTTCCATGCACCGCGCCAAGTTCCCCTTCGGTGCATGAACATATGATGTTACACGCATTAAGCATGCGCCCTTCGGTGCATCCTGTACCCATGTAACATGAAAATAATCTGCGCCCTTTATAAAATGAACACATGGCGCAGGCACACTTGTCCTTACAGCAACAAAATGCATCATGCAATATCTATGCGCCATGCGCCCTTTGGAGCTGATTTAACCCTTGCAACACCCTTTTCCTATGCGCCTTACCTATTTAGCCCTGTATTCTACAATATCCATGCGCCATGCGCCCTGAGGCCCCAAAATTGCTAACTCTTTCTTCTGTCAGCATTTCAATGGAAAATCAAGCAGCTGACACGGCTTTCTTCGATTGGGTTTCACTTCTTATTCTTGCAGATCAGCAGCTAAGTTCAGAAGAACATATGTCAACATCAAGCAAGAGACCTACCAAATCCAAAGGCAAGGCCAAGCTCACAGAAGAAGAAATGAAGTATAAGTATCAGAGGGTCAGAATGCCCAACTCCCAGGCCGAGTGTGACCTGGACATCAGAGACTCAGAGTTGGGTCATATCGATATGGAGGAATTCTGGGTCAGGACTCAGAAGGTCACAAGAAGTCCATGGATGGACAAGGCGATAGGCGGTGCCTGCGCTTCTTTCTGGGAATCCCAGTCAGCGCCGTTAACAATGAATTCATGATGGTGGTTGCCCGGTGCTACAATAAAGACACAAGATGTGTCATAAATGAGAAGGGCGAGGTCATAATCAACCTCACTGCCCGCCACTTTGAAATAATACTCAACATTCCTCATCACCCAGACACTTTGTGGCCATCGCCAAGAGGATTGTATCAAAGCCTGAAGATCATTGCATACAACTGATGAATGAAGTATATCTGAAGAACAAGAAAGTAGTGACCCGTTGGCCACAAATCATTCACCGCAGTGATTTTTCGGAGGAGCTCAGTGACACCATCACATTCCTGAGCAGGGTCTTTGGGCTTCCTGACACCCACTATTTCCACAAATGGATGCTACTGGTATTTAGAAACAATGAACAAAAATATGCCCGATCAACGCTTTGAATGGGTAGAAATTATAAGCAGCACGATATCAGAGCAGCTGCAACAATTCCCCACAACGGGGAGGTTCTACATGAATTCCTATGTTGTTTATGTTGCAGCTTCTGAAAGGGACTATCCAGCTCTGATGCGGAGTGGGGTTTGGCCCCAAGTTAGAATCTATGAATACTATCCAGAGCTGAAGCTGGAGAATAGCATCCCTCAATTTACAAAGATCAATGATGCATTTTTCTATTTCATCATCTACCTGTTGAGGCCGAATATGACTTACGGTCACACGACCAAGAGCATCGTGGCAGCCACTGAGAAATGGGGGGCCCTGTTCACCCAATTCCCCACATTCACTTATCTGAGAGCGGCTAACTTCTTGGGAGAGCCAACTAGACTGCCAAGATATGTTGGGCCCAAGTTGATTCTGCTAGAGCTGTCAAGACAGCTAGTCACTTATCATGAAAAGTGCCTAAAAAGAAAGAAGGGTGGAACTCCTTTCCCCCTCACAGTGGGTAGATATACATGTCTTACTCACCACAAGGCAAAAGACATGTTTGCAGAGCTGGAGCTTCTAAATCTGAAACATGACTTCCCGGCAAGGCCTACCTTCGACCCAAGAAATTGTCTGCCAAGGGCTAAGCTCGATCCGATCCATGTCCCTCAGATCGAGGATATCTACATTGACCTATATCATGAGGTGGAGCTCAGGAGGAAAGACCATTCTCGTTTGGCCTTGGCAGAAATCATCCAATATGGGGTAGCCATCATCCCCAAAGGCTACCAAACTACCGAAGAGGAAGTGGATCAAGTATATCTTGACACAGGTGGGGATGATTGGCCTTTTGCGGCAATTGATAGGACTAAAGCACCTCAGACAATTGAGGAGAGGGTCAAAGAAACTCTGCGCAGAACAGAGCATTGGTGCCGAATGAACGGACTCATCTACCTCGGGGTTGATTTCACAACCTCTCCATTGGGTAACGCACCTCCTCGATCAAAACAGCAGCCTAAAGGCAAAGGAAAAGGTAAAGAGGGTGAATCCAGCACCACTCAAGAGGAAGCCCCTGCAAGTCCTCCTTCCGCTGCACTGAAAAAATTGTAACCCTGGCTTCTCCAGAGAAAGGAACGGAAGAAGATGTTCCAATAGGCCCATCCACTCAGGATGTTGCCACTGCTGCAACAATTGAAGTCCCTTTTGTCCCTTCTTCTTCTCCTCCTTCCCCTCCTCGAGCGACTCAAGTGACCATTCCTTTGGTCGTGTCCTCTCCCCCTTCTTCTACCATTCCTCCCGCTTCTTCATCCATCTTCTCTTCTCTCGCGAACCTGTCCCCCTCCATTTCTTCTCTCATCTCTGAGCTCCCTTCCCTTCCTATGTCTTCCTCCCCTGCAGTATCTCTTCCTCCCGTGAGCACTTCCTCGGCCTCCCTCTCGATGCCACCTCCAAGTGTCTCCACGTTTTTCCCTTCTACTACTACAATGCCCCCTTCTCTGCTTTCGGCCCTTCTCCCATAAGTCCATCCTGGATCTCCCGGCACTTAAGTCGCAGAAAGGAAAGTTCCCATCACCCCGATGGACTTTTCTGTAATCCCGTCCAAAGGGTAAAGAAGCAAAAGCCCGTCACATGCTTCTCTCAGAGTGCTTCGGGAGAGAGGGTAATGGAGATCGCATACCCCAATCCTCTAAAGGATAAAAAGGATTTGTCTCCGATAGATTATACAGTGACCCAAGTCACAATGGGGATGTCTTCTGAAAGCCTTCAGGGAGAGGCCCTATCTGCAGTTGACGCCCTCTGCAAGAAGCTTCGAGAAACAAAAGAAGAGAAAAGGCTATTGAAAGAGCAAAATAAACATCTACTCCAAGCCTTATAGAAGATGGGCAGTGCACCTCCCACAACTACCGCCGAGACTCCTGTGCCTCTGAGCCAGGATAAAATTAATGAATATGCAAAGATCGGCGAGCAGGGCATGGCAGTTTCAGCTTGGAGGAGCCAAATCCTCAAGGACAGTGAAAGAGTGATCGCCAAGTTCTCTGATTTATATCTGAACATCAACAAGGTGAATAAGGAGCTCCAAGCGTTAGCAGGACCCATATCGAAGAGTTGGACCATGCTTTGAGATGCAAAGCATGAGACCTTTCAACAAATGTTATTTGTTCATTCAAGATCTGGTCAAGTTCGGTGTTTTCGGTCATCCTGGGGCCCTTAATAAAGTCATTTCAACCTGGGTGGATCAAATGGAATTTGTCCTTGAAAAGATCAATAAGGTAAAGGAAGAAGCCTGACACGATGCACCAAATGAAACAAATCGTTCTCAACATGTCTCCAAGGTTGCTTACTCCTTCCTTCACCTTAAGAAAAGGTGATGAAACCATCCGGATCTTCAGGAGATTGTTTCGTAAGGGTGGGGCTAGAGGTCAATTTTAACGCAGAGTCCATCAATAACCTACTAGTGCAGTCGGGACTTCATCGAGTTCCTCATAGAAGCAAAGAAAGAATATTCCAAACTCCCGAGAGAAGCTCATAGACGAGTAGGAGACTCGCGAGGTGATCAATGAGCGACACAAGGATCCTTCCCAGGATCAACTAGGGCCCATGATCAGCAAGTTCATGGAATACCGCGCTCAATTCCACATCTCGTCACCTGAGCAGCAGCAAAAGTAGGCTACCCCCTTTCGGCCGCAGGATGACGACGATGAATAACTTCTCTTTCTTCTTCTTCTCTCTCTTCTTCGAATTTCTTTTTGTGAATATCTGGAGTATGTTGGCACAAATGATGACATCATCCATGTTGCACCATGGGATGATGTCATCCATCAAGTTGTCAAAAGTCAACATGACTTTGAGATATTTTGTATATCCTTGTAGATATTTTGTAAATATCTTTGTAAATAGGTGGTTGGCTCCTTTTTGCCTTCTTTTCTCTCCTTCTTCTATAAATACCCCAATACTTGTTGTATTGGGCATGAGTGAATATCTTTTAGATGAAAAATAGAAGTGAGGAGAAAAGACTTTGAGCTTTTTGTAACAGAAAGAATTATTAATACAATATTTAGACTTTGTGTTGAATACGTGTGTTATTTGCATTGGATCTTTCTTACGTTAGATCTGTGTGCTTGTTCTATTGGATCTACTTCTATTTTATTGTCATTTATTCATCAGTATTGCTTTGCTCGTTTATGCAAGTAGGTTTGGCTCTGTTTACTACCAATCCCAAAACATAAACCCTCTGACCTTTCTGCTTTGGAATTCATTTCTTTTCTTTCTTCGGATCTGATCTTTCTCCATCCTCTCTTTCATTCCTTTCTTTTTGCAGTCGGAAACACCCTACTGGGATGAGATCCCAAACCCCCGAAGGTAGAATATTGTGAGACTTACACAGATTCCTGTTGGTAGAATAGCAATAAACCAGTTTCACTTTGCTGACTCAAAGAGGGGCTATGCCACACTTTGTTGGCTTGTACATCCATAGATCTGCCCAAGTGATTTTCGAGACCAGATTGAAAAGTGAATATTAAGTTAGAAATATGAACTACTTCTTTCTTAAATACTAATGTTGGATGACTAACAAGTTGTAATGAGTTCATATTTGTGTTTGAGATAGAATTAATTATTTTGATTTAATTAGTTCTTACTTAAACATTACTTATTGAAGAACCTATGATCTTTCTCTCTCCTTCTTGGTTTGTAATATTTTGGAAAGTCTTTCTGTTAATCTTAATTTGTGATTTTGGAACCGTTTCATTAACAACAGGGTTCCTTTTATGAAATAGTTAGATAAAAGCACCTTGTTTTAATGATATAGCATTTATCATGCTCAGTTCATATGAACTAACTCATGCTAACAATTTTGTAGATGGATTTCATAAAAGATGAAAGGAGAAATACATATAGAAAGTTACATCTATTTTACTAAAGAAATTATCTCTTTGTTATGATGACTATGTAGCATCATTTACTTGAAATGTACTTTTTTCGGAAAAATATGTATTAAAACTAGTTTTATATTGAAGCAATGACATTTTTGTAATCCTTGAAATATTCCTAAGTTCAGTGAGTGGATCACTCCTTTTGATAAATGAATTGCTTTGATGATTTTTTATTACTGATTTACTTGTGATACTTTCATGACATAAGATGTGTAATATTACTAAGTAATATCATTCATTAAGGGGGAAATTTAGATATTTATGTGATTTGGGATTATGCAACTTATTAGATTTTATGATATATAAGCTTCTTGGATTAAGGATTTGCATTATTAGTTGATTTCATTTCACATGAAAGAGCACAACTAAGTTGATACTCTTGGGTAGATCCTTAAATAGTAAAAAGGAACATGATTAAATTATATAAATGTGTATGAATTATTTGTTATGCTAAAGCATATGAGTTATATTTTCATAAATAGGACATTAGTCCTTAATAAGGAAAAGGGATATCTTCCTTGTAATTAAACAAAGAGATTTATATGACATCTTGTATGGGTGTTATGATTAAATTATGAGGATGGTTGGTTGTGTTTTCCTTAAGCATATTTATGTAATTGAACATGAATGTTTAAAAAGGATAATAAAAGGATTTAGACTTTCAGTATTATGAAGTCTAAAATAAAGTTTCAATAAGCTTGTTACAAGATAAAACTAAAGTAAAAAGATCTATTGATCACACTTTCATAACATTAAGTTCAGACATGATGACATATGAAATAAATAGATAAGATTAAGATGAACCTAAGCATGAATTTAGGGTGTTTAGGAAGGCATATTTTATTACATACCTTCTTTTAGTGTAAAAAAATATTGTAGCCTTCATAGGTAATTGATTCTTAGTAAACCCTTAAAAGCATTGTTATCGTTAATATTTAAGATAATAATTGATTGGGTTGATAAAATAATATATCCTTAAGTATGTTAGTCCAGTTGAGGAAACTCAATTGGATGTTGAAACATAGAAACTACGACATAGTACCTTCATAATGACATGGGTCATTACGAGGATACTATGATGCAGTTTGCTATGTCTCAACACCCCACTTAGTTTGATTAACTTGATTAACATAAGTGGAAGTTTGGCTCATGGTCCCACCCTAAAAAGAGATAGAAACATGATCTAGTGTTGTGGTCAACTCATGTTGACTTAGGGTGACTAGACACACCCAATCGACGTAAGTCGATTGAGTATGTCTATGTATCCTTAGTCACCACGAGTAGTCCTCCACACTAGTGCATGTTATTGCCCTTGTTTAGTGTGAAACTTTGACTTAGATTGGGTTGACAAAAGTCAAGAAAGACCATTCTAGATAACTATGCAAGTGTGATTAAGAACATCTTCCTTTTGATGAGTAGGTCGTCTTGGAATGTAAACATGGTAAACATGTTTTAAAACTTTGGCCAAAGTATCGCAAGTTGCTGGTTGAGTTTTCCTATGTCACCTAGTCTAAGATTTAGGATTTAGATGAATACCGTAATGGTATTCATATAGGCTTCTTAGACAGAAGAACACTTGGGTACCCTAAAAGGGTAAAGGAACCAAGTGTACATAGTATACATATTATTAAGTTAACATGACAGATCGTTTAATCTTGAGTCATGGAATGAGAGATCGGTGTTTCACGTAGTCAATTACAGATTGCATATGGTTTTTCATTATGAGATGGATTGAAATGGAATTTTTATTCTAAATTATATTAATTTAAAACAAAGGACATTATGTAAAAAAATTACTTGTTTCTAAAGTCTTAAAAAGTGGATATTACAACTATTTTCATACTCATATTTTGACATGCTTTATAGACCTTGATCATCATGCACAAACTTATCTTGGTACCTTGATATATCAACTAACATTTTAACTCATATATTTCATATCATGACTCATACCTTTATTACTTGATACATTTTCATACTACTCACGAACTCAACCTACAAACTTCAATAGTGGAAACACAGACTTGAAGACATGATTATACAAACTCAAATACCTTTTGACAATAACCATAAAATTTTCACTACTTGAATCAACTAAAGAAGACCACAAAATCACACTTTGAGACCATGAAAACATACCTTGACAACTTGGTGGAGTCATACTTCAGCCTAGTTAGCTCCCCCTTTCTCCAATGCTTCATATGGATCAACATGTCTCTAAGAATCCTAGTAGAGACACATCCTTTCATGATGAATCTAGAAGAGTGACCTAAAGAGGTCCCAAGACCTCTTAGATACATGCAATTCACCTTTTCCATCTTTTTCTAATCAGTACTCTAAGACACACCTTGCCTTGCATCCATATTAGCTCTTGGTGAACCATTATTGTTCCCTTTTGGCTCTTATATTCTTAATCATCTACTATCATGCATTATAGAACCCTAATAGCTCATTTCTCGTGACCTAGTATGTTGAAATATATTATCTATCATTGAGTAACCATGATGACATTCTATAACAACATGACCAACTTCATTACAACTGAAGCACACAATTAAACTCTTACCTTTGTATCCTTCAACTTGACTAGGTGGATCATACAAAAATATCTTACAACATGTCCTCTCTCATGGAAATTTCACCCTACTACATTCTTATATTTATCACTCCTACTATCTATCTATGGATTATCATCTCTAGAAAACCTCCTTCACTAATTTACTCTATGAAAAAAACCATTACAAGTAAAACAATAACCATTAAATGACCTTTCATATCTTTAAGCATTAGGATGCCTTATGGAATTTGTCTTCACATACCTTGGCCAATGGTGAGGATTCATGAAGGGCCAAGTCCACTCAACATTTTCAAGGCATAGAGACCACGGGGTTGAGTGGAAAACTCACCACATCAACTTAATGGATAAATGTGTTCGAGTTATGGTGACTCAAGCTTGGAAGGATTACATGAGGCCATGCTAGATGGAGTAGCTCATGGTTTGTGCAAGATAAAACTAGAGCGATGAGCCCATGGGAGCTCAAATTCATAGCAAGCAATGTAAATTAAAGTTGACTCGAAATACTATGGCCGAAGAAAATCCCACAAACCAACTCGATGCAAAAAAAACAAGTGGAAGCTCGGATCTAGGCCTAATCATAGAAAATGAGGGCTCGTGAGAAGATATCAGTGATGAAGTGGGGCAATTTTAACCTAGAAAGGATATCAATGATTTTGAGGATGGTGAGCTAAGGGGTGGAAGTCATCATGGAGCTCATAGGGAGAATGAAGAATGGGAGAAAATCATAGCTGATTTGGAAACAAATCAAAATGTCAGGCTTGATGACTTGGATATGATAGGGAGGTCGGTCATGCAAGACCAAGCTAAGAGCTTGAATTTTGATCACAAGTATCCTAAGGAAGAAATATCTCACCGTAGAAATGAAGGGAGGAAGTGGAAAAATAAACACGTTGAGCTTGTGGTAGAGTAAGGAGCTCTGAGACACTTCGAGACCATGGTAGTTTCGAACTTCAAAGGAAAGATGTTCAAAAGAGCTTGACACTCGCGGTGGTGACATGGAGGTAGGGGCTCGATGAGCCATTTTTTAGATCTAGAGGGCCCAATGTTTGAAAACTTTGGACATTGGAAGTTTTAAACTTTGGAAAACTCGAGGATTTTTTGTTAATATGGTGAGTGAAATTCGAAGCCCAAAACTCCAAATTTATGAGTTTCAAACTTTGGAACTTCGGAAAAAACCATGGGGCTCGAGTGATGAATAGTGAATGAATTAGTAGGGGGAAAAGGTCTGAAAACCTGAAATGAAAAGTCCCAAAGTCCTCTAGGGTAGGTTACTCAACATTTAGGATGTAACTCGGGAGGTGTACACAATTGGTAGGATGATTTTCGAGGCACGTGGAGGTGATGAGTTGGTTTCGAGGAATTTCTTGAAGCATCACACGGTGAATCGGAACTCAACTAAAGAGTTGGCAAAGCATGTAGGGTGAGTTGGATTTAGAGTGGCCATATGGAGATAGGGGCAAACATAGATCAAGAAATTGGGGAAAGTCATGTAGGTTGTGTCGGCCTTGAACTCACCCACGTCAAATGCAAAGAGCTTGTGAGAGTTATTTTTAGAGGTGGCTTTCTGTGTGCAATGAAATTGATGCCAAAATGCAAGAACATGGTGTGAGAATTTTAGAATAGTGAGAGGATCTAATGAGAACCCGGTGGTGGAAAATTTTGGCTTGCCTAACCGTGGGCTAAAGCACAAGGAAGATGGGGAATGATCTTGAAGCCATGCATGAGCATGCTAACAATGTTGAGATCATTGGAATAATGTGGGAGATAGCCCTAGGGTAATTTTATAAGGGAACCATGAACATGAATCGGGAACTCACCCCATCTCGCTCGAGAATCTCGGTCAGCTACTCGGCAAGCCAACTCACTATGTAATATTGCACAAACCTAGTCATGAAACCCCCTCCTCACAATCAAATCACCATATCTCGAGCTAGGAGTGTCGGATCTCAACAAAATCATAGTCTATGGAAAGCTAAGAGGAATCTTGACAACTTAGATACATTAAAAGGGGATTTTGGATATTTTGAAATCCTCAAAATTTTAAACCCCGAAACCTGAAATGTCATATCTTGATCTAGGAATGTCTATCTTTCACAAAAAAACTAGTCTTCAGAATCATGGAGAGATTATCTACATCATGAGATCATCAAAGGGTGAATTTTGGAGGTTTTGGATCTACAAAATTCATGAATAGTGAACAAAGGCAGTGCCCTAGGTAGGTGTGGTTCATTAATGAAGGTATGGGCATGCTCCCTTCTCTAATAAGGAAGAGTATAGAAGGTATGGGAAATCTCGAGGACTCGAGAGGATGATGTAAGAAAGGATAGGCCTCCATACTCATTGAAATTCAAATTCTTCCCTTTCTCTTACAAATTTCTTCTATAAATTGTAAGGGTTTTTTCATTGAAAAGAGTTGGTCATTTTCTCCTCCTTTTCACCCCTATTCTCCTTTCCTTGAGAATGTAATGGCAATCTTGCCTCTCCCTCTTGAAATGTACGATGCATATTCTTGAGCAAGGAAAATCCATGTTTTGTGTTAATTTCTCTAACCTCTGTAGACACCTATAATTACGCCCAAGCAATTTAAATACTTAAATTGATCTAATTATCCTCTTTCTCACAAATCAACGATATATCGTCAAAAATACTCATTTTCTCTCATATCATCATTAATTAATTACACTAAGCTAATTAATTAAGTTACCTATCCAAAAATACCCTAATTAACGACCTTCCGTTAATAAATCACCCCTTCTACCTAGACTAATTAATTATTATTAATTAATTAGCTTTCCCTTCCATTTAACCAATAAATCAATATTTAATTGATTTAATCCCCTTCTAATAGCCTAAATCGTACTAATATTCCTCTAATTATCTTATATAAGCTTACATCTACCTATTAGTTAATCACCTTTGATTAATTAAAACACCCCCCAACTCCCATGACTTGCTAAGCATAAATTAAACCCTTCTAAAGTAAGGTTACCTTTAATAAAGCAACCTTATCCATTCCTAATCATGTTTTACCTTTATCCCACATTCATGAGAATGTGTTGAATCCTTTATCCTTTGGGCTATATAAAGAGCCCTCCACCTACCTTTTACTTTACACACTAAACTCCTTAAGAGAAAATGCAAAGCATATAGCAAAGAGACTAAGAGCTTGCCTTTTGTTTTCTTGAGAGGTCACCATTGTTAAGAGCTAAAGCTTCCTATTCTTGCATTCTTTAAGGATCAAACAAAGCAATTTTTGATTGCCATTGGAGCTAAATAGGTCCATTCATTCTTGTTGGTAATCTAGGAGAGTAGAGATGTTAAAATAGCATGCATAGTTTTGATCTCATGTTTTCAAAGTTATAATGTTAGTTTAGATCTTGCTTAGTTCTCTATCTTGATGGTGTTTATGCTTTGTTTTAGCTAAATTGTAGAACTATTTTAGGTGGTAGTTTTTGCTTCATTTGATTTAGAATTAAGAAAAGTATACATGAACACATTTGGCACGCCCGGTGGGACTTACTCCATTGTCCTTTGCACTTAATTTCAAGTTTTTGTAGTTAAGTTTCATTTTTGTTACTAACCCTCTTTTACACATGTTGATCTAACTTGTTTTTTTAACTTGTTTTGTTGAGTTTACATGTGTTGAGTCTTCCTTGTAGGTATAAAGGAGGTGAAGTGCTGTCAAAATTGGAATTGATGAGAAAATTTCAAGATTTCTCCATGTTTTCATTTTTAGAGCTTACTTTTTCAACATTCTACATGCTAGTTTTGTCAATTTCTTGAAAATTTTAAATTCTTGAGCATGTAGGTTAGTGTTTGATAGTGTTGAGTCTTCTATTTACATATTAATGTGGTGGGTTGCTGTCAAAATTTAATCTTGGTGAGAAAATTTCAAGATTTCATTATGTTTTCATTTTTAGAGCTTACTTTTTTATCATTCTACATGCTAGTTTTGTCAATTTCTTGAAAATTTTAAATTCTTGAGCATGTATGTTAATGTTTGATAGCGTTGAGTATTCTATTCATATATTGATGTGATGGGTTGTCAAAATTGAATCTTGGTTGGAAAAATTTGCCCATTTTGCAGATTAAGAGATGTTTTTTTTGACATTTTTGAGTGCATGTCAAGTGCATACCCGTGAGCATAAGAGCATATGCGTAACCCATCTTCCGAAGGCCATAACTTTTGCTCCCGAACTCGAAATGACTCCATTTTTTTTGTTGAAAGGTATTGAAGTTAACTATGCAATGAAAATATAAATTTAGGATTTATACTTACAGAAATTTCAAGTTTTTCTATTAGTTTAAAACTGGTCATTTTCTAACATGTCTAATGTTTTGATGAATGTTGTATTTCCATGCTTCCTCGATTTAGACCAAAGCATGTGTATGCTCTTCTCTTGCACCTTTTGGTGATCTTGAGAATCAAAAACAACTTTGATCTATATCTTTTTAACATTGGGATTAAACTTAGAAATTTGATTATTCATTTTGCTTAAGGGAATGAACCTTTTACAAAGCATTTTTCAATGGTCCTTTGATTTGAAATTTTTATTTCTATATAGTTGGGATAAAGTTTGTGTATGCTCTTCTCTTGCACGTTAGGGTGATCTTGAGAATCAAAAGCAACTTTAGTCTTCATTTTATAACATTTGGTAAATTGGAAACTTCATCTTTCACTTTTGGTTTAAGGGAATGAACCTTTTACAAAGCATTTTTCAATAGTCCTTTGATTTGAAGTTTTCCATTTCTATATAGTTGGGATAAAGTTTGTGTATGCTCTTCTCTTGCACCTTATGGTGATCTTGAGAATCAAAAGCAACTTTAGTCTTCATTTTATAACATTTGGTAAATTAGAAACTTCATCTTTCACTTTTGGTTTAGGGAATGAACATTTATCAAGAATTTTGTATGGTTCATTAATTGAAAAGATTTTATTTACTTTTTAGTTGGATTATTTGTTGTGTATGCTCTTCTCTTGCATCCTTGGATGATCTTGAGAATCAAAAGCAACTCTTAATCCTCTTTTAAATAATGTGATTTTCTTGGAGAACTACTAACACTTGAGTGCATGACCTAAAAACACTTGTCAAAGAAAGGAGGAATCAAAATGAAATCAAAAACTACTAATACAGTTGTTATACAGGTTGCCAAAAGGTGTTCAAGCAAACCACACCTAATTAAACAAGATAAAAAAACACACCGCATTCAAAACACTGTATTGTAGGTTTCAGAAAAGGGTATGTCCCTCTCCGCTCAACTGGAACATAACCCCTTTAACATAACGCCTTAAGCTACAACAATGGGGGTGGTTCCAAGAACCCTAAAATAGTCCACACAAGAGGGAACCTTGTGGATGAAACGGGAAGTGCTCCACACTACCTACTTGATTAGTGATTCTTTTGTGAGATAGCATTACTGGTTGTCCATGTGGTGACCCCAGTGATAGTACACGTAGACATGCACTAGTTGCCTACTATTCTTGAAGGGGGTAAAGTAAAGCCGAGATACTCCCAAACTAGTCAGTGTGACTTTTTGGGTAAATCACACTCGCTCGTGGCAACTTTGTAACACCTAGGGCGAGAGAACCACCTAGGAGAATATACTTTGGCCAGGAGCCCACTTTGACCATTCTAAAACAGTGTTGAGTTGTGAACCATATTTTCATTGAGAAACGTGTGATGCGGTACTTTCACCTAGTTTTTACTTGCCTTAGGGTGAGGTGAAACTCTGCCAAAGTGAAGCTAACATTTTTCATCTTTTTTTATTTACTTCCTTCACATTCTTTTGACACTTTGTTGATCAAAAGAAGGGTGACTACCTTTGTGTTACCAATCGACTGTTTCTCTCACTTTTATGTCTGTTTACGCCCATCCATGTTTGTGGTTGGGTTAGTTAAACATCTAAAGTGTGCGGAGGCGTTTTCATGTCATTGGTAGCCATTGTGATCTTGATACCCATGTCAAGGTCGTCATTGTAGTTAGGCGTGGTTCATCACTACGGACTTCCTTAGAAGAGTTAGCTTGTTTGTATTATATCACTTTGTAATTTTAATATTTACATCTTGTTTCTTGTAAACTTGACATAAATACCTATATTGTGCGGTTATATTGCACACATTTTTAACTATTCCTAGCTATACTTTGATCTTTTTAGTTCGGTTCTATTATTACCTCGATTTCAAAGAGTGTTAGGTGTTACTATTTTTGCGTGTTATATCAATAACACCTCGATATCAATACTTCACTTTCTCGCAAAGTGGGTTAAAATATCTTGGTGATATTGTTGTGTCATTCGCGAATTATAATTGGCACTTTTTGAGATATATGTCTTAATCAAGTTTGAGCTCGCTCATCGTATATCTTGATTGGGAGATCGCATTGACTTTTTTTACTTATGTTTTGTTCATTTCCTTGAACTTGGCATAAGTGAAGACATCTTGTTGATCATCTTTGCATCGCATTTTCATATGGTGTATTTCCTTGTTGATTGGCTTTGGGTTTCACACTCACATGATTGTTCCTTGTGATTATTCATTCAGAAAACTTATTTTCTAGGAAAATCCCTTTTTATCTCATCGATATTACATCGTCATGATGTCTATTTTCCTTAGACCTTCTTCAAAAAATCATGCACGCATCCCCATACTTACACAATGTCTAGCTGGTTGTCCTTATGCTACCCAAATTGACATGTCACTTCCTTCCCTTTGAAGGAGTTCCATCACACTATCTAAATCTAGACATTTGTGCTTAAAACAGACCAAAAATGACTGACTATCGCATGGTTCCCCATACTTACAAAAATATGGAACCTAGGTTTAGCAATTCAAAGCAAAAGATTCCCATTACAACTAAACCTCGTTTGGTTCTTTGTGCTAGAGAGCCCATATGGGTAACTCATTCCCCACCTTCATCTCATAATCGGTGATATGAATTGGACACGTCTCGATCCAAATTATTATTCGAGTTCCCCCACTCTTCTTCTAATTCTAATCCAAACATTTCCTCTTCTTTTACGAGGATTCCAATCTAAATATTTCCTCCGACTCTTCCGAGGATTCGAGATCTAAACTACTATTGATTCACCTAATTCAAATCTAAGTCATCTAATGCAACTCCTAAGTCATGGTCCTCCCTTTCTTTGCAGGATCCTCTTCATCAATCATCTAATGTGACTCTTATGTCGTGGTCCTCCCTTTCTTCATAGGACCCCTTTTATCAGTCACCCCAACGACGTCTTCTTCCTTTGAAGATACACGTGACTCCAAATCCCTCCAATCAGAAGTATAATACAATTCTTGAATCGTGGTCCTCTCTTTCTTCGCAAGACCCTTATCATCATTCATCTAATGCAATGCTTGAATCACAATCCTCCCCTTCTTTGCAAGACCTTCTTCATCAATCACCCCCACGGAATCTTCCTTCTGTGAAGATTCGTGTGACTCAAAGTCCTTCGAGACAAACATCTGAATCGACCCATGTGTCACAATCTACAGACTTTGGACTTAATCCTACTATTTTACATACGACATACCATTGTATAGGTAGGTCCACACCACCTTCTTCTACTCCTGAGACATCTAGCTACACATATTCTTTATCCCCCACATCATCTTCTTCTATCAATAATCATCAAACATCTTCTAAGTCTTCCACACCAAGTGAACCTATTTCTTCCAATAAAACCCTAGGGATCGATCAACAACTCATATTAATTGATCTCTTTCATAGTGAAGAAAAACAATCGGGGCATTTATAGGGGCATATGAAGATATTCCTTTAGTAGATTACAAAAAAGGATTCTCTTTAGACTTTGATGCGTCTGCATATTGTGAGGAAAAGGTTGATTCCTTTTATCAAGAAACCATCAAGTATGGCACAAAGTGCATAAATCTCTAGATAAGGAACTCAAGCTCCCACATACAAAATCCATGTTTTAGGATAAATCACAGTCCTTTGTTGAGTGTGAACTCACCACGATCATCGAGATTGGGAAAAACATGACTCTTGATAAACAAACACGCTTAGTCTCCCTTATCAAGGAAATCGCAAACATCGTTGTTGGATCCTATCACATAGAGTGACTTTGTTAGTAACAACATTCAATATATATATATATATATATATATATATCTAAAAATAAAAAATCTAAAAATAAAAAACAATGCAAAAATACAAAAATATCAAAATCTAAAAAAAAAAAACAATGCAAAAATACAAAAATAAAAAAAAAACAACAAAAATCAAAGGTAAAAATCAAACATTATAATCGGGTGTTGTGTACACAAGGAAATTTCTTTCTTCCTTCCTTGTTATTCTTACGCAAGTCTTCCTACCATTTTCATCCCTTCGGTGATATTTTGGTTAGCTTATTCTCATGCATTTTGTGACATTTATCTCTATGGTATTTGTTTGCCCTTGGTCTTTTATCACCTTGGTAAATTAAAGAACGACTGACCTCATGGAGATCCTATCACATTCAAACATCTAATAAACTTGTTGTGAAGAAATTTTGGACATATTTGTTAACACTAGCCAATGTCATCATCACAATCACTTCCACCTCCTTCCATCAAGCCATCAGTGGTTCTTAACCCTTGTCAAATAAGAGAGCTGAAATAAGTTTTCAGAAAGAAAAAGAATCAAAATCAATCAAAACTCAAAAGCTAAAAGCTACAAAGCAAAAGCAAATTAATATATAACTCTCTCTTGGGGTATTTCCAATAATCTCTATCGGGGCTATGGATGCCTGACTGGCAGAGAGAGCAATGTTGTGATTAGAATCAAATACATCTCTGTCGAGGCTATGGACACTTGGCTGGCAGCGGAGCAATGTACAGCTATCCTTTCACCCTCCATTCACAAAATCACTTATCAAAATAAATCATTCCTACACATTGGCTAGGGTCTCTTCACTTGTTGTCTATTAAATCTTCACTTCAAGAGGTAATAAAATCCACGTGCACACACTGGATCTCTATGAGTAAATAGGATTAGTATGTTACCAAGTGTCTTTTTTGGACCTTGTTCAGACTCTTACTCTAGTCCATATCTCGTCTCATGATTTATGCCTTTGGCTAATCACTTCTTCATCACGAGGCTTCTAAGCTACATTCATATCATTCACATTGTTCTTCTACTTCGTTCAGAACATCCATGTGTATAAGATTACTTGTTTTCCATGTTTGTGGAAACCTTTGTCCCCTTCCACAAAAATAATCTTCTCCTTCCTTTCTATCATGTGCTTTTAGGCCAACTTATGTTGGGGGCATCCTTTCCCCTTCCCAGCACTTCATGGGTTTACGTTCACCATCATGTTGAACCTATCCATAATGGCCTTGGGTCCCATTTCTACCTGTGAAGAGTTTACCTTTGAATACTCCCACCTAATTGTTGGGGAATTTTTACATCTTCACCTTTCTGGTACACACGTGGCCTTATGCCCTTGTACATCCCATCTATCGCTAGGGGCATCCACGCTTCCTTATATTCCTATACATAGTTTCATAAAACTTTTAAAATCAACCAAAACATTCAAATATGTTAGAAAAATCATCAAAAACATTCAAATATGTTTCAGAAAACTTCTAAAAATTGAAAATCATCCTACAAAACGTCACTCTTTGGTTCTCACTTGTTCATGTGTGCGACTTGTGGATCATCTTGATCTACCTCCATCAACAAAATCTAGGTTGCTTACTTTTCCATACTCTGGGGCATAACGAGTTACACAAATGCTTTTTTAAGTAGTACACATTGTTTTCCATCGGACCCAAGTGTCCTCCGTTATTCCCCTCGCATGTATCCTTTCTTGGGGCACCATCATCAACCCTTGTTGTTAATTTGCATAGGTCGTAACTGAAGCTCGATAATAAAAACATTATATTATGTTTCTCTGTTAGTTTAGCTTGTTTACTTTCTCATATTGCATTACATTTTGTATGTTGCATGGAGTTAGGCATCTTTCACTTTCTCGTATTGCATTGCATTTTGTATGTTGCATGGAGTTGGTGTTTTTAGCAATGGACAATCATTCGTAGTATGGCTTTTCATGTCATTCTACCTTTGTCATATGCTTATATTTTTCATAAGGACCGATGACGTAGTTCTTATGGCAATATGATGACATCCAAATTGTTTCAAACAAATACACGGCTAGAGGCTTAAGCTCTTCTCCCCTCCTCCACTTCCCTTTCACCCCTAATTCTCCTCTCATCTTCCATCTTAAGGCATCTTACCTCATCCCCTTCTTCTATCTATCTCTCACCTTTTTCGATCGTCGATCAGAGCTTCTTCCATCACCCACTCACTCGAGGAGGCATCTCTCCCTCCTACTAATTTTTCTTCTATCCCTTCAAAATAGCTTATGTCTATTATCTTTGAAGTGGCATCACTTACGCCACCCCAAAGAGGGGCAAATGTAGACACCTATAATTACGCCCAAGCAATTTAAATACTTAAATTATGCTAATTATCCCCTTTCTCACAAATCAACGACATATCGTCAAAAGCACTCATTTTCTCTCATATCATCATTAATTAATTACACTAAGCTAATTAATTAAGTTTCCTATCCAACAAATACCCTAATTAACGAACTTTCGTTAATAAATCACCCATTCTACCTAGACTAATTAATTATTATTAATTAATTAGCTTTCCCTTCCATTTAACCAATAAATCAATATTTAATTGATTTAATCCCCTTCTAATAGCCCAAATCGTACTAATATTTATCTAATTATCTTCTATAAGCTTACATCTACCTATTAGTTAATCACCTTTGATTAATTAAAACACCCCCCAACTCCCATGACTTGCTAAGCATAAATTAAACCCTTCTAAAGTAAGGTTACCTTTAATAAAGCAACCTTATCCATTCCTAATCATGTTTTACCTTTATCCCACATTCATGAGAATGTGTTGAATCCTTTATCCTTTGGGCTATATAAAGAGCCCTCCACCTACCTTTTTACTTACACCTAAACTCCTTAAGAGAGCAAATGCAAAGCATATAGCAAAGAGACTAAGAGCTTGCCTTTTGTTTTCTTGAGAGGTCACCATTGTTAAGAGCTAAAGCTTCCTATTCTTGCATTCTTTAAGGATCAAACAAAGTAATTTTTGATTTCCATTAGAGCTAAATAGGTCCATTCATTCTTGTTGGAAATCTAGGAGAGTAGAGATGTTAAAATAACATGCATAATTTTGATCTCATGTTTTCAAAGTTATAATGTTAGTTTAGATCTTGCTTAGTTCTCTATCTTGATGGTGTTTATGCTTTGTTTTAGCTAAATTGTATAACTATTTTAGGTGGTAGTTCTTGCTTCATTTGATTTAGCATTAAGCAAAGTATACATGCACACAACCTCACATGATCTTGATTGTTATTTATTGCCTCTCATTGCTACCATGTGTTATGTGTAAACTAATGTCTTCATTGTAGGGTCTTGGTGTTCTTGTGTTTGTTTTCAAATAGTGTAATGTGTGTTATTCATTCTGTGGTGCATGACCACCCTCTCTAAGTGTATTCTTCTCCATTTTGTAGGGTTGGGAGTCTATCTAGCACCTCCTTTTCTTGGTGTATCACCGCTTTTAGTATAGGTTTTATTTCATGCAATCTCTCTCCTATTCCCCTTGGAATGTTAGAATAGGTTTATTCAGTAATTTTATTTGTATTAGGAGTAGTTGTGCGGGTAGTTTTGGGAGCAAGAACCAACCTTCTCTAGAGATCTATCCCATTTCGCAAGGTCCCAGGACTTTGGGATAGCTCCATGTTGTGCAATCATGTCGAATGCCCCTTTCATAATCAAGGCATTTAGAAGGTGCTATGATTTTCCAAATCAATTACTTTATCATTTCTACATGACTTGATATACTTTATATTTTCTAACATACTAATGGGTGCTCTATGTGCAACATTTGATTTGCAGTGTATTTTCCTCAATGGTTAACGGATGTTTGATTACTATTGTTTTCCATTTTATGCCATTGTTTGCAGGCTTTTCCCTATGTTTTGTCTTGTGTGCACATTGTCTACTTTTTAGCCATTATGGCCTTGATTATCTTGTGACATTGTGATTGATGTCCCATGTTTGCATCCTGATTTTTGTAGTCTACTTTTTCTTCTTACTTGGTAGCTTATACGTTATTTTCTATATGTTTTTGTACTAAAAATTGTCTTATAGCTACTATTTGCATGTGCCTTATTTTTTCCCAAGAACATTCCCTCCTACATACTGGTATCACTTCAACATGAGGTCCTCTTTTGGGTTGCATCCTTCTATCGATGTCACATGTACCCCAAACAAGGGGGAATCTATTGGGTTAATCATTCACCCCATTTAATAGTTATATTTGTAGTTTAGTAATCTACGGTCAAAGTTTAGTAGTCTACAATCACATTTCTACAGACTTAGAGTTAGCACAATTTACAAACTCAGACATGGCTCGAAATCAGACTTGGGTCCTTACTTTAGCACGAGATACTAGCGTCCAAAATCATACTTGGATGCTGAATGCACTTCTATGCTTTCCTAGGCACCTAAGACTAGGGGTAAGATACATAGAGTTTTCCATTTTAACATAGTTTTTCAACATTGTCACATAGGCTTTTCATAGGGCGAGAAATCGTTAAGCAGAAAAATCATGTTTGGTCTCACTTATTCACATTGGATCAGACTTATACACACCATCTGTAATGGTGTTTTTACTTTGGGAAGTAATCAAAGGTTATAGAATGAAACTAGACCTTTATCTCTACACTACTTCTGTCATGGTGTAGGATCTCCCAAAAAACTAACATTCAGCGCGCTCAACAATTCCATGAAGTAGTCAAATGTTGGAGAATGACACTAGACCTTTCTCCCTACACTATTTATTTCATGGCATGAAATCACCCCCTTCATCGACATTTTTAGGATCCTCTCTACACTCTTTTACTCATCACAGATTAGGTGCACATGTTCCTTTTCTACTTTTCATCATTTTACACACTTTTTCATACATTTTTACACATTTTTCTATAGACACATATTTGACTAGTTGTTCATTCTTCTCTTTTCGGTCTGCCATTATGGGAAGTGGTATTCAACATCAACACATGACAAACATCACCATCAACAACGAGATACAACATCAAAAATCTACACGTGTGTTTCTACCCTAGGGTCATCATCATCACTTTTCTTTTTACTTCCGCCTTTATAGTTTCCACACTTCATACTTTTTATCACTCCACACGTTTCTTGTCTCAAAGCATGCTCTTTCTACATCGATCTACATGGTTATTAGGTATGCATCTCTATCTACTTTGTTATTCTTGAGATTTCTTCTCACCAACATAAAGTGGGGTCAAATGTACACACTATTCATATGCACCTAGTAATCAAATGCACCATACTAATAATCTACCCAAATAGTATGTGTGCAATATACTACTATTCATATGCTTCTTACAGATAAAATTAATAATTGATCACTATACTTGGCCTCTTAGGTTCCCTTCTAGTCTCTCTTTTGACCTTATAGACCTCACTGCCCAATTTGACACTTCACATTTCACCTTTTATGGATCTAGACACCAACACCTACCCAAGATGTCAGCACCCAGTGCCCTCATCCCCTCTGGCTCCCTAGACCTCTTTGTATTTAGCTCACTCCTTTTTGGGTCCTTTCTAGCCATTGGGCATCCTTATCTCTTAGGGGTTGGCCTTTTAGTGATCAATTACAAAATTTGAACAAGAGAAGCATATAAATATAAAGTTATGTGACCAAATTAAAGGACCAAGCTCTAAGCATCTATAATATCACCTAAGGTTATATCTCATAAGCATCTAAGAGAATCATTGCATCCATATAGCACCATTACAAGGGAAAAGGGATGGTTATTCTACATACACTTAATGGGAGGTGAAGTTCATTTTATTCCATGCACACTTTTATTACATATACCTACTTTTATGATTATCAAGTGTGACATGCACAAGAGCCACCTAGGGAATGATTCTGCACACACACACACATAGAGCTACATTCGGTTTGATATGTAGTGCAGCTCTCAATCATAAGATCATAATTGTAACAGTGAGGAAAGTTTAAACACTAATTTTGAATCTTTATTTTTTAGGATTTAATGTTCTTTTGAGGGTTTTACAAGTGATCTCTTCATTACAGGGTATCGGTGACATCCGTAGGATTTGTGTGACATACTAGTGATAAGAAACAAGGGCTTTAGATCAACTAGCAACTTTTGAGATTGAATTTTAGAACTCATACATAGAACATGGTGCCTAGGATGGGATCGTAGCACCTGGGTGCCTCAATACCACTGCAGGCGCCCCAATCTTTTCTCCTCCTACACTTCTACATTTTTTCGGGCTCAACCATGACCTTTTTTTTCAATTTGATCCTTTGCACACCTTCGCACACCTTCGGATATTTGCAAAATTAGCTAAGTGATCTAACTCTTTTTACACTTAGGGTTTTACTTTTATTGCTTGTTTCTTGAGTCATCTAGTGTACTTTACTACCACATCTACTTCTTATAACATACATAGGAATTTAACATAAGTAATATTTATCCTTATCTTTTTATTGTTAAATCATCGGGCTACATCTTTGAGATAGCTTATAATGCCATCCTATCCATTAAAAATCAATTTGCAAGTACAATAATTAAAACTTACAAAGAATAATGGATTAAAAAACTTCAAAAATATGTTTATCATACCTTTAAAGAACTCTGAACTTGATCAACAGTGTTCTCTACCTTCTTGTAGAATTTTCAAAATCTATTTTCACATGCTCTACATCAAAAGTGGTATTAAATTATTCAAATAAATGTCAAACAAACACTAATCATAAAACTTCAAGGCTTAGACTAATCATATGGAAATTCTACACATTTCTACAATTATATCAAACTTCGAATATTCTTCTAAGTGGGCCAAAAAATGAACAAATGTAAAAATTGTCCCTTATAGGACTTTAGACAGTCATGGACCAAATTTTCCTCAAATACCAAAAATCAAATTTTATAGTGTTTGGAAGGCGGTGGTGGAACAATTCAGACACCTTATCTTTTTGTTGTATGTTTCAAAAAATATATCCATAAAATAACACTAAACCCGTGTTTAAATAGTTTGTGAAAATGGATATTTAAACAATTAATCATTTTCCCAAAATCCATAAATAGGAATTGATTAAAATTGATCCAAAATCTGATTTAAATGTGCACTAAAAATGAATCGAAATCTGAATTTAAACTCATCAATTTTTTCCAGTTTACATGATCAAAAGTATCAAAATATAATCTTCAAAAACATTGTGAAAATGTTATAATTGCATCCTTTTAATTAAAATTTGATTTAAATCTAAAAATATTAGAATAAACAAATGCATACTAAACACACAACATGAAAAATTGATAATAGATTTCATCCATGGATCAAAGCTATGTCTCCGGGATATCTTAGAATTCCATCGATCCATTAAAAATTAATTTTCATGTCTGATAATTTAAGCTTACAAAGAATATTTTTGGTATAAGGTGGGTATAAAATCCCACATTTCCCACATGAAATCCTCTACCGTAGTTTAAATTGGGTAAGGGTTAGTTAAGTTGGATGTGGTTATGGCCACATTATACTTTGTTGTTTTGCTAAGTATGTGACACAGTCCCTCTACGATCTCAAACGGTTGGTGAGTTGGTGTGATTTGCAACTTGGCCACACTAGAAAGTTGTTGGGTGGTTTCTACGAGCCCCGAATATGGTTGAAATGGCTCGGTGAGCTAGGTAAACAGTTTGGTCATGTTGCAAATGTGGAATTGTGTGCAAGAGTGTTACATCACGAGGCACTTGTGAGCTTGATTAGTTTAGATAGCGAGTTAGGATGGTATCGGACCACATGGTGGCCTAGGACCCACCTCGTGGACCTCTCAAAATATCCAAAATTTTGAGATCCTATCCTTTCACGTGTCATTAAAAAATTACATGACATACTATGGTATAAAAACTATAGTGTAATTAGGAAAATTAAAATTACACTAATATGCCATGATGATTGGGGACCCCTTCTTAAACAAGAGTGGATCCCATTGTTAAAAACCAATTTTTTTACACCTATCAAATATCAAAGGGTTGCAGCGATAATTTACATAATCACATTTTTTCCTCGATTAACTCCAAATTACGTAAATAGGCTTTGCGCATGAGCTAGGTTACTAAAGACTTGTGTTTTACTTGTTGACCCAGTTTGACCATGAACTTTGAATAGCGATATAAGGAGCATACAAAAGATCTAATTCACTCATTCCAATAGGCATTGGAAATATATTGAGTGCTCTTCCATATTATAATGATTTAGGGAGAAATAGGGATCTATTACCCCCGAATTTCCTTTTGATCACACCTCCCCAATAAAAATGTTTTGTTCCCCAAAATTCTAGTCACCCATTGAATCTGCTAAACAAATCTCTATATCACATTGATATACAAAAACCATAATATATCATAGTGGTTAAAATTGCAAATATTGAAATTCTTATCATAAAAATGGATTAGTATGAAATGAAAACAAAACACTTTCTCAGAAAGTGTCAAACTAAATCCATGTGATTCGATTAATACGGCGATTGCCAAAATTAGATCAGTATAAAATGATGACCAAATGCCAATAACAGCGGTGTCCATTGACCTGCAAAAATTTTCAACTCTATAAAATATCACTTTGAAATCAATCAATATGAAATAGACGACTAAATGCCAAACATAAGTGAGTGTCCATTGACCCTATGAAACTACTAAGTATTTTAAATGATCAGTATGAAATAAACCACCAAATGCCAAATATAGGAGGTGTCTACACTAACCATGTGAAACTATTAGTCATGACTAAATATCATTTTAAATATCACTACAAAATATCATGGAACCGATTCGAAGTAAATTGCACAATGCCTATGAATAGGTGAGATTTAACATAATCCGTGAAATTTCCAAAGTGAAGATCAAAATATCTATCCAACATGAAATTGGGGATAGAATCAAAACTACCTACCAATGTCACATTTCAAATCGGTGAAACTGACAATCAACTGTAAAGATCACCAGTGCAACTGCAAACCAATTTTTAGTGTAAATAATGTACACCCTAATTGTAACCACATGTGATAGTTACAAATAAATGCCCAAATATGAGGATCTTAAAAATATGTGCAAATATCATGTGTGGATATAATAAGTTTGTAAATTAATTACAATATAAAAATTTCCCAAATGGGTCTTATAAGCATCCATATTTTACACACTAAAAATGACAACATATGCAAATCCAAAATTAGACATACTTGAACATGCCCACTTTGAATTTGTATATTATGTTGTCTAAATCACAATGGAATCTATCAACCATAAATGTGAGAAGATAAATCTAATCATGTTAAACTTGTCACTCAGCTCTTCCCTATAGGTGACTCCAAAATCTAGATTCAAAGCCAAAATCATATGGGAAAATATCCTTTCTACATACAACAAGAATCCCACAAAAGTATGCTTTGAAAAATGCAAGCTAATCAACAATATCAACTATGTAAATAAAAACTATTTAAGAAATTAGTTTTACCAAATCAAGGGTTGATCCTCTTCCTGGTTCAATAACTTAAATAAAAGGCTACACCATAAAAAAACATCTTGTATAACGAGGTAGTGATGAAACCCCATGTTTTTAAATAGTTTTGAATAGTTTCAAAACAAGGCATATTTCTTTCCAACATGCCACACAAAGGTTATCCAATCAAACATGGATATCAAAACAAAAACTGTGTAAAATAGCCATTTCTCATAGATAAGAAAATGTTGGAATAATTTTACCTTCATTGAAAACTGAGAACTATACACCATGTTGAGAAAGGTTAACAAATCATTGAATTTTAAACAACTTAAAGATTACATCATGTAATGCTTAAGAACACTTATGAATCTAAAATCAAATTAACAAATTAGTACTCAAATTAAATGAGTGCAAAAATAATGTCCAATTCCCTGAACAATGTCTAATTTCCATTCTCTATATCTAAAAATGAAATGGTCTTTTCACTTGCTACTAATCAGAGGACATAGGCAATAAAAATAGATACTTGATTATACCAAAAAAAGCTTCACAATATGGTTTTCTCATGAAACATTGTGACTAATGCTAACTATGATTGGATTCAATTCCATACCTTAATCACCCTGCAAGAAAGATCAATAGATATCCATTTGTTCCTCTTGTTACATGGTTTTCTATTTTCTACAAACAACTTGTACTCCCAACAACTACAAATGGATGTTCAACAAGCCCAAATGTCTACATAAACTGAATAAAACCAACTGGAAGTTGATATCAAAAAATGCAATCAGAAACTAATCTATCATTCTAACTAGCTCTAATACCAAAATATGATCTATAAATTGACATTGAACCCATGTTTAAATAGTTTTTGAAAATGGATACTTAAATAATTAATCATTTTACCACACCCAAAAATAGGAATTGACTAAAATTGATCCAAAATCTGATTTAAATGTGCACTAAAACTAAATCAAAATTTGTATTTAAACTCATTAAATCATTTCCAGCTTACACGATCAAAAGGATCAAAATAAAATCTTCAAAAAAATTATAATTACATCCTTTTAATTAAAATCTTATTTTAAGTCTACAAATATCATAATAAACAGATGCATATTTAGCACACAACATCATAATTGATAATGGATTTCACACTGTATCGGGCTACATCTCTAGGATATCTTATAATTTCATTTGATCCTTTAAAATCAATTTGTAAGTACAATGATTTAAACTTACAAAGAATAATGGATTAAAATATGCTTATCGGACCTTTGAAGAACTCTAAACTCAATCAATGAATGTTCTACACCTTCATGTAGCATTTAAAAATCCTTTTCCCCATGTTCTACATCAAAAGTGGCATAAAAATGCTTCTAAAAAATCAAATGAACACCAATCAGTAAAATTCAAGGCTTGGGATGATTATCTTGAATTATACACATTTTTCCAGCTTACACTGGAAATTCTAAAAATGCCTCTAAGTGGCTCAAAATGGACATATTCACAAACTACCCCTTGTCCACCATTACACATTCATTTGAATGACATTATTTAAATAGAAATTTGGCTATTGTCAACTACTTGCAACACGTAGTCGGATTGGCTTGGGTGCATAAATTTTTTCTTGTTAGTCATGGGTTCAACTCCCTAATCGTTGTTTTTGGTATAAGGTAGGTATAATATCCCGTATGTCCCACGTGAAATCCTCTACCGTAGTATAAATTGGGTGAGGGTGGGCTAAGTGGATGTGGTTGTGGCCATGTTATACCATTTTTTTCTAAGTATGAGACATAGTCCCTCCACATGCTCGGATAATTGGCGAGTTGGTGTGATTCGTGGCTCACCACACTCGCAAGTTTTTTTCGGTGGTTTTTACAGCCCTGTATGGTTAAAAATAGCTCGAGAGTTAGGTAGACATCTCGGTCATCTTGCAAATGTGTAATTGTGTGGAAAGGTTGTTACAAGCACATACCTCCATGATTTTGATCTATTTGGATAGGGAGTTAGAATGGTAGCAGGAAAAGTGATGCCTGAGGACCCACCACGTCGACCTCTAAAATCTCCAAAATGTTGAGCTCACATCCTACCATGTGTCAGTACCACAATACATGACATAGTATGGCATAAAAACTATAGTTTAATTGGGAAAATTATAATTACACTTATATACCATGGTGGTTGGGCCCCCTTCCGAAACAAGAGTGGACCCCATTGTCAAAAACCAATTTTTTAATCCTTGTCAAAGATTAGAGGGTTAGACTAATAATGTCCATAATCACATTTTATCCTCGATCTACTCGAATTATGTAAATAGGCTCTACGCATGAACCAGGGTGTTACAAAACTATGTTTTCCTTGTTGACCCATTTTGACCATGAACTTGACCAATAAGATGTTAACATGATGAAGGAAGAAACATATAGATTCATAACTAATCCATCATTCTACAATGCATGCTACCCTCAGATCTATGAAAGAACAAGCTTAAACAATAATCATGATTGAATTAATAACATGCACTACTCAACTACACACAGAATGACACTTAGATTCAGCCAATATCTTCCATCTATTAATAAATATAGAAGCTCCTTACAATATTGTCAATCTATACCAATGCACATGTATGGATCTGATATAATAATTCATATGCATATATACACACTTCATATATACACATATATATACATATATACACTGTACATACATCATACATCATCATACATCATATATACTATCTACCTATATATACACTATATATCATATATATAGGGTGGGGACTTTCCCTTCACCACTTATCTATTCCAGAAATAGGCCACATGCTATTGATAGCCACACACCATTTACAAGCATAGCCACACATGCAAGTGTGCTATCTATAGTCCTCTTGTAGTTAACTAAAGTGTCAATTCTATTCTCATCTCGTCTCCATGCAAAAATGCTTTGATCCACTTCTCCAAAGATAGAAAATGCATGGCACACACATCTCTGCATCGTTGGTGTGTTCCACATGCCATCTTCTAAAAATAGGTCTTCATGCTCAAAATCAGCTAAGTCTTAAAATCTGAACTTGCCTTCCACATGCGGGTGGGTCCTTCTTGTCCTTCCGCCCTTGGTTCGGGCCTTCTATCCCATGTGGACTCCTTGTGTGATCTTTGACAAGTATTCTTTGATCAACATTACCCCACACTAATCTCATTGTCATCCCAACAATGGGTATCTCCAAAAATTGAAGGAAAGAATAGAAGAATGGAAAGAATAAGAATGAAAGAATGTAGATAAATAAATAATTTCTATGAGGTTATGAGGCAACCTCCTCTGTATCAGTTTGTAGTATCAACTCTGGATACTCCTCCTTTATTTCGGCCTCCAAACCTACCATTCAGTGAGTGCTTGCTCTACTTTTTCTAGGATGTCCACAATAATGGATTCCAACTCATCCCTCACAATCTCTCCTTTCTCATTTTAGAACCAACACAACACTGGACATTGATGTCATTCTTCCTTCTAAAAGGTCCATCTTCTACACAATTAGCTTTCCAAGCTCTTCCAGTGAGTCTTGTGTGGCTCTTGTGCTGTTTTTAGGGCCTCACACTTTTGTTTAACCATTGACAATCTTTCTGCGCAGCCCAATGTCTCATCTTTCATCACTTTCTGGACCTCATTGTTCTCTTCTAGGGTCTTGATGTTGATAAGCACCTCTGGAGTGTGCATACATTTAAATCCTGGTCTTCTTTCTTCAATACTTCCTGTAATGCTTTACAACAACCCTTCATAAGATGTAATTTTTCTCATCACTGATGCTTTCTCTCATTCGACATCTTGTTCTGAGCTTTCTAGCACTTGCATGCATAGAGTTTCATCTTCAAGTACCAAGTCCACCAACTTTCCCACATAGTGTATCATTGAAGGAAATGTCTTGTGGTACCTTGGCCTCCAAGTGTGGCCTTGCTCTGATGACATTGTCCCCAATCTCCTCTGCGATGCTTATAAACACCTCATTCTTCTTTTGCATGAAAGTCCCTCTCTTACGTTATGTGTGTTATCTCTGCATCCTTTGTCTTCACCTCCTCGCATGACTCTCTCTGATCATGGCAGCTTTGTCCATGTTTCTTCTAGCCACCTCAGTAGAAACTTTCACCAATGCATTGTTGACCTGCTCATCTGACATGATAGTAGGCTTTACTTGTCATGTGTCTAGCTTGAGGTGCCTTCTTCAGTCATCTCAAAATGCATGACTCTTCACACACATCAAAGTCAGGCTCATCCATGTGGGTGTGCATTGACCATGATAGTTTCTTTCGAGTGTGCACATATCACCATATCCTCATCCATTAACTCCCATTTGAATAAATCCTTCTGTGTTATCATGCTCTGGAAGTGGGCATGCGAAAATTTTTCCTACATCCTCTGCATACCCCATGGCTGGTGGAATGTGCTCTCCACTTGTTCTTCTAGACCTTTGCTGCTTAGGAACTTTAGCTTCCAAATTTGGGACTTGTGTCTCCATGTCTTGAACATCCTCTGTAGTTGTCTCCTCTGGTCTTTTCTCATCCTCTTCTTTTTCCTTTGATTCCTCACCCTATTCTTCTATGTTCTCTAGAAGTGTAGGAGAATTAGGCACACTTTCCTCTGACTCTTCCACCTCCTCATTCAACTTTAGTTTCCTCCTTCTCTACGCGGTTGCCTCCTTTTGTGGAGAGAGTCTGGGTGATTTGCACATAGTGGTTGGAGTAGCACCTTGGGTCCTTGTTCTCCTAAATACCCTCTTAAACATGTGCTCCCCTTGGACTACATTCAAGTCCTCATCATCCCCCTCTTGTGGCTTGAGGTGGTGTAATGGCATGCTCAACTTCACTCTTATTTGTAGGATGTCTCCTACCCCTATGCTCCAAACCACCACTATCTTCACTCCTCCTCCTCATCCTACACTTCAATTGGCTCTGTGGGCTTAGGCATTGTTGAGGATGATTCTTCCATTGTATGCTTTCCCTTTGGTGGTGCTGGAAGTGTGAACTCACCTTCCACATATTTTTATTCTCCATCTTTGGCTTCAACTGGAGATACACCAATGTTGCCCCCACATCTACTACAGACCAAACTTATTGGCTTGATATTCAATACCTCTGAAATGATCCTCTCTATAAGCACTTCTTCTAGGATACACATACTTCTTCCTCAACGTATGGTAGTCACAGTCTACCTTATCTGCATTGAAGACCAGTCGGCGCATGTCTATAAATCTATGAATAGATGCTTGAAAATACCTTGCAGTGAATGCGTAAGGCAATTTACCAAGGGCTCTAGACTCCATCTTTCATTGGGAAGCATGATGTAGAAATGTTGATATACAACAAACTAAACTTGTTTCCCTACCACTTTGTTGGTAGGTCCTTTGGGATGCGCCACTCTTCCCCAAATGTCATGTGGAGCCTGTCATACCACTTCTCTGCCCTTTTCTTTACATCATCTATCATGGCCCCCTTGCATAGGTACTTGTTGAATCTTTCAGTTGGGGACTTGTTCTCCATGGGGTATTCCCATACTTTTTCCTTTTTGGTCCATCTCAGGTACTCAATCTCCATGAATACCGGTGATAGTAGAACAACCCCAAAGCTGATCTTCCCTCCTATGTGCATGCTTCTTTGACTATTTTCTCTGTAATATAGCCTGTATGTTAGATTGTCCCTTCTGACATCTTACGTGCCACATGTAACCACATAGTATTTACCTGTGACCACCACTCCTGATCATTCAACTTTGTAACAAGGTGTGTTGTAGCTTGTACAATTGGACAATTCTTTAATTTGTCTATGTCCATTCCACGTGGACCCTTGGTATACCCCAACTCTGTTTGGTCTTTAAAATCATGGCTTTATCTATGAGATCACCTTTTATATCTTCTCATGTGGCCTTCAGACTTGTAACTAATGAGACAAGTGCAGATGAGATTCTAACTCTATCATCTGCAAAGTAGAAGAAGTCTTCGTGCACCCTGCTCATGAGCCACTGATACAAGGGCTCATACTTCCCAAAATATGGAAGCTCATATAATTGGTAGACCCCAATTCTCTTTAAAATATTCTCACCCACATCATCATAAACTGGCATGTCATCCATCATGTGTGCTTGTTCATTCTAGCAGTGAGCAAGGAATCGAGCTCCTTCTTGTTCTCCAAAGTCTTGTGATTGTATTCACTTACTTTTCTCTTTCTGATGGGTGAATCCCATTCTTGGCTGATGATGACTCCTTCTAGATATTGCATCTCTAAAAAATGGCTTTTGGGTGCCATCTCTTCCTCCTCGATGACCACCTTCTTCTTTCCTTTTACTTTTACTATTGTAGATGCCTTCTTTGGTGCCATTTTTACCTTGCAAATGTCTCCTCTTCAACTCTGTGAAACTTTGTGAATCAAACCTAGCTCGATTCAATCATGCCCTAGGTGGAAACTTCATAACCCTAACTCTTTTTGTCTCCTACTTCACTCAAAACCCTTCACCACCGGGGATGCAAGCTTCTTGTCACACAGATCTGGTTGTCACGCTTGGTTTCACACCCTTCACACCTTAACTCGATCACTCGGCTCTTCACTTGGCTCTTTTCTCAAATACTCTTAGTTGATGGTAAAAATGAATCCATTCCATCCTTATATAATTTTTTTTTTCAATTTTGATGCATTTATTGCTCCTTCACCTACCAAATATCCCCTCATTCATTGACCAAATCCATTTCATTCCATGTGGTACATCTTCATGCCCACCCATTTATAACCTTCTAGCATGCCTTCCTACCCTCTGGTCACAAAGACTTCTCTTCAGTGCATGCTCTCCTGCACCCAGTACCTCATCATTGTACCTTCTTCTCTAGTAGCTATCATGGCCTCCACTTACCTCACGTTATATTTTCTTTCATTCATCTCCATCCTTGGTCACTTTTGAGAAGCAATCTTCTTTTGACTTAAAGCACACCCGTAGTAGCTTATTCCTTTCACCTTTCAATTCCCACAGTCTTTTTCTTGGATAACTACAACCACCCCACACTAAAAGTATGTGTAGTCCTCTGCATAAACATTCTTCATATAGTAATTAGCTTCATACATGCAAAGCACACTTATTACACAAAAACAACAACTAAATTGACAAAGCATAGCGATAATGAAGGAAATACATTAAGGAAATACAGAATTGAAAACCTAAACTAAATGGCAATACTACCTTATTACAAACACCAAGAAGACTTATTTATAGTAGGGCTTCAGCCTACTCCCATTAAAGTAACCAGGTAGCCATGTTCCATCAAGTGCTTCTAACTGGAAAGCTTGATTCAAGTATAGAAGTGATAACATATGGCCCCAACCAATGTACTTTGAGCTTTCCTGGATGGCGCAAGAACTTTGAGTCATAAAGAAGTACCATTTGTCCAATCTCAAACTTCTTATCCCTTATGTTTCTATCATGCCATGCCTTCTTCCTGGCCTTTTCCTACTTCTAACTCCATCGTGTTATGGCTCGGCACTCATCCAGTTGAATCATCTTTTCGATACGCTCTTCTAAATCTTGTTCATCAGCTAGACCTCCAGTGTGCACATGTAATGCACAAAGAAGGTAACATAAATTCTATAGGAGAACAACTTCCATGCCAAACACCAACTTGAAATGGTGTGGCTTTGTTCAATCTCTTGTAAGTTGTTCTATATGCCCAAAGAATAGCTGACACTTTTTCATCCCAATCCTTTCTTCCAACATCACAAATTTTTGTCAAAGTTTGGCTCAAAATCTTGTTGAAGGCCTCAGCAGTTCCATTTTCCTAAGGATGATAAGGTGTAGTTTTATGGTGTGCAACCATAAACTCATCTAATAGGATCTTGATTGTCTCATTCAAAAGTGTGTACCTCTATCACTTGTCAAGCTTAAGGACATCCATATCTTGTAAGAACATTCTCCCATAGAAACCTAGTTGTTGTAGCTGTCATATAGTCCTTGGTAGGTGTTGCTTCTACCCACCATGTGAGATAATCTATGCAAGTAATGATATAGCGTGATCCAGTCCTACATGCGGCTGGTGAAATAGGTCCTACAAAATCAATGGCCCATTTCTCAAATGGTTTGGCACTAGTAATCGGTCTCAAAGGCATCTCATCTCTTTTCCCTGGTTTTCCTAGGCATGTTGACAATGATCACACACCTTACAATATTCTTTACAGTCCTTATACAATGTCTCCCACCATAATCCAGCAAGTAGGATCTTCCGAGTAGTCACATCACCTGCATAATGGCCTCCTGCAATACCACCATGAGCTTCTTCCATGATATCCTTACTCATGCTCTAATACACAAACGTGTAATACTTCATCTCTACCTAGCTTGTAGAGGTCACCACTGATTAACATAAATGGTGTCACGTATATAAAAGCTACTTCTTTTCTAATGCTTTCATTCCTTCTGGTGCCATACATGTTCATAGAAAGACAACAATGTCTTCTAATTCCATGGGCATGCATTGTAACCTATATAATTGTGCATCGACATTGTTTCTTCAATTTTCTATGCATCCTCTCCTGAATTGATTCTAGATAAATGGTCTAGGTCCAGAATTGCTTTTCCCTAGCTTCACCACAACTATGAAGTCAAACTCTTGAAATAGGAGCACCCATCTACATATGTGCCCCTATAAGATGGGCTTGTTTACCAAGTACTTCAATGCCATGTGATCTATATAAAACACAAATGGTGTTGCTAACAAGTCTTGTCAAAACTTGTACAATGCATAGATCATTGACAAAGCTTCACGCTCTGTAGTTGTATAATTCCATTCAGTAGGAGTCAACTTCCTACTAGCAAAATAGATTGGATGATCTATAATACCTTCACTAGGTTGAGCTAACACAGTGCCAATGGCCATGCCAAAAGCATCCACATGCACATGAAATGGTTTATCCCATGAGGAAAGCAAGTAGAATGGGCACGGTAGTAAGTTTCTCTTTTAATATCTCAAACACGCATGCTGTTGTGGGTTCTCCCCAATAAAATGTACCTTTCCCCTTCAGTAATTCTTCCAAGGGTGTAAAAATTTTGGCATACCCTTTTATGAATTTTCTATAATATCTTGTATGACCTAAAAATCCACACACCTCACTTTGACTAGTAGGCACTTCCAGGCCTAAAATGACTACAACCTTGGTTGGATCAACTAGCAAACCTTCCTTGTAGATTATATGTCCTAACAATATCCCAAATGGCATAGAAAATATGCACTTCTTGATGTTCAAAGAGATACTCAATTGTCTACATCATTCAAACATTAAGCGTAGATTGTCACAATGATCTTTCACAAGCCCATATATTGTCCAATCATCTAGGTAGACCTGTAAGAAGTTGTGAATAAAATCTTTAAATGCTGAACAACTATGCGTGAGAATACAACAAGCACATTTTTCAATCCAAAGGGCATCACGGTATAGGAAAAACTACCCCATTCAGTAGTAAATGTTGTCTTTTTTTCTTGATCCTCTGAGCAATCCTAACTTTGATGATACCCAGAAAATCCATCTGAAGAAATATATTTCACACCTGCTGAACTCCTTCTAGTATTTCCTCAGTGAATGGCATAGGGAATGGATCTGTGATGCATGCAGCATTCAGCTCCCTATAGTCCACACATATCCTAATCCATCCATCCTTCTTGATACTTGATCACCATTGGGCTAACCCATTCTGACTCATCAAGGGCTTGATAATTCCATATTTCAACATTTTATCAATTTCTTCTTTTACCTTTTCACACAAATTAGGATTCATTATGTAAGGTCTCTTTCTAACTGGTCATGCACCATCCTTAAGTTTGATCTTCATTTCCCCAAGTGATTCATGCATGCCTTTAAGTTCATGATATCCTCGAGGGAATAAGTCTGATAATCCTGAGTAACTCGATGATCTTTTCTACCTCCGAGTCTAACCAGTAGTCTCCAATTATGGCCTCCTTAGGCTCAACCTCACCTATATTCACCTTCTTTGTCTTCATGGGTTCATGGTAGGTGCATGTATCCTTGTCTGCACTATCCAAGACCTCATGCACCCCATGTGAATGTTCAATATCTAGGTTCTCAACTTCCTCATCATCCATGATGTAAACCATCTTTCCTTTCTCTTTCTCAAGGCAAGCACGTTCAAGTAGTATGGAGTCCATTTCTTCTTCCTTTTCAAAACATGCTCCAAACTCTACCTCACTAAATAATTCTTGAATATGCTCTTCTTTTTTGCACTATCTCCCATAGTTAAGCACTTGACAAATTTTAATGCCTCTCTACTAGGAGGTTTTAGTCGAGAAGTAGTCAAAAGTCTGGATCATTCCTGTAGTCAAATCTTGCCAGTTTCTAGTTTCTCGATGTAGTTCTACATATACATACCAAGCACGTGTGCATCCTTGTAGCGTAGAATACAATCTATGCACCCAGTGAAGGTGGTAATGCTTCCTATCCTGTTGTCCAGAGTCTCTCACACTGTTGAATGTGATGTTGAATAGGTTGATCACCATGATAAGTGCAGATTTGCATAGGTGCATTGTTCCTTATAAACCTAGTAGACAAAGTGACTCCAATCTCTTCCCAGTTTATAAGATTATCTCTGTGGACTACCCACCCGGTGCTTATTGTCCCACGTAGTGTATATATAACATATATCTCCTTTTAATTTGATCTTCCACTTTGTGTTTCCATGGCCTTGAAAATGCGGGGAAGATCTTTTCCCCTATATACCAAGGTATTGTGCTTACCTATCCATCAAATCAATGAAAGTCCATTCTTGTGCACAACCACTTTTCACCTCATGTCCTACTAATTCATATTTACCATGAGCCCAATTTCGCAAGAAATACTCATAGTAGTATCACTAATAGAATGAGAATCCTCCCATTGTAGGATGCCTTCTTTTGATGGCTCATTGACCTCTGGGTCCTGAATAGCACGTACATAGACTCTGTTTAAATCCTCCTCACTTAGAGGCTCAACATATGGTGTAGACTTCCCATCATCAAAGGTATCACAACCCTTTCCTCCTTGTTTTCAAAGCTGATATACCCCTTATTGAATCTCAAGTCAACATTATTCACATAACACCAAGGGCATCCAAGCAGGGCTGGAAAATTGTCTACTTCTGCAAGTGCTAATACCTCAAAATCCCCAGTGAACTTGGCCCCTTGTATAGTTATAGATGCATCTTTCAAAACTCCTATGGGAGTGGCCTTAGTCAGTTTTCCATAAATAACACATTAGATGATGGCTGCAATGGAGGCCTCCCCATTTGTACCCATGCATCTAATGTAAGCACATTTACTTCCACACATATATCGATCAATATGTTGCTCAACAACCACCCATCCACAACAACATTTAGAGTAATTTCTTTGTCATAGTCAATCTTTATCGGGGGAAGATTTGCATGTAGAATCTATCATCCGGTCTCAAGACTTGCACATGCAGAGTGTTCCCTTTTAACCAACTTCCTAATAGTGGAATAATGTTCTCTGGCGCAACATCTTGCACACCTCTCGTAGATCATCGATATCAGTTTGGATTATCTCTGATGCTTTCTTTTGCTCCTTTAGGTATTGTATCTCACCACTAAAGATTCCTTAGCACTTCCATGGTATCTGGTAAACTTCCTTCTGATGAGCAAGATCTGGGTACCTTGCATGCAAAACCTCCTCCTTGGTGATCGTAGGCTTCTGGTGCAATGCCTCTCTCACACGTGTGTGTGTTGCTTCAGCATGTATGTAGTAATCTTCACTTTCAATGCCTCAGGTCCTTCTGCTATCTTGGGCATCCACTGATCTTCTACCATGCGTTGGATTCTAACCATCCCAACTTTTGTTTTCTTGCTTATGTTGCTTACTCAGATGCTCATATAAGTCTAGGCACTCTTCATAGCTATGGTTCTTTCCATAGAAAAGAACATGCAATATTCTTGAGGACATTCACACCTATAGTGGTCAGGAGATCCACACGTATAACATGTTCCATGAGGGAACTCACCTCTTCCTCCACCATGGCCTCATCCTCCATATCCACCATGATATCCACGTCCCCTTCCACGACCTCCTTCAAAATGCCCCTCATTCTGTCATAGCATGTTTGATTATGATCCCATCCTGGTGCTCATTCTTACCCTTAGAATTATCTATTATACTTTTCTGTCATACCCCAAGGTCTATAGCATCCTGGATCTACCAATCAGCCAAAATCCTCAGTATCATGGGTCATGTGGACCTACAAATTTTACAAAAGCAAGATACATTCTTCCTTATCACACGATATAACAAAGGATAGTGGCTAGCATCATGATTCAAATGAAAATTTCACAGTCCAATAGTAATGAGCATATAGATCTGCGAGGGCAACTATCCTTGGTGTGACCTTCCACTTCACAATCTTGTACACCAAATTCCTGAGCGCATTTCATGGGCTGAATTTGCTGATAGCTTTTCTAACTACTTTTTTTCAAGCTGCAATTTGTGCCTCTAGGAATGGACTAACACCCGGTGTCGATGCTCCCAATTACCTCAACACACAAAGCTACTTCCAGTGCTTCACATGCGATGGATCGTGTATGTCTTATGTGACAAGTGCCCTTCTAAAAGGTGTAATCAATCCTCCAATGAACCATTGTGCATGTTGGCTAGCATGAATATCATAAGATAGCTTAGATAGAAGTGTCTTAAAATGAGCATCATACTCACGTACACTCTCAGTAGTGCCTTGCTTGATATCCTTGAGTGCACACTATACTCTTTACTCAAACTCTCGGGATATGGAACTCTTTCAAAAAACATCTCTCAATGCTTTGCATAATCCACACAAGTTTGATCAGGGTCAAACTTCCTATACCAGTATGTGTGTGCATGCCCTATAATGTAGTGGCGAATTGACTTGCCTTTCTCTCAGCATTTGTGATCCCTTTAGCATGCCACAAGATTTCACACATATGCACATGTTCGACAACATCCTCTATACCTCTATACTCCAGGGAGATGAAGAGACATCTCCATATAGATATTATGTGGTTGTTGCATGGACCTTGACCACCTGATCCGAAACCTCTTGTGTTCCCTCTGCCTCTAGAACCACCAGATCCACTAGAACTAGAACCACCTATACCTCTTGATCCACCACCTGTAGTTGGAATAGGACCTGTAGATGTACTCCCATGTGCTCTGATAGTAGTACTATATTGAACCCCTATAGTCTGTGAGGTAGTTCCACTTCCAGAGGTGAATCCAACATTCTGCGTGCTCACATTCTGTGTGGATGATGTGCCTAAGAATGCTCCTCCAAATGACATTGAAGTTCATTTGTCCTGCCATTGATGTACTTGATCCTGACTTACTCCTACTCTCCTACTTCCCAAGTTAGTTTTTGGTTACTTGTCATACTAGATACTTGAAAAACCAAGCACAAGGGCTAGGTCACCAGGTGGATTAAGATGCACCCACATGGTCCAGTAGTCTCTGCTGGCACACTTCTGTGTGAGGCCGAGGGGGATCTCTATCATGCTTTCCAAGATGGGGGAGTTCCTGATGCTCTGGCTCCATGTCTTCTACGTGAGTTGTAAATCCTTCACGAGCCATCTCTCTCCTCCACCATGCATACTTTCTACTGATGGGAATGTTGCTTCTCTATCTCCCTCTCATGCGCCTCATTATACTTAAGCCACCTTTCCTCTCTCTTCTCTACTGCTAGGTCTGCCATCTTAAACCAAACCTATTCCTACCCCCACATGTGGTGAAGTTTAGTTAGCCATCGGTTTACTCTCCAGTTCAAAGTTACCATTAAGATCTTGATCACCAGTGGAATACCTTGCAAATATGTTCCTCTTGGATACCAAAAACTAGAATTCAGCTACCTCTTGGGAAAGAGTACGTCAAAATTGAATATTCTAGAATATAACTGTTTAGAACACCATGAAACCACGTATCCACCACGTGAGTCCAGATCAGATCAGCATCATAGAGGGCCTAAAATTCTTCCTGTGTCTAGACAAGTGCGTGATACCTCCAATTCCATTTGAGATGCATAAGCAATAAGCCACTCGTATAGTTCTCTGGAAAGATAGTGAAAAATATCTCATATAAGCTATCATACATTCTACTATTCTACCCAAGTGCGTGCGTTAAACTCAGATCCACTGTTGAACCATCATGCATATTCTTCCTCCAGATCATGTATCCATTCCTCAATACTTGCTAGAGTTAACCGATATGTCTTCATCATGAACCATCTTGAAAACAAACTAAAAAAGAGGTCCCAGAAATGGAACCAATGATGCAGCCTAGAATTTACCAGATAACACCCTAGTCACACTGGCACATCACTCAGCCTTGACTGAGCACTCACCCAAAGCACGCAAAGGTACCAAGTCCCTCTTTAGGGTTGTTGTAATAGGATGTTAACATGATGAAGGAAGAAACATATAGATTCATAACTAATCCATCATTCTACAATGCATGCTACCCTCAGATCTATGAAAGAACAAGCTTAAACAATAATCATGATTGAATTAATAACATGCACTACTCAACTACACACAAAATGACACTTAGATTCAGCCAATATCTTCCATCTATTAATAAATATAGAAGCTCCTTATAGTATTTTCAATCTATACCAATGCGCGTATGGATCTGATATAATAATTCAGTCATATGTGTATATTCACACTCTATTTTTACATCACTCACCATACTCATACTACTATGTACCTAACATCATATATATAGGGTGGGGACTTTCCCTTCACTACTTATCTATTCCAGAAATAGGCCGCATGCTATTGATAGCCACATGCCATTTACAAGCATAGCCACACATGCAAGTGTGCTATCTATAGTCCTCTTGCAGTTAATTGAAGTATCAATTCTATTCTCAGCTCATCTCCATGCAAAAACACTTCATCCGCTTCTCCAAAGATAGAAAATGCATGGCACACACGTCTCTGCATCGTTGGTGTGTTCCACATGCCATCTTCTAAAAATAGTGGCTAAGTCCTGAAATCTGAACTTTCCTTCCACGTGCGGGTCCTTCCTATCCTTCCGCGCCCTTGGTTCCAGGCCTTTTATCCCACATGGACTCCTTGTGTGATATTTTACAAGTATTCTTTGATCAACAATTCTTGGTTTTCTTGTAATTGACTCCTTTCTCCTTGTTGTCCTCTACCTATGTAAATTCTACCTCTACCTCTTACATGTTTTTGCTTCTTCCTTAACAATTTTTTTCTACTTTCAAGGAAAATTGATATGTCTCTTCAATTGATCTATGTGAAAGATGAATAATTTCAACCTAAATGTTAAATATTGGCCCATTTATATACCTAGCCACCTTCTCCATGTATTCCTCAATATGACCTACTCTTATGGTCAACCTATAAAATTCTTCAATATAATCCTTAATCGACATATATTTTTGTTTCAAATTTTGAAGTTTCTTAAAAAAATACTTTGATAATATTTAGGCATAAACTTACCTTTGATCTTAGACACCATCATATCTCATATCTTAATCTTAGGCTTTCCTTTTCTTCTTCTCTCATCTTGTATACCATCCCACCATAAGGATACATGACCCTTGAGCCTTTTCATGGAAAATTTTACTATTTTTTCTTCATCTACATTCTCATGATTAAAGTACTTGTCTAAAGAACTTAAACAATCAATCAGGTCCTCCACATTCATATTGCCAACATACATGGGCACTTCTATCTTGGGCTTAGTATTGACCCCCATTATTACTTTGACCAATCTTTCCTATGTTCCTTCCTTTATCTCTCGTAGTTAATTATTCTTCCCGAGGTCCTTCATCCTCTCTATCATTAATATCATTTATGTCTACTCTACTTCTTTGTGCCAATTTCATAGCTTGTAGTCTAGTATTGAGATTTCGATCTCTTCAAACAAACATTTCTTGCATAGGTTGTCTCCTCCGCCACCTCTTGTTCTTGTTTCCATCTCTGTAATATCTTGATTTTGATTGAGATTTCATTGTGAACACTTTTTCTTTGATAATAAGAAAATGATGCAATATATTCTGATAGTTTGGATCACTCAAGAAACAATGAAAGCCAAATTTAACCAAAAATGTCTATAAGTTGTCATATAGGCTTATAGTCCTAAATTTCATTATTTTTCCTAATAAAAGTAAATATACATAGTTTTATCCAAAACTATGATTCTTTTTGGATACCCATTTGGCCCAATTGAACTTTAGTGAAGACTCTCGGTGGGGTTCTTAAAGAAATTACATATTTTTCACTAGATTTGGCTCCAATTAGGTCTAAAATGGGCATAAAACAACTCGCTAAGAATATATTCATCCATACACCACCAAATATCATGAAACCAATAATTTTTTTTTAGGGGTCCATGCATTCTATATTTACCAAATTTGAGCCAATTTCATGGAGAAACATGCATGATACAACATTTTTTCTTCTTAAACACTAGATCAAAGTTTTTACCAAATTCCTAAGAAGGAATAAATTCAATATATTGAGGAAATAAATGTTTGAGTCCTAAAAATAATGTCTAAAACTTTTTCTTGACATTCCTTAACTTTTTTATTTGGAACTAAGGCTTGATAATCCATGGTTTGTTCCCATCTATAAGCTTTACATTGGAAAACTTACTCGGGACCTTGTTTTGAGGGAAAATTTGATTGAAGCATTCAAATTAACATATAAATAATAGATATTAAATCTCGTACCCCATAATCATGATCAAATAATATTAATATATCATTCATATATGTATGAATGTCACAAAAAAATCCTTTATTTCTTTTTATATTATTTTATAGCCTCCAAAGATAAGCATTGAGAGCTTCTTCACCTTTTCACCCAACCACAAAATGATATATAATATTTATTTTATTTTTCACATGTTTTTGGAGATGGTTATTCAAACCAAAACAAACTTAATCTCATCCTCCATTATTAGTAAATTCAAAACTTATTCCTAAACTCACTCTAACATTCCTACAAACTTGTTCTAACATGTCAATTTAAGCAATTTTTCATCTTTGAACTCATCTTGTGAGGTGGAGGATGTTATGAACTCACATAAGACTTGTAAAATATCATCCACACATACACAAACCAATAATTACCTCTACTTAGGATATATATACCCCCAAATATTCTTGGAAATACCTAAAAATATTCAAATTTTCAAATAGAGGATTTTGGTGGCAAAACATGGTATGACCTCCTAAGACCTATTGTGACTAAGTGAAACATCAAAATCACTTCTTATTGAAAAATTAAAAAATTATACACCCCTATAACCTATGAAAAATCAATAAGCATAAGAAACATGCATCTAATAGTGATGGACCTATATCACCTTGCTTGTGTGTATATCAAACTATGTATATTTTTAACCCCTTATTATAATTATGGTTGTGAGTTATACCTATATATTTTTTTCTTAATTGGTATCTTACCTCTCTTATATTCCATGGTTTTGTGTTTGTAAAGTGCATATTTATTATCCATAATGTCTTATGGTTTAGATTGAGAATCTGATTGAGTTGTATGTTTTGGTTGTGGTTTGTATCTACCCTATGGATCTGCATCTTATATTTCCACTTGTTGAACTCATTGTAGTGTGATCAAATTATTTATTTGTGCCATCACCATATTTTAATGTTTTCCCCAATCCCTTTTTTATGTAATTTTGTATATCATATTTTAGCATAGCTTTGGTGGTTAGCATTAGAGTAGATAGTATAGGAAGTCATCCCTTCAGGAGGTCTATCCTCATTGAATCAAGTCCCACACTTGAGATACATTCCCATTTTGTTACTGAATTAATGGGTGCGGGTTTCAAATGAAAATAGTTTTGGCACACCCTGTGGGAGCAAGTGGGTGTTCTTGTTTAAATATTTACATTATTTTAAGGACATGGACACAAATATTTTCTTATTTATAGCTAAGGTTTGGTGTGTTCTTGGCATACCTAGTTTATGAACCTAAGCATAAAGTAATTGGTGATTCCACTGGTATTAACAACCCATTTTTCCTATGTCCAGACCATTTCCTTTTCATGAATTTATGTAGTAATGGATTCCCTTTTCCCTTATTGGAATTATTACATAAAGTCGTATCATCCCTATCCAACACTATTCACTCCAAATTTCCCTCAAAATAATAAAAATGGACCTTATTTTTTATGTATCCACCTACACACCGACCTATATTGACCCTTACACTTACTAGAATAACTATGGTGGTGTTCATGAGAATATGTATGCAGATAATGGAGTTGGCATCATGTCTGATCCTAGTTTTAAACAATAAATCCAAGTCATGGAGGCTTAAGTGAGGAGAGATTCAGATTTATTTAAATAGATGAGAGCTATACAACATGGTCTTAGATAATCATGTTCATGGGGTGACCCTTTACCAATTTGGTACAATCCTCAAAAAAGTTGGAAGTCCCATTGTGAATTTAATTAAGTTCCTAGAGTTACTCGATGAGATTGACACTAATAAATATGGAGTCAAGGAATCTTGTTGATGGGGAAACATTTCATGACAATCATACATATTTCCTACTCATCTATTTGATGTCTTACATCCCTCTCACCTAAATCATATGCCTCCGGTTAGTTCTTCTATCCTTAATATTTATCCTACTCCCAAGTGAAATAATATGCATCCTCTACCATGGGAACCTTTGGAAAATCATTCAAGAATTGATTCATCCCTTGATTTAAAATATCCAAAATCATATTCTTGGGAGTCTCATGCTCGAGCACTGTTAAATTTCAAAAATATCCCACCACACTCCCTCCCTCAAAAAAATTATTTCCTAATTCCAAATAACCTCATGAAGAATCATTCTCGTATTTCAAGACAGTTTGCAACTTGTTACTTTTCACGGCGATCATATGGCCAACCACTTGGATGATCCTTTTTAAGCCCAAATCTAAGCATAAAAACTTTGAAAATGATGTTTCTCATCCTCAATAGAATAAATAAATGGCAAAAAAATTAAAGAGGCAACCTAAGGAGAGCCATAACAAATAGGAAGGCCTACAATATTTTAAGAAATGGGATAAATACTTTGAGAAATAATTTGAGACCAATCATTTTTCTCTTCAAGATCCATGCAGTATTCATCCTCTTACAAGTGTTACATAGTCTATTGAGGTAATTTCCATCAAAAATAGCCAATATTTATCCATTTCAAATTGGGATGAATCAATATATAGTGATGAAACCATGGATAAACTCTTCTTATAACTCCTTGTCTATTTTGATGAATCCATAGTCAAGGATGAGGTATTTGAATATAAAATTGTTGATACAGAGATGTTTAACACCAAAGGATGATCAATTAGAGGTGAAAATGAGCAAATTCTTATGAACATTCTTGAGATTTGATTTTTATCTCACAAATAAACTATCTGAGATAAAATGTGAAAGAGAAGGGGTGTACTCTATGTTGAAGGTAGGAAATAAGAATACAATCTACAATACTCTATGTAACTCTTGAAGTAGTTATCATTTCACACTCATTCAGTTGTCTTCAGTAGATTACTATGAGTAAGAGGATTTCAAACTTGATTTTTAGATATAAGACATCGTCATTAAGAGATTTGTGTTCTCTATTAGAGATGTCTATAATGGTCAAACTTTACCTTCACTCATTAACCATGAGGAGGGAAAATAGAAATTTGTTCATATCGAAAGATGATAGATAAGAAGTACATGTTGGCCTTTAAGTCTTGGATTAGAAAGGAATTATTGAAAACTTCTTTGCTACCCTTGAAGGATAATCTGATGTAAAAACCTTGTCTTCACACCAAAAGGTTGAGGATGAAGATATGTAGTCGATACATTCTCTATTTGGAGCTGAACAAAAGAAAGATGAGGAAGAGAAGTTTTAGGAATGCAAATACTTTCTCACCGAGTAATGGGGACCAATCGAACTCATAGGTATTCCATTTGAATTTTTGTTCTACCTCGAAATAATCTTCTTATTGTCGAACTTCCCTTGAACTTGAAATTGGGGGAAATGTCATTAAATGCTAATGATGATCGAATGATTATCATAAGGGTGAAAAGCAAGTTTAAAATTTATAAATCATTAGGAGTAATGAATAAGGATAAACTATCATAAGTACTTGATGATTTTGATAACTTCATGGTATCCATTAGGGATGAGAAGGAGGGTCATTTTCAACCTTCACTTGTCTGACCTTCATGGGAATATATCGTGACTCTATCTAATTCTAAAGATGTGTATGGAGATGATTGCATAAGTTATGGGAAAATTATAGATAAAATTTCATTGGATATAAAGGTTGGGTGTCCAATCAATATAGAGAGAGATAGATAGATCAAAGCCTAAGTTAAATTTTCCACCAATCATGCTCATTTTAAAGTATGAGGGAGATCTTCAAACTATCAAAATCAGCTGAGACATCTATCCAAACCAAGACCAAAGATGCAAGCAAAGGTATTTTTGTTTTTTAAAGTTGATTTTTAGGAGAAGGAAGAGGTTTGGACTATGTCTCCACTTCATCTACTTTCCCTTGTTGCAAAACTAATTTCAAGACTGCATTTTATCATAAAGGGAAGTTTTTCTCTTTCTCTATGTCTAGCTTTGTTTAAGTTATCTTTAAACATTGTTATAGTAGGGGTAGTATATTGTTTTTAATAAAAATAACTGAGTAACCAAACTATTCTTGTTTTTATTTGAGACATGTATGATTTATCCTTATGTGTATATTATTTTTGGCTCTCCTTGAGCTTGTGCACACTCATCCAATCAGCTTCACTCAACTTTGCAAGTAAAAGTAGAGTTAAATCATTTTTAGATCAAAATTTAGTTCTAAAACTTATTCTTCCAATTTCATATCTTCAAGGTGATACTAATATTTATTGAGCATATTTACAATGTTTCTAAGCTTCAGATCCAAAGCTTCAAATTTAAAAATCATATAGTGAAATTTTAATTCTTCATACAAGATTTAATTGTTGGAAGCAAAATGGACTGAGATGGGGGGTGAATTAGTCATTACAAAAACTTTAAATCAGATTTCAAATTATTCACCAACCACAAATTCACTTATCCAATAATTAATGTATGCATAACATAAAATACCATAAATGTAATCAACCATGAAACATATAATCAACACAAGATATAATTGGTAAACCCTCAAGGGGAAGAAAACCCACTAAAACATAATCTTTTTATTTATATGTTTCAAATTTAGTGAGGCAGAAACCCCACAAGAATCACCAACCCCTATTTTAGTAGAGCTACAACCCTACAAGGAGCACTAACCCCTAATTTTGTGAAGCACCAACTCCACAAGGAGGATACAACCCCCAAGATGATCAATCACCCACTAAACCACCTTATTATGATCTGATATCTGAAATATTTCTGCCACAATTGATAGAGATCAATAGTTAAACTTTCACTTCATCAAACCCTCAATGAAACCCTAGGTGTCCAATCCATCACAAACTAGCTCTTCCTTCAATTCTCAAATCTTGAAACACTTGCACACATTATTTCTGATATTCTTAATCCTGTAACACAATTTATATGACCTTATTTAATTCTTAAATACCTTAAAATATCTCTCACCTAGGTTTCACTTCTTTCACACACACACACACACACACACACACACACACACACACACACACACACACACACACACACACACACACACACACACACACACACACACACACACACTCACACTCACACACACACACACACACACACACACACACAACTAGCTCAAAAAAGTGCCCAAAACCATGCATGTATAAGCTCCTTTTCATTTCAAATTCAAACACAGAATTTTTCCCTCATTTGGCTAGACACATGCATCATAAAAACATCCCAAATTAAAAACATAATATTCACAAGTGACCCAAGTAGGTCAGCCTAGCCAAAATAATCATTACATGCTCCAAAAAGACTCAAATCCCAATGGGCACAAAGAGAAAAATACCCTAACCTCAAAACTATACTTATTCATAGCCCATAGATAACCACACATGTTTAAATTAAAATTTAAACATCATACATGGTCTAAATTTATCTCAACCAATCATAATATTTCATTTAATGGGACCATTGTTCTTTGTACTTCTCAAAATAGTTGTTTCCTACACCCTTCAAGACCCTTAAAACATCTCGTATGCCACTAGATCACTCAAAACCATAAAAATATTTCATGTTACTACATTATGTAAATTCCAATACCTTTATTAAACATCTAAGCAAGTTATAATTCTGTAAACAATCACCTACTCAAACATCAGCCACTTTTGTCTTCACCAAATCAACTTGCCAAAAATGTTGTTTCCAAAGATCAGCTAGTTAACACCTTTCCTAGAACAATAAAGACCTCTAATTGGTTTCATTGGATGAAAAATTCATCCCTATTCATATTTTAGGTGAGATCAAGCATCACATAATCAATCTCATGCTCCAATCAACTCAAAACATCCAACAGATCTTGTCCTACCTTACATTGGAAAAAATATTTCTTCCCAAAAATTGACCTATAAACCTTGTAAAAATCATTATCATGAGAAAACCTTATATCACTATAACTCTCTTTGAAACTTATTTCCAAAAAAACTTTAATCACCTCCAAAATCCATATGTAGCTCCAATTATGCCCATTTTATCAAGACTACTTTTTATTGCCTCAAAGCGCCTTTGACCAGTCAACCCGAATGAAGCTCACCTAACCATGTAACTACATCAACATTCCTAGAACCTATTTGTAAATAAATAAAAACTCACATACATCATATAACAATAATTTAGTTTGCAATTCCTTTGGACAACCTTGTCCCAAAACAAACTTCTTCAGAAACTGACATGTTTGAGTGGGGCTCACTCATCACCATGAACTTTACCATACCTTTAAGGAAATATGAAGGATTATTATAAATTTTACAATCATCATCCATCAAATAGTTATCAATTCTTATCACTTAGGAAACAATTCTTGCATACTACTTTCAAGCTAGGGTTTCAAACTCATAAATAGTTGTTTACCTTCTTAACATTTGTTCATAAAAATATGACGATGAACTGACCTCATTATTTTTTAAAAATTCTAGAATCACTGTAGAAACATCCTTAAAAGCCGTAATATCCCATGAAAATTACACAATTCATGGTGAACATCAAAAGTTCCAATTCGAGCTAGAAATGGCCTTATTCTTAACCATGTCTCACCAAAATGACATAACTTGCAAAATTCACATCCTAACATCCTAAAATTTTTATCAAAGCACCATGATACATCATACTAACATCTCCAATCATCATAAACTCATCACAATCTCTCAAAATCACTAGCAACTAAGACTTTCCTTGATACCCCTTAGGGTTTTACACTATAGAAGTTAGGGTCAACTGAATGAACATTGTAACTCATCATGAAATCACTCAAAATGCTTCAAAATACTTGGTAAACCATAATACACTTTCATACATGCATCAATGACATTATATATCTCAAAAACTCATCCTTATGCCTCTTAGCATCCATACCTGCTCCATATGAGCACCTAAAACATAGTCCATTACTTGTATCTACACCCTGAAACTAATGTGAGTTCCCAAGAATTCTCCAAAACTTCTATCCATCATGCCAACATGCTTATAAATCAACCGAGAATCTCATACCCCCATGCAACATCACCTAAGCATCTAATGGGCTTGTAAGAGAAAACAATCCTCACTTAATATCCTTGTATCATCATGAACACATCTGAACCTTTATGTTGTAGCAACATCCACAACATCATCTGACCCTACTCCATCATCCAATTTTTCATTAATGTGGTTTTGCATCAATGACAACACCTATAGGACCACATGTCAACAATCTCCCCTTTGTCATTGATGGAAAACTACCTAAAACTTCTCCCCCTTTTACATTAATGACAAATTCATACTTGTAGCAACATGTTATTCATCTTCCATGGCTTCATAACATCATTCTTTGGTTAGAAACATCAACCAAATATCTCATACAATCTCAAGAACCTTGAACTTTGACACAAAAACTTGATTTTCTTTCTTTACAAGCATGCAACTACCATGCTTCCCCTATGCCAAGCATATACACCTTCTGAATACATCAATGAATCATGAAGAAATCATCATCTTACCTTATTTGGGGCCAAAGTACCATGTTCCACATTCTAGGCATGAAAAAATAGTTATTTTTTACTTCAACCTTGTTTTGGCTTTCATGAATCAATTGTAGTAAAGTACTATCTGAACCATACATTCCCGAGATCATGTCAAATAATGTCAAAAATAAGCATATCAAACCATCACACCTTCTACCTTGACCACATACAAACTTTTCTAGAGATATCATTGGCTTTTCAATGCGCTTTCTTGCTCTCCAAACAAACTCCCAAGTTTCACTCAACTCGATGCACTCCCAAGTTTCACTCAACTCATGACTCGATAAATCATCATTCCCCCTGGACTCAAGACCACCTCTTCTAGTAAACAAGCACAAATTTGACAATATTACCTTGTTATCATGGCTAGAAATCACCTTCAACACTTTTTCCTAGTCCTAAACCATATTTTCAATCTTAGATAGTCATATATGGATGACATAATGCATTCAAGAGTCAAAAACTTTCTTTATCACTTATATGATACACAATTCATACCTCATGTGTCATAAGACCTTCATATCACCATCTAGGAGTAGTCTCACTTGCTCCCCTATCATGAATAGCTTTTTTACACCTGAGTAACTAATACACCTATAGGAGAAACTTTTCTTGCCACAATGGTATTGACTAACCTCAAACAACCAACTCATCATCAAGGGTATCATCAACAAGTCAAGAAAAATGACTATTCTTATCTTATGAACTCACTTAAACACTTTCATGGAGCATCAACATGTACTCCTCTTATCTTGGTATGAATAAACACACCAACTACCTATAAAAGCAACCTTTTGAGCCACTATATCACTATAACAGTCTATCCATGGATCTTGATCCATTGATTTGGCTCAACCTTAATTGATGATGCAAAGATACATGCTTCTCCACATTTTAATTACCTTGTTGACCCTTAGGAAGCAATGAAGACACTTAATATCTTCAAATAAACCACCAACAATGTTAAATAAGCACCTACATGCCTATAGGTTGCATTATTAGAGCTAAATGTCCATACCTAGTCATAAAGACTTACATTTGCAACATTAAAATGATATCCATATTTAAGAGCATATAATAAAGTTTGAGGGATACCTAACTTATCACGAATGCACTCATTAGATTATTCACACCCATAGGATCAACATACTCTTCCTCTCATACATACTAAAGCCCTATAGGTAGATGATTTGGCTCGGACAAGTATAAGGATAACATATAGAATTCTACATACCTAAGATGATCCATCCTACACACTTCAAATCATTTTGCCTTCTCCATAGATGTATACTCATGTTCTTGAGGTTCTTACATAGAAATATTTTTAAGATATCTCTGCACATACATGTAGGTCCACAATACTCGACCTTTGGCACAACTTTATTAGACATATCTTACACTTTTTCTTTGTGACTCATCACATGTAAGAGATATCACATAGAGGTTATTCAACTACATTGAGTATTCAATCTAAAATACATTCAAACATGAGGATCAAGTAACAATATCACTCATAGGATACCAACAAGTAAATTACAGTCTTGAACACGAGACAAGACAAAGTCATGAAGTACCACATACCACTTTCCACTTGTGATCTCCCCATTTGAGTAATATATATTGTCTTTTCATGATCAAAGTCTTAATCTAAGTTACACTCAAGCAAACTAATTAGGAAGACTCGAGGCATACCAAAAGGAGATGTACATATCCATGATAGATTATGTATACACAAACCCAATCTTGAAGCACATAAGATCCAAACGCATTATACTTTGTCATTGGTCATCATCAAGAGTATATTAATGGACTTCATAACCCTATACATGGCACAAAATTTTTGAGAACCATCAAACTTCTCACTATATATTCCTTTTATCACAAGTTTGCACATACAAATAACCAACCCTTGAAATGATGAAATTCAATCTTATATTTTTATGCACAACCTTATATAAAGAAACATAACTTGTTTCAAGTACCCTTTTAACAAAATATCACCTTCAATAACCTTGTGCACTCATACCTAGTGAGTCATCCCGGTTGGAAAAAGTGCACATCCCAAATTAGGTCTTTTAGAACCTTCACCGTGAATTCATACTACTTTGTTAAGAGTTATAAAAATATTATGCATTTTCAATGTATAAAACCTCATAAATCATGAAGAAAGAAAGGTCTAGATGCTTCGTACAAAAAAATTGTACTGAAACCATTATCTTCTCCTTCAAAGTCAACATTCCTTCTATACCACTTCTCAAGAACTTCATAGAACCAGTTAGAGATAAAGAGCACTCAATTCATATATCTTTGTTTTTCAAAAGTCATACTTGACTATTATCATTGGAAACATATTGCTTGAGGTCCCGAGCATCCCTTTTCATGAAATAGAAGGAGGAAATACCAACTACATACTAGGATTCACTTCAATTTTATCATGAGTAAACTGTGATGACTATACCAATGCCACAATCAACTTTGAACCAATGACCTGATTAAGTCATCATTTGATGAATCTTACCATATTCATAGAGAAAACCAACACATTACATCATGAAGAGCACATCACAAAATTCAAATACCTAGACCAATTCGACTTGAGACATCTATTGATGATAGAGACACACTTCCTTAAGAAATTGAAACCTCTAGAACCCTTAAAAGCCTTCAACAACTCCATTGACACATTCATAACTTCACACTCACCATGGACTTTTAGAAACACTTGGCACATACATTTTTCAACACATTATGACACCTTCGTGATACATCAATTGACTCAACCTTGTCACCATAGACCACAAGCTCATCCAATAAGATAGATAACTAACATAGATCAAATAAGGATTTTCATATGAATATCATGATATGAAAAACTTCTCATAGGTACCAACAAGACTCTTACACTTTCTAAGACAACTCAAACTTAACAATACATCATGAGAACACAAGATATGGACTATAAGGACTCACACTTATAGTCCTTATTATTACAATACTGATATTATGGCATATCACACACAAGGAAAACCAAATAGAGCCATGAGAACACACTTAGAGACACTGGATGACATAACTTATTGTCAAGGAGGAGTCACACATACTTGACCAAATCATCTCCCCCTTGGTTGAATGCTTCATTTCATTAGTATACCTCTAAGAAGCATAGTAGAGGTATATGCAACTCCTATAAACTAGGAAGTTGCTCTAACAATAATCCTATTTAGTTGTGATTGTTACTCACGTAACAATACACAACTCAAATCATATGAGTTGTTAAAACAACTCCAATAATATATTATTGTTTATATAACAATAATATAACTACTAACATTTATACTTATTGAATACACAAGTATAATGTAAACATTAATATCCTAACATTCCCCCTTAATGTTTACATGGTAATAAAATAAATTTCACACTTCCTCTGTAACTTTCCACCTCTACACGCTCATGGTCTTAGCACACTCTCGAACTAAATGTAGAAGAAGGAACACATCAACTTCTTATCAACCATGCACTGTCGGGAACACATCTGACTACCGAGGATGGAAACACACTCAGGAATCATCTGCTTATCAACCAGTCACTCTAGGGAACACATCTGACCTAATAGTGTGGGAACTCAAGCAGGAACACATTTGAGCAGCCTTCAATGGTTTTCAGAGGCTAACCACAAACCTAGGTACAAACAGGAACACATCTGACTGTTCTACCTCATCAAGACTCATGATGTTGCTTTTCACTATGTTATTTGTTCTTCACTATGTTCTAGCATTGGGGAATTATGTAGGAATAGCCACATACCAGTGAACAGGAACATACCACATCTGTTCTTATTTTTCACACCATGCTTGAAATGTTGAAATCCACACTATACTTTACAAAACATGTACTATGAAACTAAAGCACACAACTAAAAGCAAATACACACCACAAAATGCCACCATAGCTCCGTGTGGCCCCATCATTGGTGACTGACGAGAGGTCGATGTTTGACCTCTAGCCTCCGATACCTCCATCCTCTAGTAAATGATGTTGCTTACTCAACAAATATGATCATGTCGCTCAACTCTTTCCACATTGTTTATTATACAATATCCCTCCCGTAATGTGAACACTTTATTTTCCGGACGTCGGGTAACACCGAAAATGCATCTGTGAGGTAAAAAAATTTTACAATGACATGAATTTTGACTTTTCTAACAATGACTCTAACACAGATAATATTCGACAAGACAAATAATTTTAACAAAATGACATAATTTTATGACATTTGACCAAACTTTGACTTTAGAGTCTAACAATACATATGACCACTATTTGGCAACAATTGACTCTCTTTTAACTCTTTACATTGACAATTACATGGACATGGAAAATTTGAAAATGTGACTTGTTAACACAAACTTAAGAATGAAAAATTATACAATTATGTTGACACAAAATAAACGCTAATGACACTTACAGACATAACATATCCAAATGTTAGATATTTGAAGGTAAACAAATGACAAAGAAATAATACTCACCCTATACTAATATACTTGCATCAAATACAAAGAGTAAGACTATCAATAATTCATATGGGATACTCAATATGTTTTGGCCAATTAACACGACTTATGAGACACACTAAGTAACAAAAAACAACATTAAACATTAGACTTATAAAAAATAGATACTCGACCTCATTTTTTTACTTTTTAACATATGCATAAGCTATAAAATGGTAGGCTCTTACACATTGTTTAACAAATCTACCTGTGGACACCTCCACGTGGAAATCATTGATGACATATAACTTATGACGTAGGCATCAATACCCATACAACATGGTGATCTTCGAATCAATGAGAAACAAGAACCACAAGTTGCGTGCCAGAAATGAGACCAGATTTGCGGTGAGAGGGGATCGATGCAGGCTGAGAGAGTGGACGACTATTATACATATGCACACAGCTTCATATCTACACTTGAAACATTATTACTTTGTTTCACCTCCGATTACGCCTCCTTGGCCGAAACATACTTTCTATAGCATTCCTAGGATGCAAAATAATGAGACTAGAGATTCAGAATGGTGCACATGTAGATTTCTAATGAAAGAACTGAGGTGAATGATCTGTAGATCAGATTTTCATGATTTGCAATCCAACTCTTCTTTAATTTATAACAATGGTAAGAGGAAATCAATTATTGAATTTGTCCTTCAAATCTACCAATGATGTGTCCAAATCAACAACTCGCAGTTCAACATAAGAAGACTTCACAGAAATAGAAATATGAAGGGAAGTATGTCCCAAGTTGATACGCCAATAATAGATCCCACAAAAATAAGGGATAATGACCAAATCAAATTCCAAATGCTCGAAAGGAGGACAAATACTTATCTCAATACAATGTCGAGAAGGTTGTAACAGTGAGCAGGGAATTCATTTTGCACTGAGGACGTTATGAGCATGCATGCTCAGATCACAGATTTATGGAGATCTTTAATTTGAACACCACACCTTTTACACAATGCTTAGTGTCTCAGTCGAAATGCACCAAACCAAAACCAACAATATACAACTTTTCAAGACTGTCTTAGGAGAATGGAAGCAGATATTTTAACGAAAACTGTCACAAATAGAAGCACTAGAATGGGAAATGAATCTGTTACTAATATTGTGCACATAATATGTGACGACACAATATTATCAAAGCTATGCAGAAGATATATACTCTTTACTGCAAAACTGATTGGGATATTGCAATACCCCTGACAACAAACTACGCCTCCATTAAAAACAATCTCGGACTTTCATTTACAGGAGCAATCAAGTTGAATTTCCCCTTAGACATTAGATCATCTTGCTTTGATACCAAATATAGAAATTTGGACAGCCCAAGGCAAGAACAAATCAATAATATTAACTATAATAATTATAACTTTGTATTCTCCATTACAAATATATAGGAATATGCAACTCCTATAAACTAGGAAGTTTCTCTAACAATAATCCTATTTAGTTGTGATTGTTACTCACGTAACAATACATAACTCAAATCATACAAGTTGTTAAAACAACTCCAATAATATATTATTGTTTATATAAAAATAATATAACTACTAACATTTATACTTATTGAATACAAAAGTATAATGTAAACATTAATATCCTAACAGATATATGCACAATGAAGACCTAAAATAAGGTCCCAAGACTTCTTAGATACTTGGAAAACTCCTTCTTCCTCTCTCTTCTAATTAGAACTCTTTGTTTTACCATTCACTCCATCATCACAAGCTCTTGATGAGACACCATGGTATCTTCTTGGTTCCCATACTCTTCCTTCACTATAGTTATGCATTATATGCCTTTGAAAGATACCTCTTTGCATTCTAGAACTTTGATTCGTATATTTTTTTCTTGAATAAGAATGAAAACAAAATCTTGCCACATGACTAGCCTCATTACAGTTGTAGCATGCTATTGAATTCTTCCTCTTGAAACCTCCATTTTGACTAGGTGAATCATAAAATAAAAACCTAGCAGTATGATCTTATTCATTGCAATTATAGCACACCATATTCTTAGAAACTCACTTTTATTGTCTCTCCAATTTTGAGAGCATATATGATATCTTCTTCATTCTCTAGCCTTATGACCAAATGCATTACAAGTAAAACAATGACCATTGAAAGTTCTTTCATACCTTGAGGCATTGGGTTGCCTAATAGATCTTGGTTTCACATTGTCCTTGATGAGTTTCATTTTCTTCTCTTCCTTGATAATAGGTTCACCTAATTATTTTCTTGAAACAATTTCTTCTTGCTTCACTTTCTTGCCTTTACACTCCTCTTTGAAACCTAAACCAGTTCTATCATCTATTGCTCTTTGTTTTCCAAGTAGATCATCTAGGTCTTTTGCACTTTTCTCAAATTTTGAAAGGACAGTAGTATTCTTGCTAACCTCTAGTAACTCATCCCTTAATAACTCTATATCTTCTTCATATTTTGAACACAAACTCTCTTTATCATGTAGGCTTGAAACAAGATACTTAACCTTTTCTTATAGCACCCTAATAGACTCATTTTTCTTAGCAGATTCAGACACATATTGTTCTTCTAGCTTATGAAACTGATTTTCATATTCCTTGATCTGTAAACTTAGCTTTTGGTTATCTTTCTCAGCATGTTTTAGTTCTCTTTTAATGCTCTCAAAATCATCTTTGCCATCCTCATTATCTTCACTAGAATAGCTGTAATAACTAGAGATAAAATATCCTAACAAAGAAGATCCATCACTAGAAGACCTCATAGCTTCTTTTTCATGAAAAATGCCTCATTTCCAATATTCTCGCAATTAGATTCAAATTCAAAATCTGAGATACCACTGCTAGCATCATACAATAAATCATCCTTATTTTTGTATAAAACTTTTCTTATCCTTCTTCTTGTAGTTAAACCTCTTAAAAATTTCTTACCTTTACCAAACTTGTTATTCTTCTTCCTAGGTTCAACCCCATGATCTTCATCATCATCTTCCTTCTCATGCCTATGAGGACACTTGGCATAAAAATGTCCTACTTCACCACAATTAAAACACTTAAAAGTAAGCTTACCACTATACTTACCAAATCCAAGCTTCAATCTCCTAGCCACCATAGTAAAGAGCTCTTCATCTTCAATTTTAGGAGTAGCAACATCATCCTTCACCTTCTTTTCCTTAGTCTTCATTTCAAATTTGAAAGCAATATATTTATTGGCTAGTTTGGAGTCACCTATTCTCATTTCATAAGTAGTCAAAGTACCATGCAACTCATCCAATTTCAAGGTAGTTAGATCATTTTTTTCTTCAATATCGATACTTTGGAATCAAATCTAGGAGTTAGTGACCTCAAAACCTTTTGAATAAAAACTTATTCTTTCACATCATCTCCTAACCCTTTCATGCTATTGACAATTTTATCAACTCTAAGAAGGTATGCAGCAATGGACTCATTATCATTCATCTTAAGACCTTCAAATTGATTTCTAAAGGTTAGGAGCTTTGTAAATTTTACCTTTGATTCACCTTTATATAGAACTTGTAATTCCTCCCATGCTTCTTTTTTGATTTGCAATGCATCACTTTTCCCAACTCTGATTCTCCAAGGCCACCTATGATGGCATTAAAATCTTTTGATTTATTAGTATATGCCTTATTTTCATCCTCTATAGTTGGAGTAGTGGCAGGAGGGGTATATCCATGCTCCACAACATCCCAAACATCAAATAATTGAGCCATGATAAATTTCTTCATCCTCAAGCTCTAAAAATAATAATTCACACCATAAAACATTGGTTCCTTACCAATGATTGTATTGCTCACCATTTTTTTCTTCAAGGATATCCTTTCAAGTTGTCAAAATTCTCCAAAAGGACTCGCTCGATACCAATTATTTTAATAAAAATGGACTGAGAGGGAGGGGGTGAATCATTCCTTACAAAAAATTAAATCAGATTTCATATTATTCAACCAACCACAAATTCACTTATCCAATCATTAATGTGTGCATAACATCAAATACCATAAATGTAATCAACCATGAAACATAGAATCAACACAAAAACACAAGATATAAGTGGGAACCCTCAAGGGAATAAAACCCACTGAAACACAATATTTTTATTGATATTTTTCAAATTTAGTGAGGCACCAACCCCACAAGGAGCACCAACCCCTAGTTTAGTAGAGCTATAACCCTACAAAGAGCACCAATTTTTAATTTTGTGAAGCACCAACTCCAGAAGGAGGATACAACCCCCCAAGATGATCAAGAACTCACTCAACCACCTTATGATGATATTATCTATCTGAAATACTTTTTCCATAATTGATAGAGATAAATATTTTAGCTCGCACTTCTTCAAACCCTCAATTAAACCCTAGGTGTCCAATCCTTCACAAACTAGCTCTTCCTTCACTTCTCAATTCTTTAAACACTTGCACACATACTTTCTGATATTATTAAACTTTTAACACACTTTATCTGACCTTAATTCATGCATCAACATCTACAAATCTCTCTCACCTAGGTCACACTTCTTGCACACACACTCTCAACTCAACTAGCTCCAAAAGCACCCAAAACTATGCTTTTATAAGCTCCTTTTTATTTCAAATTCAAACACAAACTTTTTCCCTCCTTTGGCTAGACCTATGCATCATAACAACATCCAAAATTCAAAACATAACATTCATAAGTGACCCAAATATGTCATCCTAGCCAAACTCATCATTACATGCTCCAAAAATGACTCAAATCCCCATGTGGGCACAAAGATAAAAATGCCCTAACATCAAAACCATACTTAATCACGACCCATAGATCACATCACATGTTTAAATTAACATTTAAACATTATATATGGTCAAAATTTATCTCAACCAATCAAAATGTTTCATTTAATGAGACCACTGCTCTTTGTACTTCTCATAACAATGGTTTCATATATCCTTCAGGACCCTAAAAACATATTTATGCCACTAGATCACTCCAAAACATCCAAACTATGTCATGTGACCACTTTGGATGGAAATTACAAGACCTGTATAAAAATTCTAATAAATTTATAAGTCTTGAAACAATCACCTTCTCAAACCTCATCCACTTTTTTCTTCACCAAATCAACTTGCCCAAATATTTGTTTTCAAAGATCAGTTGGTTAACACCTTTATTGAACAATAAAGACCTATAAATGGATTAATTATATGAAAAATTCATCCCTCTTTTCATTCCATGTGATAGAAATAATTACCTAATCCATCTCATTCTCCGATAACCTCAAAACATCTAGCGAGATCATGTCATGTTCTACATTGGAAAAATTATTTCTGCCCAAAAATGGATCTGGAAGCCTTAACAAAACTTATCATCATGAAAAAATAATTATATAAATTTAAATATATCTTAATATTCTCTCCAACACAACTTTAATAACTTCAAACTCCATTTATAGCTCCGTTATACCAATTTTAGTGAATACTTCTTTTTATTGCCTCAAAACTACCCTTTGACCACTCAACCTAAATGAATCTCACTTGACCATGTAACTACATAAAAATTCACTAAAAATATTTTTAAATCAATAACAACTCACATACATCATACCAATATAATTTAGTTTGTAACTCGCTTGACAACCTTGTCCCAAAACAAACTTCTTCATAAACTGACTTGTTTGAGTGGGGCACACTCATCACCATGACCTCTAAAATACCCTTCTAGAAATATAAATTATTATTATATATATTCCAATCATCATTCATGCACTAGGAATAAAATCTGGTCACTTAGGAAAAAATTATTACACACTACTTTCAAGCTAGAGTTTCAAACTCATAAATAATTGTTTACCTTCTTAACATTCGTTCATAAAAATTGACAATTAAATGACGTTATTATTATTATTAAACATTATAGAATCACTTTAGAAACATCCTTGAAATCCACAAGGTCCCATGTAAATCACACAATTCAGAGTGAGCATTAGAAGTTCCAATTCGAGTTGGAAATGGCCTTGTTCTTAACCATGTCTCACCAAGACTAACATAACTTGAAAAATTCACATCCTAACATCCTAAATTTTTCTCAAAGAACCATGAAACATCATAATAACATTTCCAATAATCATTAAGTCATAACCATCTCTCAAACTCACCATCCACTGATATTTGCCTAGCTACCCCTTAGGGTTTTGCACTATAGAAGCTAAGGTCAACTGAAAGAAACTTGTAACTCATCATTAAATCACTAAAAATGGTTTATACTTATGCATTACACCATAATACACCTACCTACATGCATCAATGAGATTATATGTCTCCAAAACTCATCCTCATACCTCTTGGCATCCATACCTGCTCTAGATGAGCACCTGAAACATAGTCCTTCACTTGTATCTACACCCTGAAACTAATGTGAGTTCCCAAGAATTCTCCAAAAATATTATCCATCATGCCAACATGCTTATAAATAAACCAAGAATCTCATACCCCTATGCAACATCACCTAAGCACCTAAATGGGCTTGCAAGAGCAAGCAATCCTCACTGAATCTCCTTATATCATCATGAACACATTTGAACCATCATGCTTGTAGCAACATCCACAGCATCATATGACCCTAATCAATCATACAATTTTTCATTAATATGGTTTTTCATCAATGAACACCTATAGGACCACATGGCAACATCAATGTGAGTTTTCAAACTTTAAAATTTTAAAGAAGACTCCATGCCCAATGGATACACAAGGCTACTTATTCAATTCATCTAGTAGGAAGATTACCTTTGTGAGTGGGAAAAATTTTGACCAAAATGAGATCATGTTTAATTATTATGGAAACTACTTATAATTTTTGAAAATGAAGGCTTTTGGTCATGAAAATCATTTGACTTTAGGGCACCACGATATATTAAAACTTTCCAAAGTTGATTTCAAATATCATCCTTGATTATAGATAAGAAAAATTGAAGAAACTTGGTGAAAACCATGGATTTTTTGATTAGAATGGGCAAGTGACATCTAAATTAATCATTTCTGAGGATCCAGTCCATCAAATTTGATCGAAGCCATGAGAATGACACTTAGCAATTATTGGTCACATTGTTCACTATGGGGATTAATCCCATATTCGCTGGAGGAAGAGCCCAATTAGGTATTATAAATAGTGTGTTCACCTTAGTTAAGTAGAGCTAAAGGCTAGAAATCTCAACCATTTTTCATAGGTTCAATCGAGTTAGGGCTAAGTTGAGATCGAGTTAGGCCCAAATCAGTTAAGTCACCAGGTCCCCACTTGAGATGGAGCTCAAAAAGTTAGAGGAATTTAAGTGCTTGGGTTCTCGAGAGATTGAGCTTTGAGCGATCGGTGATTTTTCCAGCCCAAATGTTAGCGAAGTCTCAAGATTATGGATTTTCTTCATCGGTCCACATGGACCAATAATAGTAATTTGTGGTTTTGAGCGTTCGGATCAAACATAAGTAACTAAGACATGTATGTCTCAAGATCCCAAGTTCTCGAGAACACAAACAGAGGCCTGAAATTTCACAAAAGCATTAAGGAATTTAAGGGGAAAGGATTTGAATGAGAATGAGGTGGAAAAGTGGCATGGTCCCCTGTAACTTAGGTTCCTAAGGAAAATCAATTCAAATAGCCAAGGCATGAAGTAAGATCCTGATATATTGAAACCCTAAGAACACATTGATCAATCACTTGATGTTTATGGTTGACTTGAACCTTAAAATTTGTCTAAGGAAAGGTCCCAAAATCTCAATTCATAGAGTTGACGGTCTGATCCCAAGAGGTTTCCGTGGTCCGAGAACTCGAGAGGGCCTTCATTTGTCCATGTGGATCAATGATGTAAATTTATGGTCTCGGGGATTGATCTCCAAAATCAAATAGGATAAATAACGGAACCTTAGAATCTCAAGATCTCGAGAGCATGAAGGAACCCTAAGGATATCCTAAGAGTCTTGAGACATGATAGAGACCTGAAAAGATGAAAATTAATGATTTTTCCATGTGAACCAATCATGTGTCACTCATAAGCCTAGGAAATCAAGACCCAACAAGGTAGAAGCTAATCCTATGACCCCATGGTCCGATACCCGAGAATCAATCAAGCTTAAATATGTAGCAAAAGAGACCCCGAGATCTCAAATTTCAAATATTCAGATGTGTTACAAGGTGGACACATGGTAGAACTCAATGACCCATTATAGTATTCGTGGAACTAGGTTAAATTTTATAGTCTCATCTAGTGCATTTTTTATCTTAGGAATAACACGGCATGTACAAATGGTGAATGAACACATGATCAATTTTTTTCCATAACTCTTGACTCAATGATCCATTTTACCTACAACTAGTATCATTTGAATCATATTTTTGAGGGGAAGACTCAAACACAACTTCAAGACAATGGTGAAGAGACTTGGGGATTTTGTAGATATAAATTTGAATTTTTTAACTCATTTTATCAACCCAAATCGGTTATGAATGCATCAAAACTTGATTCCTTTGCTTAAAATGATACCTTTGAGGTGGCATAGTATTTCTTGCCCACTAAAATACATGAGTTAAATGATCTCATTATAGTGATCTTAGTTTTTGTTCATGGTTCTTTTGAACAAATGATAGTTCAATCTCATCCTCCTTATTTGGTGGGATCATCATGAATCAATGGTTAGGGAAGAGTTTTTTCTTGAAAAACAATGCATCTTTTATATCTATGAACCTCAATTATCCATGGAATATGCTACAGAGAGTTTTTTAGGTGAATTTCTTCATTCATGGCATCTTATAAAGTCTTCTAATCAGATAAGAATCAAGAAGGGATATTCATCATAATATCTCATCCCTTTCTTCTCTCTTTTTCTCATCTATCTATCTTTATTGATATATGTGCATTCAAGCATAATTGTAAAATATCCTCTCCTTTGAAGACTAGGTCACTCTACTCTTTAGAAGAACTGATCTTATTGAGTGCCTCTATCCTCTTGGTTAAGTTTGTGTAATTGAATGATCACCTTGCCTATGTGGAAACAAGACTATGTATATTTTTAACCCCTTAATACAATTGTGGTTATGACTTATAATTTTCATCTAATTTGTGTTCATTGGTCACTTACCTCTTGAATCTTACATTTTTTTGTGGCAAGTGTAGTTTTCTTATTCATCATATCTTATGGTTTAGAGTGAGAATTTGATTAAGTTGTATGTTTTAGGTGTGTCTTGGATATGCCCCTTAGATATGTATCTTTTATTTCCAATTTTTGAAATTTTTAGAGAGTGATCATTTTTTTCTTAGTTCCATCATCACCTTTTATGTTTTTTTCCCATCCCTTTTCTTTACATATATGTATATCGAGTTTAGCATAAGCTTGGTAGTAAGCATTAAAGTTAATAGTTTAGGAATCCATCCTTTCTCTGGAGCTCTAGCTCATAAATTAAAGTCCCACATTTGAGAGACATTCCTATGTTGTTACTAAATACATGGGTGAACATTTTAAATGACAACGAGAATGCTTTTTGTTTTCTACAATTTTTTCCTGCGTACTCATATTTTATAGTCCGAGAAAAATATTTTCATCCATCAATCCAAATGTTGAATAAATTCTCTACCACTTCAACATGGACAACTGCAAGTCCGCAATGACTTCTTTCCTCTTGGGGATCAATCTTTCTACTAAATTTTCTACTCCTTCAATTGATTGTACAATATACAAATAGTTGGTTAGAAGTCTACTCTATTTGACTCATACACATCTTGATATTTATTTTGATGTGAATCTTGTATTGTGTTATTTTTAGGACCCCATTAAATCCATTTACAAAGATGCAAAACACATTCTACAGTATCTTTGTAGTAGTACTAATTATGGGATTGAGTATAATTCAGGTGGCACAACCTCGATTTCTAGTTACACTTAATGAGGATACTAGAAAAGAATCATGCTCCTTCTAGAATGACAATTGTAGGATATTCATATAGTGATCAGGTAAGAGATTCAAATAATCACAAATCAACTACAGGAAATATCTATCATATTTTGTAGGTCATGCGACTATATCCTTTAAAAATCAAACCATCATTGATTTTTCAACTACGAGAGGTGGATTTTAGCATATTTGTTACAGAAAAAGTTGGTGTGGATATGATTTATGTTTTCTAAAATTGGGTTTCCATTATCCCTACCCATTATAATTTGGTGGGATAATCAAAGTGTTATTCACATCTTTATAAACCTAGTAAAATAAAAATGCACAAAGCACATTTAGATACACATGCATTATATTCAGTAGTTAATCCCGAAAAAAATTGTTGATCTTAAGTTTTTTTAAATAGTATTGTACATAATATTAGATATCTTAGTTGTGTGTTAGGATATATTTTGTCTTGTAGTTGGAAATTGAATATTTACTAAAAGTATTTGAAAATTCATGGAGAATATGAAATGTAACCGCCATTCCAATGAATTTATATTTATAAATCTTGTCATTTAACAATGCTTAATAAAAGTATGTTTTGGTTTGCACATTCTACTTCCATTTTCATTATCTTTTGCACTGTCATTAAAGGCAAATATTTTTCATTGTGTTTCTTCATTCATCTCCAACCAATCTCATTTCCATACAAACTCTCTTCTCATCCTCCACTCCACCCTTTGAAAATTTTAATTCTCACCATACGAATTGCAAAGAGTTTGATAGATGCTTCAAGAGTGGTGTTGGTTGTGTGTAAAATCAATCAACTAGATTAGCAATAGGTAGACTTCCAAATAGTTTTCCATTCCTATATTGGTTGTTTTAATTTGGTAATTTATGAAGAGTTAGGCAAAGGCATACCTTTGCATACATATGTTTGTTATTTTTTTATCATTTGAATTAGAAAAAGATCAACATTTTTTTCTCTATTCTCTAGGCCTATCATAACAGGCGCCATACTTATCCACAATCATCAAGAGAAATCATTTGTTATGTCAATAAAAAAGTAAATTATTTTAAGTATTATTCCTCCAAGGCCTCTTTTTCAAAAAATGAAGGAAGTCGAAGAACAAATGGGTAATAAGGGTTAAGGAAGAAAAATAACAATAATAGTGGGTAAAAGAAAAATGAAAAACAAAATTTGTTATGTAAATGGTGTGGCAAAAAAGGGAGCCATGAGGCACATGAATGTAAGACTTCATGGGATAAGATTGAATCTTATCACAAAAAAAAATGAAGGAAAGAAGCCTACTAAATAACCTGAATCTATTTGATTCATAAGTGAATATATGTTCTCAAGTACATATAAGGAAGCAAAGAATGTGTCAGTGAATTTGACACGGTTTGATGATTGGGTCCTTAACATTGGTCCCACTCAACATAAGAATTTCTAAAAGGAATTATTTGAGGAGTTTCATGAGGAATATTATGGCATGGTACATCTAGCACATATATCAATTTTTTAACTAGAAGGAAAAGGGTATGATTCGACTAAAATTTCGAGGCTTCCATATTTTATTCTTAAAATGGCATCTACCTTCCTTGATTGAAAAGAAACCTAATGTCTTTGGTGCTCATTTTTCAACAAGGGAACTCCATTTTACTATAGAATGGGAAGTCACTATCAAAATAAAAAGTAACAATGTAATTATATTGACTGGATGTGAGGAAGGAAAAGTAATAAAACATAGGGGTAAGCCATTGATTTCATGTAATTTGTCTCATCTTGTTGAAGACATAATATGTCCAAATCTATTGTGGCATTAGATTTTTAAGTACTCAATTCATCATTTCATTCATGTGTTGTAAAAATGGCATAGCGGATTACCCACCCTTCCTATAAATTATGAGAAGTGTGAACCCTATATATTGGTTAAACACTCGAGATGATCTTTTTGAATTTGGAATGGAAAGAAAACATAGAGTTATAATTGATCTACTCAAAATTTTGTTCTCTTCTAATTTTTACAATAAGTGGTCATAAGTACTTCATTTTATTCATCAAACAATACATCATAATGAAATTGATCTATTTCCTCAAACAAAAATCAAAATCCTCCACAACGTTTCAAAAATGAGATTTCATGGAAAATGAAAGTCAAACCCGCATTAGGACACTCGGGACTGATCAATGGCATTTGAATCGTATCTCAATAAAAATGAGATCAAACAACATCTTATAATTCCTCAATCTCCTCAACAAAATATAGTTAAGAGGATGAAGAGAATCATGATGAATATGGTTTGTGTAATGTTATATTTCAAGGGGATAAATCTACACTTCTTAGCAAAATCAACACAAATAGTAATGTACCTCTAAAATAGATCATAATCAATATCCCTTCAATTGAATACTTTGTATGAAATATGGTGTGGTCATCTTCCTTCATTGCATCATCTTAAGGTTTTGGATCCACTTATTATGTTTTAATTCCTAATGAGAAAAGGAATAAGTTGGACCATAAGAATCACAAATGTGATCACTTGAGATACTGTAAATCCTAAAAGGCATACAAGTTATACAATGATAAAAATAAAACATTTCTTTCCATAATATATGTGGTATTTTGTGAAATTACAAAGGAAAAAAACAACATTGATAGAAAATCAAGTCTAGTTAACAAATATGAAAACTTTGGTATCTATAAGGAGATTGGTTTGGAAATTCCAAATAGTGAGGGTTGGACATGCAATTAGGAGTCATTTGATTCCATATCATCTCCTATAACAAATATTGAAACTCATCCCGAAGAATAAAATCAAACTTTAATGAAACATGAACAGGTGGGACACGAATATAGGACTAAAATTGAAGTATCTTTAGATCATGAGATTGAGACACCAAAACAACAAAAGAATGTGATTAAATAGGCAAGATATATAGTGAAATATGTACATCCTAGTGAAGTTGTAAAAATTGACACATAAGTACACATGTAACCATAGAACCAACAGATAATATCCTATAAGGAATGGAAATAAGATTGAAAATATCACCTTGAATGATTCTCTAGAAGACAAACTCAATGTTGCTTTTCATTGAGAACCAACCTCTTTCCAACATGTTGAAAAGGATGAGTCCTAGAGAAAATCCATGAGAGATGATTATGATGCAATTGTGAAAATGGGTCTTGGAAATTGGTTGATCCTCCACTCATTTATAAATAGTTTTCATACATTTTTCTATCTCAAAAATCAAACTTTCAAGTGTGACAACTAGGCCCAAATGTGAAAATTTGCTCCTCCCGGGTCTTCCCAAACCCCCTCCCGTTAGTTTGTCTTCTAGGTCATGATCATTTTAACCTTTTAGAGACTTAAAAAATTATGAAAAATGTGTGAAAATTTTTTAAATGGTGTAACAATGCCATTCATCTCATTCATAGAGAGCTTAGAAGGCTAGTTCTCGATAGGCTGTAAAGGCCAATTTTGGCCATTTCAAGGCGGTGTACATCCTCTGGGAAGGATCTAAAATCCCATAATCATCTAGAGGTGGTATTGGAGATACATGAAGGTTTTTTAAGTGATTTAGGAATATTTAGGGAATATTTGGAGGTTTAGGGACATGTTTTGCAACATCAGGTTTCTCAAGTGTAAGGAGTGAGGAGTTGAAATTGGAACCTAAACTTCACTAGATTATTCCAAAGCTCCATAAGGATTTAGGAGGAAATAAAATATGCATTGTAAATATTAAGTAATTATCTACATGGTGGAAGATTCACATTTTTCACAAGACCTATTTATTTCTCAAGGAAGTTCAATCGTGGAAAACACACCCTAATGTCCCAAAAAAAAGGAGCTATTTTTAGATTTTCAGGAAGAATTTAAGTATGTAACCTTTCACATTATTCTTAAAATTTTATTGGAAGTATAAATCATATTAAATTTTATGTGAAAATACCATCTTGAGCTCGGGAATTGTGTCGTCAAGTTCTCTCTTGTGTAAGGTATGCTTCTCATACTTAGTCATTTTTTGAGTGACACATGTCACCTTTTGGCTTCATGGTGCACTTTTGTGTCCCTCTTTTCCCTTTCCCAAGGGGACATAGGGGACAAAAAAATTCCCCACCTCATCCCTCCTCTCTGGTCCTCCATATGACCCAACTCATCTTGGCGAAGTGTTAATCAAGCTAAGTTCATCTCCCTCTCCTCGCACCACAGAGTGACACTTGTCATGATCAGGTTGAGGTGCATTTTCTTGTACATATTATCCCAATTCCCAAGGGGTCATATGGTAAAAACAATTCCCTATCCTATCCTCTCCTCGGGTTCCTCGTGTGATCCAAACTCAACTCCCAAGTGTTAAAGCATGCTTTCTCCATCTCTCTCTCCTTGCACCTCATGACGACACTTGTCATGATCTAGTTGAGGCACATTTTCTTGTCCCCATTCCCAAGGGGACATATGGGACACAAAACTTCACCCCATACTCAATACATCAAAACCCTAGTTTTGAAACATGATCATATTTCTCACTCATGGTTAAAAAGTAGTTATTGGGGTAACTTAAAAACATAACAAACTTGCTTCCAAGCTTATTTATTTGCACAGATTCGACCTTGCCTCCATTTTTGAATCCATTAAACCTAAAATTTTCACTATATTTTCTCCTCTCAGGATCCCTTGTGATTAATGAAGCTTGAATCCTCCATTAATGTATTTCATCACACAACATAAAATATAAAACAATCCATGCCAAAATTTTCCTTTTTTATTTTCAATAGTTCTAGCGGACATAACATGACAAAAATTGGACCATGAGATCACAATGCAAAGATAAATCCAACAATGGTATTTTTTTACAAATAAATGCTAGAAAGACTAGATACTAAAAATATCATATGATTTGTACACTCGCATGATAAAAATAGTAAACCTATCAAAATTTTAAGGTCTAGTTACTCTGCCTGATAATGTAAGCAAGGTCAAAATGTCAATTAGGGTAAAACAGTAATTTTCCAAAAATAACAAGTTCTGAAAAAGTAACTTAATAAAATAGAAATTTTGTCCAAAATAACCCCCTGGTTATTTTAATAACTCAAAAATCCATTCTGGATCAAGCTTTAGGTTTTTAGGTTGCACATCTTTGGTGTTCTTCCTCGGCGCATTTGTTTGACTGCAATCCTTTGCGCGCACCCTCGTGCACTCTTCCTTCTTCTTCCTTGATCTTTCCCTTCCCTTTGCTTTCTTACTGCAAACCTCCCATGCACTCCTACATTTCTCCCATTTATTCTTATATCTCCTTTCACTTCCTTTTTATGCATATTCCTCTATGCATTCTCTTTTTATTCCCAGGATATTGTGCACTTCCCTACATGCACCTACAGACTTATCTTGCATTTTACATGTACTTGACATGCCTTTTCACACATGTTTTTTCCTTTTGAGTCCCATGCAGCCCTTTTTGATCCCATATGCTTTTGCCTTGCACACCTTCCATTTTCCCTCTTGAAATATCCCATGCACCATCCTCTTCCAAATCTCACGCAGTCCTTGTTGGATGTCGGCGCCATCCTTGCATACTTTCATGCCTTGGAAAGAATTCAACTCCTCCTTGTTAGAGTAGGTATTTACCTTAGCTCATGTTCACCTAGGTACTTTATTTACCTTTATTGTATGTATTCTCACCCACATATCCGTGTGGATATTTCAATTTATTTATTTAGATAAGAGATAGTATCTAGTTGTTAGGTATAGTTCCTTCATTGATCTATGGTATTGACTAGATCCTTGATGTCTAGTTCTATCCTAAATCTATGGTCTTGACTAGTTCTTTGATTACTAGTTCTTTCCTTGATTTATGGCTTGATCTATAACCTTGACTGGTTCTTAGACTTTTATTCATTTCCTATATAATCAAGGCCATTCTCATTGTATTTCATTAAGTTCCATAATAATATATGATATTTTTGCTCATTTATTTGCAAAGGTTTATGTAAAGTTATTCTGGTGAATTACTTTCATGTCATTGATCATAGTGTTTGATTATCATCTATGTTCTCGGCTTGGTATGATTTGGTTATCGTTCCTTTTATGGTATTAGAGTAGGAGATTGCTATTGAAATCCATCTTTAAGTTTTATTTTGTAAATAATTTCTTTGTATATTCATTTATTCGGGATTTTTGTATTTTATTTTTTCGTGCATTTTTATGCAAAATGATACGCTTCCATTGAATTCGGAAGGGGCCAAAACCCTAATATCGATTGTAAACTCGACCATATATTGAGGAATTCAGTTCATTTTATTTATGTGGTGAAGGCAAGAGCATTTTATTCAATTTTAGTGGCAACTAAAATAAATAGCAGAGCATAATATTAAAAGCTTGTATCTTTTGATCAATAACTCGAGTTTGAGTATCATTTTTGTAAAAGTGCTTGTTTTTCCATGCTCTTTACATTGGAAATATTTATTTTAAGAATTGAACTATAATTATAAAGTGTCATATTATAACACGCACTCATTATAAAGTGCCAAAATGCTGGGGGCTCTTGTTGCATTGTTTGGGGGTCTTAGTGCATTGCTTGGTTCTTGCAGCTTATTTTGGTGATTTTTTGAGGATGGTGTCTTTATCTACTTCTACATTAGATCATGTTGATCCGTTAACAACACATAATTACCACACATGGAAACCAAGAATGAAAACAATAATTAAGCGAAAAGGATTATGGGCTTTAACTTCTTCAAAATAACTAGTGTGCACTAGAGAATATGAAAAATTTTAGTACTAGTGTGTTGGCGAAGGAATTTTTCGGGTGGAAAAACTTTTGGATTCCTTGCCAACACTCTGGGAATCTAAGTCCCTCTACTTAACTGGTGCAACTACCATATATGCATTCACGAGAAAATGTAAAGCTTGCAAATACTTACAAGAGAGAACTTTGTCTGAAAGTGGGAAAGGGAGTGAGAAAAGAGGTAGGAGAACTAATGTTGCAGGTAGGAAATCAGATTCATGCACACACTAGTTAGAAAATTCATCACATGCATTCATGGGAAGAAACAAACCTACAAATGGCAACAAGATGAGATAAGATTGCAAACTCAAAGTTTAAAAATCTCCTCATCAAAGAGGCTAAAAAATCCTCCTTCTTGTATTGATTCTTAATCGAATTTGTACATAGTCGAGAAGTGGAGGAAATTGAGAAAAGAGGGGGAAATGGAAGAAAAAATGGCTATCTCCTTTGTTTTCTCTAAGCACAATGCACTTGTTAGTTTACAAGATCAATCACTAGCTCTCGACAATGGCGTGAAGAAGACATTAAATATCCTCTAAGAAACAGTTACAACTTCTTCTTTGTTAGCGAGAAACGGTTTACAATTTCTTTTCAATCATTTGCATCTATTTGGATTCTTGATTCACGAAGAAACGCCAATGGTGGAAAAACTAGAATTTTCATAATGCAGTCATTACATTTGTTTTGTAACTTTGAATTTGAATTGTTTATCTTTCCTTCAAAACTTTAAACCAGATTCATCCATGTGGGATAAATTTATTGGAGCGGGCGTGGAGGATGCCTTTTGCATTTTATGCCTTTGTAGAAAATTGGCATTTTTTGACATTTTGGTCTCGCCTCTCCGCCATAGGCCTGACACGTGGCTTTATTTGAGTGGTGAAGGAATCATGGCTCACTTTTTTCAATTTTAACCTTTTTTAGAAAAATGCTCAAAACTTCAAAGTTCTCTGCCGCTCCGCTCTCCCGCTTTGAATTTTCAACGGTGGGCCCGAGACCTTGGTGGAGCCGCAAAGCATTCTATAAATTTTACTTCACTTTTGGAAATTTGGTTAAATTTCCAAAAGTGCCCCGATGGCCCACTCATCCACTTTGAATTTTCAACGGCGGGCTTCACCTTTGAATTTTTCCCTGCGGGCTTCACCTTTGAATTTTTCCCTGATAGCCTAATCGGGGTTATGGGTCACTTTTTAACTTTTCACCTTTTTTACAAAGGCTCGAAATATCAAATCCCTCGATGGTCGACCTCCCTACTTTGACTACGAGCTCAATATTTGACTTTTTTCTTTAAGCTTGATCGGGTTGCGGGTCACTTTTTAACTTTTCGCCTTTTTTACAAAGAGGCTCAAAATCTCAAATTTCTCCACCGACCCACTTCTAATTAGGTATGTCCATGTACCCATGGATGATGGGGCCAAAATTTGATGGGGAAGAAAATGCCCATCATTCCCGACTGTGGGAAAAATGTAGAGAAGAAGAAAACTCCACCATTTCGTGCTGATTTTCAAATTTCTTTCACAAGCCAAGGAATTGAAAACAATACAAGGTTCGATGATCCATGGGCATAGAAAGATTGACAATTTCATTCAAATGAGGACAACAATAAAATTTTCATGTGTCTAGACAGGAAAATAGAAAATTTATCAAAACAAGCAGACTGGGGATTTGAAACAACTCTAGGGCATGGATTTTCTATCTCTTCAAACTTTCAACTTGGCTTAAATACTTTAGGAGGCGAGAGCTCGAAATTTCAAATTTAACTTGGAAAACGAAAAGTGGTTTTCAAGGGACAACAGATTGTCTCTAGCTTGGGGACATGGCATGGACTGAGCATAACGAAGACATGGTATGAGGATCTAAAATCTCAATTTTTAAACCATATAACATTGACCAGTGCCTTATCCATTGGGCCTTACCAATTCATGTAAAATTATGAGAAATAAATATCAGAAGAAGGAAACACATGGCACGCAACAGAAGGGGAAATAAAACCACACAACGAAAGGGAAACACACCAAGAAATCACCTATGGTACAAGGCAGGGGACAACCCACTTTCACTGATGATACAGTTTCAAGTATTTCCCGCTTCGAGGAAATTCCAATGGCATTCCATCCAAGTATGAGAGGAGAAAAACATTCTCACCACAAGCTCCATGAATTTGGAATGGGTCGAGCCATAATGAATCAAACTTTCCATGGCTGCCCTTTGGTTCTCTTCTCTTGTCCCATAGCAAGACAAAGTCTCCAACCTTGAATTCTCTTGCCTTAGCCCTCTTGTCAAAGATCTTCTTCACTTTCAATTGGTGTTCTTTGATTCAATCCACCACCTGGAATCTATTTTCTTCCAGCTTCTCTAGAAATAGGATCCTTTTGTCTAAGGAATCTTTGTATTGACCATATTCTATTTCCTTGTAGCAACTTAAGAGCTGGCATCTCAATTGTGAGGGGAATATCTGCTTCAACTCCATACAACATTTGGAATGGAGACATACCTATCACCTTCTTGGGAGTGATCCTACCTACCCACAATGCATTGTACAACATTTTGTGCCAATTCCTTTGATTCTCGTCTACAAGCTTGTGGACAATGGTCACAATGTTCTTGTTGCTTGATTTGGCCTGTCTGTTTCCTTGTGGATAGTAATCAGAAGAATGAGCTAGGGAGATTCTGTAGCTATAGAAAAACTTGGTCATCTCTCTTGAAGAGAAATAGGTAGCATTATCTATTACAATCTTCTGCGGCACTCTGAAATGGACTATGATATTCTCCTTGATGAATTTGCATATTGTTTCAGTGTTGGCTTGTTTGGTCAGAACTGCTTCCACCCATTTGGTGAAGTATTATGTTGATGTGAATATATAGGTGTGCCCTATGCTTGAGTGAGGGTTCAGAATGCCAATGAATTACAACCCCCACTATTGAAATGGTTCTTCAATAACCACCGGCCTGAGTGGTATTGCAGCGAGTCGTGATCTTCCAACAAACTGTTGGCATGCTTTGCATTTAGAAACCCAATCTCAAGTATCTGCAAAGATGGTGGGCCAATAATACTTTCCTCAAAGGATCTTGTGTGTAGTGACCATTGCTGAAAAATTTCCACCACATGCTTGGTCATGGTATGTTATAAGCAACTTTTCTTATTGCTCTTTATCTATGCACCTGAGGAAATATCCATCCAGGCCTCTTTTGTAAAGTGCATGATTCCAGATCACAAACCTGGTTGCCTTCAGCTTGAGTGTTCTTCTTTGTTTGTAATCAAGATGAGGAGGGAATTCTCCATAAGTCAAGTAGTAGGCAATATCAATGTACCACTCATTGGTAGTGGTGACAAAGAGAACCAATGGGTTGTCTTTTGAACAAGTTGAGCAAGTACATGTTTCTTTGCCATGTTGAACTTTGAGAGTTTCATCTTCAACAATCAACTTGCACAAGCCATTTCCCCTTACCATATTAGAGGTTCGAATCTCCAAGTCATATTCTTGAGTCTTTACAATCCAATTTCCTCTTTTAGCTCTGGGATCCTATTGTGTCAAGATGGACTTGATTGCATTGCCAGGGACCATCACCACTATATGAGAATTGAGAATGTAAAACCTGAATTTTTTTATAGCCTTGACCACTGCATAGGCATGCTTCTCTAATTGGTTGTACTTTAGCTCATGCTTCTTCAAAGGACAACTCATGAAAGCAATAGGTGCTTCAACATCTTCATCATTTTTCTGAACAAGAACAACAGAGAGTGTATGCTCTGATGCATAACAATACATGATGAACTCTTTGTTAAAATATGGAGACACGAGGGTTGGAGCCTTGGAAATGGCTTTCTTGATCTCTTCAAATGTTTCCTTCCCTTAATTATTCAATTTGAAACTTTCTTGAGGTTTCATCATGGAAGTGATATGCTTTGTCAATTCAAAAACTCAGGCACAAAATGACGAAGAAAATTTACCTTTCCAAAGAATGAATGAACTCCTTCTTACTTACGGTAGGGCTAATGCTTGAATGGCTCTAATCCTCTCAGGATCAATGTGTGCTCCATATTTTTTCACAATGTGCCCCAATAACTTTCCTTCTATGACTCCAAAAATGCACTTTTGAATTTAGTGATATGTCATGTTTCCTACACCTTGCATGTACCTGTTCTAAGTGATAGATATGATCTCCCCTCTTCTTCAAAAATACTATGAGATCATCAAGATATATGACAATGCAATGCTTCAGATATTTAAAGGCCAAATCCATCACCCTTTGGAATGTAGCTCCTGCATTGATTAGGCCAAAAGGAATTCTGACTGTAGGCAAAAGTCCCCTAAGGTGTTATAAAGGATGTCTTGGTGTGGTCTTCCTCTGCCACTTTGATTTGATTGTATCTTGAGAATTCGTCAAGTAATGAAATAATTTTGGATCCGATGACTACTTGCAGGATATGGTCCATGATAGGAGAGGGATAACTGTCCCTTAGTGATGCCTGGTCTAGGTTACAAAAATCTACACATATCCTTAATTCACCATTCTTCTTCCGTATCGGCACAATGTTAGCCACCCACATTGAATGGTGGATGGGAAATATGATCCTTGTGTTAAGCATTTTCATTACCTCCTCCTTGATGGTATCAGCAATATTTGGGTTGTACAAACTTTGTTTCTTGCCAAAAGGGCTTAACACCACGCTTCAAAGGAATTAAGTGATTCATTTCCTTTGGGTGGAAGGATTTGAGTTCATCGTAAGAGTAGGCCAAGACATCTCGAGTATTTCTTGAGTAATGCCACAAACCTTCTTTTTCTTCAAAGTAGCAACATTTTCCAATATTGACCATCCTCGGCTCCTCCGAGGTACCAATGTTTTCTTTATCAAAATCAAGCTGGCGGTGAGGAGATTTCTTTTCTTTCTCTTGAATGAAACCGTCATGTTTGTCATAGAGGTCTTCTAAAGAGACTAGGCCTTTGGGAATTTTGTTCCCTTTCAATTTGATTACTCCCTCATCATCAATCCTTTCAATTCCTTCTTTCTCTTCTTCGGGGCTACTTCTCAATGTGGATTTTCACCTCCTTAGAAGAAGAGATTATTGAAATCATCCCTTTTCTCCAAAAAGGACAGAATTTGGTTATCATCATTGAAGACTTGCCAATGATTTTCATTGTCCAGTACACTAGGCCGGAATACCATTTCAATGGTCACTTTGTCTTTACCAAAAGAATGATGAGGTATCACTAGGAAGGTGACACTACAAGGAAATCAGCCTTTTATTCTACTCCCTTGGAATAACTTCAATGGAAAATGCATCAAAATATTCAATGCAATCCCACACTTTGTTTATGTAATGCCCGAGCCTTAGATTTTTTACCTGATATTGTTGGCAGACCTACTTCACCATAATCTCTACATCACCTTTACATCTCATCTTCTTGATTCCCATGTCCTCTCGCTGCATTCATGCCTAAGATCAATGCTTCATACTCTGCAGTATTGTTTGTATTATCAAATTGCAGCTTGTAGGTAAAAGGGTATACCTTATTGGAAGGAGAGTACAATACTACACCAGCTCCCAAACCTGCTCTAGAATGACCACCATCAAATTCTATTGTCCAAATTTGATCTTCCTCTTCCTCCATGAGAAGCGGCAAGTTCTCCTCTTTTTCTGATGTGAGGAATTAGTTTCCTAACCCACAATCTTGAAATAGAATTTTTTCTTTCAGATCATTAGACTTTCATACTGTGAACTTCATTTTTCCTATTGGTAGTAACTTCTTCATCTCACCTTTTACTGGGATAGTCGCAGATGATCAATCTATTTTTATTTCTCCACCTAGGTCTCTGTAAAAACTTTTGTTCAAAAGCATACCAAAAGATGTTGGGATGTCTACTACCAAGTATGGTCAAGATCACCTTCTTATCCTGGAAAATCAGCTAGTGCCACTTGTGCATCCTTGATTCTTCCTACCAATAGAACTTGTTTGGATTCCATTGAGTATCATGTTCCATTTAACTAGGTAAAAGTGAGGCCTAGATCATTTTCAAATTTGGTGGCATCACATTGTTTGAGGCTCCATAATCTATGATGTAATTATTCAAATAGAAGCCTTTGATGAGGAATGATAGGTAGAAAGGTTCAACTCTATTGATGTTGGATGCACTGAGTGCTAGTATGTTTTGGGAAGGTGGTGTGGATGGTGTGGGAGTAAGCCTTTAGAATTTGGGCTTGAAGAGATAGGGTTACCACCATGAACCGCATTGATGAATCTATTAAACTAGGCGGATGTGTTTGTAGGTATTCTATTTCGAGAGTAGGAATTTGGTTTTGCTTGCATGTTCCACAAATTCGAATGGGGAAATGGTGGGTGAGGAAGAGGCTCCTGAAATGAAGGAAGATCTAAATAGTAGATACTTTGCTACTTTTGGTGTTGGGTTCTCTTTTTCAGATGTAACAATTGGCTTGGAAGGGGGTGAGGGTGTAGCCTTTGACTGAACTTTAGATGTTTTTGCAGGACCAGCATTTAGAAGAGAATTATTCTTAGCAACTTTTGAGATGGAAGAAGAATCAACTGAATTACTTGGTATAGTATCATGCTCTTCGGCAACCAGTGAGTCTTGTTTTTCTTTGGCTGATTCCATGGAAGGTGGTAATGGTGATCCTCTATTGATGATTTTATTTTGTGTAACCTCTAGAGGACAATCTTCTTTATTCTTCTTCTTATCCTTTTCTGCAACTGTTGAGCCTAAAATCCCTTTCTTAGATTGAGCACGAGTGAAAATAGCACATGAGAAACTTGGAACTTCTTCATCACCTTCATCTTCATCATCAACATACTCAATCAAGCCATTGTGCATATCAATTTCCTCAATCTCAAGATAGTTTTCATAATCTTCCATGTTTTCTTCTTCAATTTCATCAATTTTTGCTTCTTCCTCTAGCTCTTTGGTGTCACAGATGGCATTGACTGGTGGTGCTTCAAGAGTAAGCCGACGAGGAGGTGGAGCAATATTTGGCCTATCTAGAGGGTTTTGTCTCCTTGAAGCATTCCGCATTGTGATCTGAGATAGTTGCTTCTTCAAGGCAACCAAGTCATTTGCCATTTTTTGGAACATTGGATCTGTGGTGACAGAGTTTGAATTATGGCCCTTTTGTTTCCCATTGGGTCCTTTCACCTTTCCAGAAAGAATTAGATCATCATTGGTTTATATTGCAAAGTCTTGGGCTTTCCTCAATGGTCTTGGTTGGGCTCTTCTAGAGGAAGAAACCTACTTCTGATGGTAGAGCACTAATGAAAAACCTCTTCAAATTATTTTCAAGAGGCACCACATCTTCAGGGATCCTTCTTATCACTCTATCATATCTTGTTACAAAGTCCCTCATTGACTCAGAGGTTTCTTTCTTCATTTGTACCAATTATACCAAAAGATCTTAACAATCTTCCATGGTTTCGAACTTGTGTTCAAATGCACTTCTTATATCTTCCCAACAGGTGACAGACCTCGGGGGTAGCATGTAGAACCATTCAGAAGCCTTTTCTTGAAGCAACTCCATAAAGAGTCAGACTGACTCATCTTCGTCCTCAACACCCAATATACCGCAAGTAGTGATAAATGTTGTTACATGCTCTTCAGGGAGTTGAGAACCATCCCCTCTTAATTTTGGGATGCTTTTTTCTCGAGCCTCTCGATAGCTCAAGGAGTGGTTGAGCAAGAGCCAGTAGAGTGGTGTTTCCTCCCCATAGTACATTAGGCCTATGGGCTTCACGATCTCGTTCACGCTCATGATACCGACACCCCATTCTATTTCTATTTTTATCTTCTAGCTTTGCTAAGGTTACAACTTCTACTATTGTTCTTTCATCTACCTCAGCTTGAAGTCTCTCAATTTCTTCGAGTTGAGCTCTTATTTCTTCATCAACTCTTGCCTCTCTTTCTCTAGCTTCTTCTTCAGTCTTCACGTCATTGAAGTCTACAAGGTTCTCATTTATGTATGAAAATTCACCGTCTAAAGGATTGGCAACACTCAGGTTCCCAACGTGACCGTTTGCTTGAAAAGGAAGCCTCTGGATTTCGAGTAGCTCTTGTCTCCTTTGAAGTTCCTCAAAAATGGGATCAATTTTTCCTCCTTGTCTTTGTTGTCAGGTGAATCTTCTATCCACTAGCTTGAAAATCTATGCTCTTCTTTGCGGTGTTGGGATTTTTCTTTGCCTCTCCAATTCAACAGCGCGTTCTTCTTCAAGGTCTAGAATTCTCGTGGAAATGAAGTAGTGATTGGCACTTTGTCTATTATGTCAGATAGCTTCCCTCAAATCTGAAGCAACGTCTTCTTGGATGTGGAAGAGAAATTTGGGTCTTTCAACAGAGGGCTTCCTAGAATAGCCATGATTTGAATCCATGTGGCTCATATAGCCATTCAAATTCTAGAATTTTTCTCTTTTTTTGAATTTTGAATTTTCTGACCTTGCGGTTGCATTCAAGTGCAGATGCTACTAAATCTGCCCCATGGTGGATGCCAAAAACTGTTGGCAAGGGAATTTTTCGGGTGGACAAAATTTTGGATTCCTTTCCAATGCTCTGGGAATATAAGTCCCTCTACTTAACCGGTGTAGCTACCGTATATGCATGCGTGAGAAAATGTGGATTTTTGTGGTGTCCTTTCGATCGGGGATCCAACAGGGGCTCCACTAACCCTACAAAGAAAGTTTGTAGATAGTTGCGAGAGAACTTTTTTGAAATTGGGAAAGGGAGTGAGAAAAGAGATAGGAGAACTAATGTTGCAGTAGGAAATCGATTCCTGCACACACTAGTTAGAAAATTCATCACATGCATTCATGGGAAGAAACAACCCTACAAATGAAAACAAGATGAGATAATATTGTGAACTCAAAGTTTCTAAAATCTCCTCATCAAAGAGGCTAAAAATCCTTCTTCTTATATTGATGCTTAATTAGAAGTTGTACATAGTGGAGAAATGGAGGAAATTGAGAAAAGGGGGAAATGGAAGAAAAATGGCTATCTCCTTTGTTTTCTCTAAGTACAATGCACTTGTGAGTTTACAAGATCAATTGCCAACCCTCGAAAATGGCATGAAGAAGCCATTAAATCTCCTCCAAGAAACAGTTACAACTTCTTCTTTGTTAGCAAGAAACGGTTTACAATTTCTTTTCAATCATTTGCATTCGTTCGATTCTTGTTTCGTGAAGAAACGCAAATGGTAGAAAAACCAGACTTTTCATAATCCAGCCCTTACATTTCTTTGTTTTGTAACTTTGAATTTGAACCATTTATCTTGCCTTTGAAACTTTAAACCAGAGTCGTCCATGTGGGAGAAAATTATTGGAGCGGGCGTGGAGGATGCCTTTTGCATTTTATGCCTTTGTAGAAAATTGGCATTTTTTGACATTTTGTTTACCTCTCTGCCATAGGCCTAACACATGGATTTATTTGATTGGAAAAGGAATCATGGATCAATTTTTTCAATTTTAACCTTTTTTAGAAAAATGATCAAAACTTCAAAGTTCTCCACCGCTCCACTCTCCTGCTTTGACTTTTCAACGGTGGGCCCGAGACCTTGGTGGAGCTACGGAGCATTCTAGAACTTTTACTTCACTTTTGGAAATTTGGTTAAATTTCCAAAAGTGCCCCGATGGCCCGCTCATCTGCTTTGACTTTTCAACAATGGGCTTCACCTTTGACTTTTTCCTGTGGGCTTCACCTTTGACTTTTTCCTTGATAGCTTGATCGGGCCTGCAAGTCACTTTTTAACTTTTCACCTTTTTACAAAGAGGCTCGAAATCTCAAATCCCCCGATGGTCTCCGCTCCTGCTTTGACTCCTTTGACTGTGGGCTCAAGATTTGACTTTTTTCTTCAAGTCTAATCGGGTTCAGCAGTCACTTTTTAACTTTTCACCTTTTTTACAAAGAGGCTCAAAATCTCAAATTTCTCCACCGACCCGCTTCCAATTAGGTATGTCCATGTATCCATGGATGATGGGGCCAAATATTGATGGGGAAGTAAACGCCCATCATTCCCGATCATGGGAAAAATGTAGAGAAGAATAAAACTCCACAATTTCACACCTAATTTTCAAATTTCTTTCATGATCCGAGGAATTGTAAACAATACAAGGTTCGACAATCCATGGGCATAAAAGATTAACAATTTCATTCAAATGAGGAAAATAATAAAATTTTCACACGTCCGGACATAGAAAACGGAAAAATTATCAAAATAAGCAAACGGGGATTTGAAACAACTCTAGGGCATGGAATTTTTATCTCTTCAAACTTTCAACTAGGCTGGAATAAGTCTAACCTTTCATGCTCTTTTGTGGGGTAGTGGTCATGAAGAACATAGGTGTTATAAGCGAATGTAAGCATTAGAGGATGCGAAGTTAAGAAACACAAAATTTCTATCTCCACTCCACCTCCTTCTAATCAGCATGGAGAATCACTTAATGTTGTTGGGAGATCTCGGTCACCATTTGTAGACAGGTAGGGTTATAGATTATGGTGCTTCTCATCACATGACTTCTTCCAAGGAGTCTTTTGTTTCTCTAGGTTTGAGTTCTACTTCTAAAATTGAGGTTGGAGATTCTTCCTTTCTTTCTATTAAGGGAAAGGTGATATACACCTTGATGATGGAAGTATCCAAGATGCACTATATGTTCCTAACATTACCACAAATTTACTTTTTGTATATCAAATTTTTCGTTCTAGTCAAGGAAAAATATTGACTTTTACACCACATGGGGCAGAAGTAAGAACTTTTTGGAGCCTCAATTACTTGTTACTCAAGGAATTGTTGATCATATTTCTAGACTATATCACTTTGAGGGTTTTTAATACACTTCCTCTATAGGGACATGATTGGTTTCTCATGCAGATTTAGAGACTAAGCTTTGGCATGAAAGATTTGGACATCTCAATTACAGATATTTGAAGGAGTTGAGCACTCATGGTATGGTAGATGGTCTTCCTAGAGTTTCTTGTCTTGAGGAAGTTTTCTCCGGTATGCATTAGGGAAATAACACCAATATCCATTTCCTAAGAACTTGTCTCGAGAGAGTTTCTTCACCACTTGAGCTTGTGCATAGTGACTTGATGGTTTTTCGTACCCCTCTTTCAATGGAGCTAAGTATGCACTTACCTTTATTGATAATTTCTTGAGGATTACCCTTAAAGCCCAACCAAACACCCATAGCATCACAAAACAAACAACAAAGAGATACAACCATAAAGGAAAGTATCGAAAGAGCAAAAATAGTGAAATAACTAATGTAAAGAAGAATATAGAGAAACTAACAAAAAAACAACATAGAACTAACAAAGAGCAAACCAGTATCCCATTTTCTTCATCACTCTTTTATCATGTCCCCCATTGAATTCATACAGCCATCCCATTCTTTGATAAGGGATTCGATGGTTTTTCTATTATCTATTGGTTTTTTTTGTTACCATTCCGATCATACAGTGTATCTCCAACATGTTGGTGAGGATATTGTGATACTTGTCTTATATGTTGATGATCTATTACTTACTGGAAGCTCTTCTTCCCACATTCAGAATATTCAAAGGCCTCTTTCTACATAGTTTGACATGACAGATCTTGGGTTATTGCGTTATTTCCATGGTTTGTAGATTTCTCATATAGATTTAAGGATTCATTTGAGTCGCAAAAGTACACCCATGATCTTCTTCAGTGCTTTGATATGGCTGATTGCAAGCCAATTCCATCTCCTTTTAAGTTTGGGGTTACTCTTACTTCCACATGTACCACTCCACTTTGTGATCCTACATTGTATAGGCAGTTAGTTGGGAGTCGCATGTACTTGACCCATACTCAAACTAATATTTCATTTACAGTATGGCTTGTATCTCGGTTTACACATTCTCCTCATAGTAGTCACTGGAAGGATACTAAAAGGATTTTTTGTTATTTACAGGGCACTTCCCACTTTTTCCTACATTACACTAGGGGTTCTACTCAGTTAGTTGGGTATATAGATTTAGATTGGGAAAGTTCTATTAATGACAAGCATTCCACTTCTAGCTATATTTTTTGTCTTGGTTCTTTTGTAGTTGTTTAGGTGTGTAAAAAGCAATGGGTTATTGCACTTTCATCTTCAAAGGTAGAGTATAGAGGAGCGATTACAGATAGAATCAATAGATTCTTTGCCTTTAACATTTATCGGCTGAGTTTGGATTCATGTAGGATTCATTGATTGTACTTTGGTGTGATAGCCAAAGTGCAATTCACATTCTCTCACAATCTAGTTGAACTCTAATGGACCAAGCATATTGAGATACATTCACTTCATTCATCAACACATTTAGATGGAGTTCTTCTTCTAGAGTACATTCTAACTCAAAGAAATGAGTTGTGGACATATTTATGAATCCTTTTACATCACCTCACTACCTCGAGTTTGTGTGGCATGCTTTGGTTTTTAGAATTTGTTCTTGGGGGTGTTTATGAGAACATGTTCCTTCCTATTCTTCTTTCTCTTTCCTTCTAAAGCAGGATTATTTCCTTCTTTTGGTTTGATATTTCTTTATGGATATATTGTACATGAGTACCTCATCGGCCTAGTTACTGGACTCATATTGTGGACATGCCACTTCTATTTTGGCCCCTAGCTTCACTTAAGGGGGTGTTAGAGTAGGTATTTACCTTAGCTCATGTTCACATAGGTACTTATATGTGTGGATATTTCTTTTTATTTAGATATTAGGAGATATTATCTAGTTGTTAGGTATATTTTCTTCCCGATCTATTGTATTGACTAGTTTATTCCTTGATCTATGGTATTTACTAGATCATTGATGTTTAGTTCTCTCTTAAATCTATGGTCTTGACTAGTTCTTTGATGACTAGTTATTTCCTTGATTTATGGCTTAATCTACGACCTTGACTGGTTCTTAGATTTCTATTCATTTCCTATATAAGAAAGGCCCATTCTCATTGTATTTCATTGAGTTCCATAATAATATATGATATTGTTGCTCATTTATTTATAAAATTTTATGTAAATTTATTCTCGAAAACTACTTTCATCTTATTGATCGTGGTATTTGATTAGCATATATGTGTTCTTTACTTGTTATGATCTAGTTATTGTTACTTTTACTCCTTTTACCTTTGTGCATTCCTTTATGTGCATCTATGGACATCTCGTATTCTCCCTCTCTCATCCCTCCCACTCTTACACATTCACCAAGTCTCAGAATCTTTCTAATCAGCTAATCGGTGTGCCACGTGTCCATTTTGGGGACTTGTCAGAAAAGTGCATGACACGTAACCTATCAAAACATGTCGGTTTCACATCAAGCCCTTATGGAAAATGAATTCTTGACACATGGTAGAAAAGGATAAAAATAGATAAATAATCACCTGAAGTTGGTTGTACATTGCCATGTTTCTTGTGTATTCCTCTTATATTTTAGAAATTCAAATCATCATAACTTCTTCCATAGAGCTTAAAATATGTTGCACTCCGATCTTGTTAAAATTTTTTCGACATGGGCTACAGCAATCGAAGGGTTTTTTAATCAAATTTTACTTTAGGATTTAGTAGGTGAAATTAAGGAAAACATGTCTCGAGACCATTAATACACACATCCAGTCAACTCAACCACCTATATTTGATTAGATTTGGTCTCCTTCCTTCTTCTACAAGTTAAGCTAACATGGGGAGGTGGATTTAATAGTGTTACAGGAAGATTTGTAGGCATTTATTACATGATGTTGGTGGTTTTGATTAGAAATTTGAGTTTCCTTTGTTTTCCCTCCTCTTCTCTCCTTTTTCTTCTATATATTATTGATTAATTCTCATTTTAAAAGGTTGGACCCTCTTAGATTACAAGATCATTATTCATAGTAGTGTATCCTTACATTTTAAGTTGCATGAGTTCGAATCATGGTCATTTACATGTGGATACTTGCCTCTTTCCACCATTGTAATATAATTTTCATTCTTGATAGTAATAAAAATCTTGTTTTGTGTCTATTCTCTATCCTAGCTCATATTTTTTTGCATATTCTTACCTTTCATTTGTTGTATTGGTTTTTTTGTGTATGTCTTATGTCCATTGCAGTGTTTATTTTCTAGTGTGCTCCATGGAAATGAGTGTTTGAGTATTGTTTAGGAATGTGGCACATTTTTTTGCCCTTCCTTTCTTCATTCTCCCTTGTTTCCACTCATATGAGAGTGTTCATACCCTCTTTTGGTGTTATCACCGCCCTTAGTTTAGGTCTTCATTTTATGCACTCCTTCCCACCCTAGTCCCTTAGAATCATAGAGTAGTGCTAGGTAGTTGCATTTCCCTTCCTAGTAGTAATTTTAGTACTAGAAATAGGTAGAGTAATTTTACCTTCTCTAGAGTTTTATCTCATGTGCAAGGTCCCACAGCTTTGAGATAGTCCCATATTGCCTCAAAGCCCCAGATCATCCTAATTTGGGATGGGTGCAATTTTGAGCTCCAACAAAAAAATTTCTAAAAATATTAAAGCATCATCAATAGAGGTGAATTGAGTATTCCAGGAGATTCATAAGAACAAATTTGAACAAAAATGAAAAGTATCCCAAAATAACAGCTTCTTGGTATCGTATGCCAAAATAAAAAGTCAATTTTTGGTGCATAAAGTTGATGTTGGTTCGTTTTCACTCATCTCGTTATTTTTACCATCCTCTCATGGTTGTAAATATTTATCGTGGATCAAAAAATAAAACCAAACCTCCATGAGGATCCCCGAAGCATCATTCGATCAAAATTGTGTGCGGGAGTAAAGCGGAGCATATCGAGGAGCAACAGGTGAAATTCAAGGACATTGTGTAGTTGGAAAAAAATTGAAAAGAATCAAGAAGCCCATTTAAATTCAAATCCATCAAAGGATGTCATTCATAACTCATCGGGAAATTTGGAAACATTGTGTCTCAAATCCATCATCTCTCCTTGAGAAGAAAATAAAAGTGAACTAGTTAGTTCATATAGGTATTCAAGTCATCCATGCTTCATTTTATGACATTGACATAACATTTTTCTTAAACACTCAATAAAAAACGTAGTGGTGTGGTCAATCCTCAAATGGTGAAACATTTTAATTGTAACCAAGATTCATCAAACATTACCCTTCAAGGAGGAAGATAATGAAAAGAGGGTGCACTTTGTGTTCTCATATTACAGAAGACTCATAAGAAGGTAAAGTTCACTGTATATCCTATAGAGCCTCCCTGAATCAAGTCATCTAGGTGATCCATTAAAGCCTTCCTCTCTTCATAGGCATCTAGTTATATCTTCTCCAATGGAAAATATTTCCCATAATGAACAAGATGTTGTCTCACATCAAGCTCATGAAAATTCTTCGGTGACCAACATCATGTCAACTCCTGAAGAACCATTCCTGTTAATTCAAGAAATTCTTGAAAGTGAACCAAGAATGACTAAGAAATTTTCATGCCCGATCATGGAGCTATCTCGAGAACCTTGAAATTTAAATTAAGTAAGAAGGCCCAAACAAATTCCCTCTTCTTCAATGGTGCCTCAGAAACCAATATGTAGAAGTTGATAGGCCTAAAAATGTAAATCCTATTGAGGAGATGAATCTATCATACTATGAGTTGATTTGCATCTCATTAGGTCAAGCTTCACATGAGGGTGACTCTCATTTATTCAAGAAACCTTCTACATGTCTCCTTGCTTGGAATGAAGAGTACAAGCGAACAATTGAGCAATTGGAGGAACATGTAAAAACTCTTAGTGCTCACATTCAACCTTTCTTGGAGACCAATTTAACACCTTCTCTTCCTATGGAATAAATTCCTCTAATCAGTAGATTTTACCCTAAGGTGATCAAGAAATCACAAATCTATATGATGCAAGGAAGGCTAACGAGAAGTGGATTGAGAAAATCATCGAGAAAGGAAAGACATTATTTCTAGAGGTCCTCTCTCTAATTAGGTATATTCTTACCACTTTGTCTCAAAGTAAAGAAACCAATGGAGGAGATATTGAAAAGAGAAGATCCATTGGGATGAGGTGTTCCCACTTGTGTCTAAGATGAGATCCCTTAACTCTCACACCCTTCATGAGTAAGAATGTGTTTGCATCAACATGCTGGTGAGAATTTGTCTCAAGTTTGGATCCACATCATAGATGAAAGATATGGTATGATAAGATTTCCATCTCTGAACTTGAATCTAATGAACAAGAAGATTTTGATATTTTGAACGAATTTGTACAAAAATTCCCCAGAGAGAATTCATCATTAGAATAAATCATTGTTTCCTTCTAGGAGTTGGTCAAGAAAGAGGTAAGGTGACTCTCTTTCCTTTAATGAATATACCTTAGAGTCCCTATTTCCAATCATCGAGACTACTATTTTTAAATTGTAAAATATCACAAAATATGGCCCAATCAATGCAAGAAGATCAATGATGTTCCTAGACATGGATCAAATTGTTGAGTTGCAATTACATTCTGGAAAAGATAAGGTGGCACTTACGGTGGCTCAGTTTAGTAAATAATTCAAAGGAAAAGAGATCGTTCTGGAAACTCTCCCTCATGGATCATGAATCAAAAAAAATTTCATCATAAGGAGCTTCTTCATCAGATCATTATACTCCCTTCTCCTTATTCTTCTCCCCTTCTTCTAGCCCTCTTTCTAATCCTTCATTTTGTATGGTCATGATATTTTTTCTTATTCACTTAAGTGAATCTATAATGTAAAATTGTAAAATTCCATTTTGATTTAAAAAAAGGACTTATTTTCTCACTTCCTAGGAAGATGTAAATCATAAGTGAATGAGAAATTGAAGGGTCATGTGGGGGTAGATGAGGAGGAAATTTTAAATGCTATAAATTGGAATGACTTCTCCATTCCAAGTGAGGGAAGTTTTGATCTTGAAAGTTAGTTTTTGAATAGCAATTGTGGATTGTTATATGTTGTTAAGATTTGTATTCACTTCTACATCAAGAATTAAGAGTACATTTCTTCCATTTCCTTTGATTATGTTTTCCTCTATTCTCTCTCTTCCAACTTTGTATAGCATATAATCAAGAAGAAACTTTGTATCCTTGATTGATGAATCTAAAGAACTATGTGTCTATGTTTTTAGTATCTTATCTAATTTCTTACATTATTTTTTTCTTCTAATTGAAATGTGACCTACTATGGTTATGTGTGTGAAACATTGATAGTGCCTACTCACAATAATAACCCTCTCTTTCAAATTTCCCCCAACTCTCTTTATCCTCATCATTATAAATTCCTCCTTGTACCCCATACAAGCAATTTTCATAAGTTCAGTGAAGTGTTTCTATGTGATCCCCAACCTATTGGCCACCCCAAAAATTAGGATAGTTTACATTTACATTAATAATGGGAGCCTCCCCATACACAAGAAGGAGGGCTTAGCCCCATGACTGTTGGTGAAAACACATAATTTGAAACATGAAAAAAATTATTTCACCAACAATTTTTGTGACTCTATTGGGAGGAGAGATCTTCCTCATGCATCCATAAAGATCTCTTCAAAATACCAAAAAAAGTATATATTTCAAAAATAAAAAAATTAGGTTTCAAAAAATCAAATTTTGAAGGTGAACTCTATCAAGGAATGAATCCATGTCACATTTGTTTCCCATCACAATGATGAAGTTTCAAGATTGGTGTTCCAACACTAATGAGTGAAAAAAATGAAGAAGAATATGACCACCACTGATCCGCAAAAATTTTTTTTATCAACCATCATTCTAGACCATCTCTTACAAAAGTAAAGATTCTTCTACAATGAAGAAGTCTCTTGCTTCAAACAAAAATCTGCAATCAACTAAGGGAAATAAGGTCATATTGTTTCTGCAGTAGTCATGAAAATAATGTCTAGAATGGAGAAAATTTTTACTTGTGAAGATCCTACCATCAAATCTTGGTGGCTCCAATTCAAGAGGATTGTACTAGAGGAAAGAAAATGGGAATTACACATGTTGATGATCAAGAATCCAAGAACTTGATGAGGAATATTCATAAGATATGAAATTTTGTATGAAGGGCATGATGGTGAAGAATCTACTAAAGGTAATATTTTCAACTTCACACAGATTAACTAAGAAACTCAAAGCCTATCTTTTGTCTCTCTTCCTTTGGATGATTTTCTTACATATGGAGATGAAGAAATGGAAGCCTTGAAAGAGAGATTTTGTGCAAAGGATTTTGAGTGTTGAAGAAGGAAATTCTGATCCCAAAACCTACCATGAAATTTTGAATTATGCATTAGCCTTGCAAAAAGGTATGAGCATCTTGAAGCACTTCATAATGTTGAGGAAGAAGAAACTCATCTTTCAAAAGAATATCTTGATGATTTTCTCATATTATGAGGTGTTTATTCCTGAAATATTCTTGTGCACTTCTCATGAATGCTTTGTCCTTGAACCTTCCAATGAAATCAAATCAACACCTTGGAGGATGATGAAGAAAACATGATAGTTGAACCTCCATTCATCAATTCATTTTGGCTTGAGGCACAACCCATTAGAAATAATGGATGTGAGAGATGAATATTCTTGTTCTATGAAAGATGATCTAGTGCTTTCTAAGGACTCCACCAACCATGAGGATGTTCAAGAAACCAATCCTCCATCCCAAAATCAAGATTCTTTAGAGGATGAATTTGAGGTAATCATGGATAGTTTCCTTTCCAATTTTGAATCTTCACTTGATGCACAAATTCAAATGATGAAATGGAGAAAAAGGAAGAATCTAATTTACCTTTTTGATAACAAATCATGGAAGAATCCAATTGGAAAAAAATGGAGGATGGAAAATGCATGACCTCTCTCGAGATTTGATTTCCTTCCTCACCAAAGGAGTGATAATTTGATCATAATAGTGAGTATGGAGTCTTTCCTTTTCCTTGCAAAGAAGAAGACTCTATAGGAGATGTTCAAGATGGAGTAAATGATTATCCTCATGTGTTGGAAGCCCCAACATTTTGTTTTCTCCTTCCTATCATGAGGATGATCTAATGAATCTTGAGTTGAAAGGTGTGCCCTTCCAACATAGCATGGATCTCTTCTCCCTATCTGAAAATGATGAAAACTAAGTATGCCGATCTTGCAAGAAGGTGATCCCCAGATGACAAGAAATGTAATGTAAGAGAATGAATATTTTTAAAATGAATTTTGGCCATGTGTAGATCATATTTCCATCCATATCCTTGAAGGCCAAATGTGAAGATCTTTTCAAATGAAGATGAAAATGAGTATATGAAATATTTGAAAGAGAAAAATGCAAGACATCTTGAGGATTCCATAAGAAATTGAAGACCCTCAACTTAGTCTTGAGATCTTGACCAGGCCATGGAAATGTAATATAAGTATGATTTAAGTCAAAATAATTCTTCTTTCAATGATACCAATGTTCAATAATGATGATGGAACAAATGGATGATCTCAATGTTCTTGAAGCTTGGTGATGAGAATGAATGTGAAGGTAAGTCTTTCCCTTTTCCCATTTTTGAAGAAGAAGATTGCATTCATGAAAACCAAAGATGAAGGATTTCTTTGAATCTCCTATGGATATTTTCAATCATGAAGACACCGCCTTCAGCATGGGAAATGACATCAAGGAAAATGTTGAGTTGGTTTATATAGAAAGCAATCATTCAGAGCATCAAAGAGGAAATAAAGAAGAAGGTTTTGAATGGGAAGAAGGCCAACTTATTCTCACCATTTTTGAATCCTATGTTAATTTTTAACATGAACCCATGATGCAACCTTCATTCAAGGATGGCGAATACCTTCATGGAAAAATTAGAGATTCTATTTTTTCGAGAACATGCAGGAATGGTTTATTACGGTCACAAAGTATCAAGTGGAGGCTAAAAAATGTAAGACTTTACAACATGTTACAAAATGGTCACCGGATGAAAATGGGTTCTATGTGAATATCAATATGAAGGAAAATATCGGTTTCTCTTCTTCTTCTAAAATCATGTAGAGTCATAACAAGAGTATGACATGATCGGATAATGATCTTTGAGCTTCATATTTTTAATTTATTCCATTGTTTTCAGTGATGGTACATACTTCTCCCAACCCATTGTAAGATATGTGTACACTCTTCTCCCACCTCTATAAACTTCCCTCCCATGTAATATAGTTTATCTTTCAGTTGTGTGTTTGTTTTCCACTTTTTGGTGTGCTTCCCTTTCGCCGGTGTGTTTGGTTGGTTGTGTTTCAGAGTGAAGAAATGACTCAATAAGCACAATGGATAAGGCACTAGTCCACATATTGTCTTAAGATTATGTATTTCCTACTGTCACTATCCTCATTGTGTTTAATCTAGAATGAGTCCCCAAGCTAGATCCAGCTTTTTTCATGCATTTTTGCTAGCTCAAAAATTCAAACTTTTAAGCATGACAACTAGCCCAAATGTGAAAATTTGCTCCTGAGTCTTCCCAAACCCTCTCCCGGTCATTTCATCTTCTAGGTCAAGATCATATTTCACCTAAAGGTATTAATTTAAACATGATTAAAAACATTTCAATTGTTTTAAATGGTCTAATAAGGTCATTCATCTCATTCAGTAAAGTTCTTTGATAGAATAGTTCTTTAACAGGCCCTGAAGGCCAATTTTGTCCATTTCAAGGAAGGAGCGCATCCTCAGGGAATGATTTGAAATCCCATAATCATCCTGGGTGGTATTGGAGATACATAAAAGCATTACAAGTGATTTAAGAATATTTAGGTAATATTTGAAGGTTTAGGGACAAATTGTGCAACATCGGGTTTCTCAATTACTAAAAGTGGAGAGCTAAAATTGGAACTAAATTCATTGGATGATTCCAGGAGCTCCATAAGGAGTTAAGAGGAAATAAAATATGAATTTTAAATCTGAAATAATTATCTACATGGTGGAAGCACCTAAAAGGAATGATAACCAAATTGTACCAACCTAAAATACAGATGTTAATCAAACACCACGATCAATAAGGTGAAAGTAACTCACCAGAATAACTTTACATAAACCTTTCAGCAAACAAATGATAAGCAATATCATATATTACAATGTAAATCAATGAAATACAATGAGAATGGGCTCTTTATATATAAGTGAATAAAAATATAAGAACTACGGCTAAGGTTGTAGATCAAGTCATAAATCAAGGAAAGAACTAGTTAAGTCCAGTAGATTTAGGAGAGAACTGACATCAAGGATCTAGTAATATCATAGATCAAGGAAAGAACTATACCTAACAACTAGATAGATCCTCTATTATCTAAATAAATAAAAGGAAATATCCACACACATAAGTGGGTGAGGATAAATACAATAAAGGTAAATAAAGCACATAGGTGAACATGAGCTAAGGTAAATACCTCACTCTAACACCCCTCAAGTGAAGATAGCCAAAATAGAAGTGGTTTATCAATGCCAGATGAGTCTCGAAACTAGGCTTCATGAGTTACTCATGTACAATAAATCCATGAAGAAAGCTCAAACCAAAAGAAGGAAAGAATCCTACTAGTTAGGAAAGAGAAAAAAAATAAGAAGAAGGAAGATGTTCTCACAAACACCTCTAAGAACAACTTCTCGAAACCCCAAAATTCCATGCAACTCAAGGTAGTGAGGTGATGCAAAAGGCTTCATAAAGATGTCTCTGCAACCTTTTTGTTGAGTCGAATGTACTCCAAGAAAAGAACTCCATCTTGAATGTGCTAACAAATGAAGTGATGTGTATCTCAATACGCTTGGTCCATCGTGCTCAACTAGGTTGCAAGAGTAAATGTGGAATTACACTTGATCGTTGATCCACACCAAAGTATAGTATCAATCCTAGCGGGAATCCAAAACTTTTTCAATAACTATCAAGCCAAAGAATCTCGCTAACTTTTGTAATCACGCTATGTACTCTACCTCTCGAAGATAAAATTGTAATAGTCACATGTTAATATTTCAAACGCCTGCTAATTGAGAAGAAATCCAAGAGAAAAAAGGTAGCCATATAAGGAACACCAGTCTATTATTAAGAGATAACTCTACCCACTTTGAATCATATACCCAACCAACCGAGTAACCCCAGTGGTAGACTAAAGTGGGAAATTCCTGCAAATAGCATAAATCCTTTTAAAGAACCACAAGACGCATGGCATGAGAATGTGAAACTTGATAGGCCTTCCTATTACACTCAGAATGAAGATTAGTAAAGATATGGGTCAAGCAGCACAGACTTCCAACCAACTTCCTACAAGGAAAGTGGAGTGGCACATGTAGCAATACGTAATTTGAA